>JACAXG010000154.1:1391412-1755795 GCA_018881555.1 Amblyornis subalaris
AGAGAAAGAGAGAAAGAGAGAAAGAGAGAAAGAGAGAAAGAGAGAAAGAGAGAAAGAGAGAAAGAGAGAAAGAGAGAAAGAGAAAGAGAGAAAGAGAGAAAGAGAGAAAGAGAGAAAGAGAGAAAGAGAGAGAGAAAGAAAGAGAGAGAGAAAGAAAGAGAGAGAGAAAGAGAGAGAGAGAGAAAGAGAGAAAGAAAGAGAGAAAGAAAGAGAGAAAGAAAGAGAGAAAGAGAAAAAGAGAGAAAGACAGAAGGAGAGAAAGTGAGGAAGCGGGAGGGGAAGAAAGAATAAATGGGGTGACTGGAAACCAACCGCCACACTGGGAAAAACAGCACAGACGAGAAAAAACCCCACAAAGGGTTTTTATACATTAGACATGTGCAACAATAAAGGACATAATAATTTTCGCTATTTCACAACTATGGTTTTGACATGCAGAAAAAAAAAGCATATTTATTTTCCTAAACAAGCAGAGTCCATTATTTTTCCTACATCATTAAGGCTCCCGAAGGGTCAGGACCTGTTGATGGTAAAACGGCTTCCTTCACGTCTCTACCCACTTTGAGTGTTTCAAACTCTACCTGGTGAAAGACATGGCCACTGTTACACTGCATGTCCTGAAGAAGAAAAAAGTAACCACAGCATGGCAGCCAGGGTGGTGGAGCAGCAGTAGAAGCTTCTAGCTCTCTGCCAGTCCACATTCATGAGCACGTTAAACTCCCCTATACTTGCTGTCACACATTCTCACAACCGTAACCCCATTTCCACACCCCACAGACATTTATTTTCCTCCTAAACTGGATCACAGTCCAGACTTTCTGCTTAGACATGTCTGTCCACACCAGCCTGTTCCCATACCACCCTTTCCTCTCTTTAGTTCTCCATTCCACGTTAAAAAAAGTACAGGTGCTAAAACCAGCAACCTCTTAAGCAACATGAGTTACGAAGGAGCATGCTATTGGCTCAGTCACAGAAAACCATCTGCTGGGAGGCATTTTTCTTACCTGTCCAGGAACTCTTTTTTCCACACAGCTAGAAACAGCCACTGCAGATCACTGAAGTACTTTCTATCATTAACGAACAACCATGGCATGTCTGTGAATTCCTAAGGTCTAAAGTGCGGCTTAATGGGCAAAGAATTAATCAGAAAGAAAACAATCAAACAAAAAAAACACCCACATGTCAGAAGGAAGCATGCTGTAGGGGAAAAGATTAAATCAGAAGAACAGAAAAAAAACTGAAGGAGAAGGATAGGATGATGTAAGCCACAGGAAACAAGGAGAACCCTGTAGAGACAATGACAACTATACCTATTTATTCTTACATCATTTATATAATTTTAAACCCGTAACTTATTTCAGAGGAGTATTAATGCTTAAAAATGAATTTATATCAAATGCTTCCATATATAGAATAGTTTTAGTTAATTGCCTTGGTCTTGCAACATGCAACTACTCACTCAACATGGGACTTTAAAGTAAAAGAAGTAAGAATACATTACTCAGTGTGAGATTAAAGTGTATAATTTGAATCCATGAAATTGACACAGACATGATAATAAGAGTGAAAAACTCTCACTGGCAGAAAGTTTTCTATGGGCTTTATCTGAACGCAGAAAAAAAATACCAGTCTCTGAAAACAGGGAGATCTGAACTCTCTGCCTTTCAAATTGATGAATCTGATACAGTACAAAAACGTACCTTACAAGAGCTCTAGAAATGAAAGTTACAGAAAGGGAAGTTATTTAAGAAAAAACCACAGAAGCAGAGACTTACACACCACCAGGGTTTGTGCTGAAGGAAGTTTAGCTCCTGAACACCATAATACGACATCTACTATCCTGTACTGAATGACAGCCTGAAATTGCTGTGCAAGCAGGAGATGAAGGTGCTAGCTGGGAGGGAGCTGTCCCATTTGACATTCCCATATCACATTCATAGGTCAAATATGAAATTTTATATACAGGCAAATGATAGCTCCCTAGAAAACCATGAAAGTTGTCTCAGTGGTTAACTGAAACAATGGAGTTTCACAAGTTTCAGTGCTATGGTTATCTGCCTTACTGAACTCCTAAGGCAACACCAAGCTGTTAGGTGTTGCCAACATTCTGGTCTTGGTAAATGAAATCAAATGCCAGCAAAAAATGATATGGAGAGGGTGGGAATAAAGATGGGCAATTGAGTAAAGATAGGCAGAACGTTTTCTGCTTAAATCGTTTCACCGGTACCAAACAGGGACATGGCAACAATTCTTTGTGAAAGATCTGGAGTAGATCAGAACTTGAGCAAGGCCATCCTGCCACAAAACAGTCAGACTTCAGTCTGGGAAATAAAAATGCCATCTGGTAAATATAGGAAACAAACATCTTCCTTCAGCTGGTGCTGGTACAGCCTGAGCTAGAATACACCAGTTTTGGTCAGCCTACTTCGAGAAAGATGTTTTGGAGAAGGTCCAGTAGAGAAGAATGAGAACAACCATGAGATTCAGAAAATATGATGTAAGAGGAAAGGCTGAGGAAACAGTAGTGGTGAAGTGGCGTTGAAAGAGGGGTATCTACAAGGAGACAAGACGATTTTTGGGAAGAATTTCTGTCGAAGTTTGAGGAACTATTTCAGAAGTCACAAAAATAAAATCAAGTACAATTACAAGAGGTAGAGGAATAAACTGTAACAGGAAGTAACGCACTCAGACTGCAATCTAGTGTAAGTAAGCACTAAGCCTGCATGCCTGCCTGTGGAAGTCACTGAATCTCTGTCCCGTCACCTCTGGAGAACAGGATACACCAGCTAAAGTTGATTTTGTCTTGAAGAACAAATAATCCAACCTCTCAAGGTCCTTTTGGATCCTTTTTTCCCCAATCATACCATGGTTACAGAGGAACTCGAGCTTCCTAGAAAATGTAACAGACATAAAGACACTTGCATAATTTCTACAGAGCCTAAAGCCACAGTACTGAGGTTTGATTTTTCTGTTGCTAGAAATGATAAATCACATGCCAATCTGATTTAGTGCAAGTAAAGATGACATTACAAATATTTCACTGATCACTAAGGCTTTGTCTGCAGGAAGAAAGTATTGCATCTTCATTTTCACACTGAACTAAGACTTTCTAATAATAATGGTCTTTGTGGACATAGTAAGTGTTCAGTAAATGTGAGATAACATTTTCCATGTTTTTTTAATTCTGAAAATGTGCTATAAACTAACATCTTTGCTTTTTGCAGTCCTTTCCTGTGTAAACACATCATCCTCAAGTTCCAAAATCAAAGCTGCTCCTAACTTTAAATTTGGCCTTCAGATTACAAACCAGTGTAACTTCTGGAACCTGTCTTTCCTAACTCTGCATGCTTTTGTCTTTGACTAGCATGATCCTCTTCAAAACATTTTCTACATGTGGTACTGGCAAAATATGCATATGTTTCTCAAGAGCAACATTATCCAAAAGCTCTCTACACATAAAATTTGAAAGATACATGGTTGGGTTTTTTCTTTTGCTTTGAAAACCACAGTACCATCAACTTTGTAACAGATTCTCTGCTACCTCTGTTAGGGAATGGATTTCTGAATCATATTTCTACACTGACACAGAGAGAAAAAGATAAATGTGAGATCAACTCCAGAAAAACACGTTGAATTACTATCTGTAATTTCAGACATAAATATCCAAATTCACTGAGTTTGCAAAACCAACTAAAAAGAACACACTCGCCCTCTCAAGATATTTATTAAGTACTGCTTCTGGTCTGGCTGGAAATACTTTTTAAAAAAATCAATTGGTTGTATCAAATTGCTTCCAGGCAGAGCTATGAAGCACAGTTATTTTTAAAATTAAAACAACAGCAGATATGTTTTCCTCATGTAGGTTTGGTTCAGATCCTACACAAGCTTGCAATTTTATCTACATACTACCATTTTTCCCTTTGTAAGGTATTCTGGTCTACCATGAAAGCAGTCACCATTAACCACCGCTGTAACTACAATTTTTAAAATATTTTTTTATGTTTAAGCTCATCCTTCAGCTACTGAGTTCCTAGGGTACCATAAATTATTTTAATTTCCCACACCCCAACAACAGACATTCTTATATGAATCCAATTCTCTGGTTTCCCTATCACAGACTCACCGTCTTTTTTCCTTTCACCTTGATGAAAGAAATGTTTCATGTCTGCTCAAAAGAAGCATGATTTGTATTTCTCCACAGAAAGCTGTAAGATTGAAAAGATAACTGCAGATAGATGCTACAAGATTCTTGGTGTTTTCAACTTACAGAATATTCAGAAAGCTTTGACAGATCTTTAGAATCTTCACAAAACTCTCGTTTTGTCCATTTCCTTGTTCATTGTACTGAAAAAACTCACTTGTTGTATTATCACATTTAATTTCGAAGATCATTTCTTCTTACATCCAATGCAATGAAAAACCCAGTGGACTCCTAAAATGCAGCTTAAGCAACAACTGCTGAAGATTCAACAGTTCTAATACAGAGACAAATGACTAAGACGATCTGCGGTGAGAATGTGACAACTGATCGAACACCTGTCTGACAACTAGACTTTTGAGGCGGGTGAGAATTTTCTTATTTAAACTGCACAGGTTCAGCTTCACTCTGCAGTATCCAAATCTTAGACAGCCATCAATTTTAACAATATTATGAAAGTGTCTCTAAAATTTATAGCCCACACAATTATGTTAATATTTTTGTATATTGGATTTTCTATCTCCAACAATACAGTCCCATGGCAATTTAAGCTACTCTGCTAGGGCTGCCATGTGATCCTCCTCCCCAGCCATGCAGTCTGGTCTCTTCCCCACACCAATGCTGGTGATCCTGGGACTGGAGGTAAGCAAACTAAGGGAGCCTAGCCAGCACTGAGTTGGATTTTGCAGCATTAATTTTTGTCCAGTCAGCTCTCTGATATACAGTTTCCATAGTTTTGCTTGACAAATATACCTCAGGGCAATACATGTCAAGAGGACATTTTATTTTAAAAAATGCTCCTCTAATTTGCCAGCAAAATGTGAAAATTGACACATATTTGGAATCAGAACAGAACTGTTCCTGCATGAGATAAAGAAGTATATACAATACCATATTTGAGTTCTCTATCTGAAGCCTTCACTTGCCTATTTATGCTTTCCGGATTTTTAAGAAGGGATAAATTTCACCATATACAGAAACACTGCTATGACATTACTAGCTCTAGTATTATTACTGGGTTTGTTCTGTTGCACAATTCTGCTGTGTCACTTTTCTAAACTAGAAACAACCACAGCAAAACCATTTCTTAACTTATCTCCCAGAACACATGCTCACTCCTTTTAAGCACAAAAGATCTCACCATTCTTTTAACATTCTATAATTTCTTGCTAGATTTTACTATGAACAATGCAGAAAATTTTATACATTCTTGAAGCATCTTAAGATTTCAAGGAGTTTTATTTATTATTGGTTCATAAAAGAGATTGACAGAAACTGTTTTATAGTTACTCAGCTGTTATAGTCCTAGACTGTCAAGTAACACCATTTTTCCTTTTTTTCTCCCCATTTTCTGACCCTGCTCTATTCAACAATACTTTTGATACACTCATAGGAGTAATTTCTCATGCAAATCCAAGGAAATTGAATTAATGTTTCTCGAACAGTCCTTATTGGCTTTTTTCTTCCAGAGACATCATATTCTCATATGATCAGACCTTTGTCCTGCTTCCAAAGAGAAGAAAAACAAACCAGCAAGGTCCCACAACACATTCACCTGATCTAAGGTGGCACTGCTGTGCCCCAGACCTCCTGTCCCTCAGTGTGCAGCCCCTTCTGCCAGCACTGGCTGTCCCACAGACAATTATAGTCTCATCGTACCACTCTCAGACGGACCTACTGTACCAGTATCAGTTACTTATTCTTTATCTATATATCTATATCTATATATACATAACATGAAAACCTGGGGAGGGGGAAGGAGGTAACTTCTTTTAATGATGCCTTGCCATGTGCAGAAGAAAAAGTACAACAATTACAGCTTGTTAAGGACCATAGAAGTGAAACATTAATATATTAAAAATAAAAAGTACATAAGGAGCAATGTTAAGATATTGCTGTGAAACACGTCTCCAGCATCTGAGGTGTGTGTACTTCAAGTTACCCTGCTCCTAAGATTTCTCTGGGCTGGTTATCTCTGCCCCTGGACTTTGTTCTTCAAGAAAACCTTTCGTGTCCCCTTTACAACCAAATTGGAGATATGACACCCATCTATTCTGTTGCAGACATGGAAGAAAGTAATCTCCTCCATTTGTGCAGCAGCCTGTCAGTCTCACTAGTCTGCCTTTGGTAAAGCAAAAAATAAATATTTTTTTTTTCATTTACAATTCATTTGACTTATAAAAGGAGAGAGTTTCTGACTACCAGAAATCAAGTTTATTATATTCAACAGTTTTTATACTTAAAGAAACAGAAATAAAATTCTTCCTGTCTTTTGTCGTACATTATCTGTCCTCTAGCTACACAATAATTGAACATGTGACTGTATTATTGCTCTGATAAGGAACTAGCCCATTGAGTTTCATTTACGACTCAACTAGACAGTTGAAAAGTAGGACTTCAGAATTTTAGAACTCTTACAGAATTCACCCTTTCTTTATACAACTAGTCAAGTCATTCCTCTTAAATACACAATACCTTGGAAAACAAATAAAGTTAAGGTGCTGAACTATGAAAAGCAAGGAAAAGCATTTCTAGAAACTACTTCACCTTGAAATGATACTTACCAGATGAACTGTTAAACGAACACCCTAGAGCACACAAATGGCAAGTGATAAAGACAAGTAACCTGGAGTTACAGAATTAAATGTTTATGCTGTTCATATAAAAGCAGTGTCCAACAAAGCAACTACAAGACAGAAATCTAATTTCGGGAGAGGTGTCATAGGTATGACAATACACACATGGGATTTTTTTGTTCAAGAAAGACTATCGAACCTGTGTTTGTTGTGTTAATGAAATCACATCTAAATAGAAATTTCAAATCCAAAAGGTACGTGGACACATGTCTCCTATGTGAAATTGATGGATTGCTCAAGGACAGAAGACAAAACTGAGGATCCATTCTAATTTCCTGCTTCGGCTACTCACACTTTAAAACAAAACTCCAGCAAACTGTGATCCCCAACAGATCCCAAACAGATCCCCATTAATTTCACTTTGCTGTTTCTGCAAGTGATACCCAGACAAAACATCTTCCTGTTGCTTCAGCAAAATCATTACAGCAGAAGAAGTAAATGCCTTACCTCTTTTCATTGTGCTAATTCTCTGTTCAACTCAGCTCATGTATTCGTTCACTTTTTCTCTATGACTACTTTCCAGCAGAGCTCTTAGTTTATTTAACTAAGTAAACTAAGAGCTCCAGGTGTCTGTGAAACTACACCCTCACAACCACACAGCCTTTAGATGTCAGTGAACTCTGCCCTAGACTCAGAGGGACAGGCACATGAAACCCGTTCATTCTTCAAATACCTTCTACAGAACCAGTAACATTGGAATATCCTTCCTCTCCCTCAGCTACTGTGTATCATATCACTCTTCCTAACCATCACAGACAGGCACCCATTATAGCAAAATCAGAAGGCATCAGTATACATGAGGGGAGAGAGAAGGATTTCCCCTTTGCTTTGTGAAGCAGCGCACACTGATTGATAGATGTGCCCAACAGCTCATGGACATACACACAAACCAACTTAAAACCAGCCCAGAAGTATGGAATTGTCTGTAGGATACCCACACTGTCTTCAATGGGCTTTAGAAGCCACTGAAGGTGAGGGCTACCACCCTGTGAGCCAGCTAAGCCAAGAGTAGGTGGAATGCATCTACTTACGCCCATCACAATAAGAGCGCACCACTTAGCAAAATGTATTTCTATTGTGATTCCTTGTTTCCACTGATATTACAATGCAGATTCGTGTTCTTAAATGAAATATTTGGCCACTGCCATCTAAAAGACAAAGCCACAATTTATAGCTAAGGGATCACCTTTCGACTTCTTGAAAAGTATCCTTTGTGGCTTGGAAAGTGATGTACAGCCATTTTTAGTTTTGAAAAAACATCACTAGCTGCCCTCACTTGGAAGAGGAAGTGGAAGTCCTTTCCCAAGCTGGCCAAGGAGGACAAACAGATGTCAAGAGAAAAAGATTGGTTGTGAGTCAAGTCTGTTAAAAACATCAGAAAAACTATCTAGCAGGATGTTGCAAGTGAATATTGGTGTATGGCAAAGGCCCAGAAAAAGTCAATGCAAAAAGCTGGTAAGGGACATTTCACTACTTACACTTTTACACAAAACCAAGAGGAAAGACAATAATTTAAAGTAAAATCCTTGTTTGTCCCCGAATGGTTACTAGCAATACCGTACCAGTCTGCAGTAGAGTAACAACTAAAAGCAGGATTAACAAACAATGCATCTTCTTTCAGTGCAACAAAATCCTGTCGTTCCTTTTCTTTGAACCGTTAACTACTTTGTAGTCACTGGATTAGAAGACTTGAGTGCTTGCATGCTTTCCAGACATGCTGAGCCTAATGACAACTTCCTTTATAAAGCAACAGCCTCGAAATGAATAAACAAACTTAAATAGCAAACCGTTCTTTGCACAGAGAACATAGTGACAGATGCTATAAATTAGATGGAATACTGTAAGTAGCATTTCTTCCTTTCGAGCAAACACACAAGGCAGTAGAAAACATCTATAGAAAGAATTACTATTTTAAAAAAAAAAATTTTCTTAATATTTTTTCAACTGCAATGTTGAAAAACATAAAAAGAGGCCTTTAAAATAAATTCAGAGGTATGATTAAAAGCTTGAGATGCTGACTTCTTCTCAATGACATTTTTATTGAACATAAAATGTGAATTTAAGACTGTGAAAATAACCCATGAAAAGGACTCCACAAGTCTTCTATATACAAGATTCTCGCAGTTATCAAACAAAATTCAATATTTATTACCCTTCTTTCCTTTTACACTTCCTTCTCATTGGTTGGTGGGCTAAGACTGTCAGTTTCCTAATTAGTGGTCAAACATATTTCCATGCCAATGACAGTTCTGAAAGCTATTCACACCTTACACAAAGTGAGTTTAGAAAAAAGATCAGCTTTTCTGCAAACAACTGAAAACTCAGTATACTCAGTATTAATTTGCCTCATCTCTCATCTGGTCCTTTTCTTCCAGCATCTTGCATTTCTATGCTGTTTACAGCAACAAAGAGATTAAGGAGAAAAGTGCAATTCCATTACAAACGCTTAATTTAATCAAGGCACTCAAGGGGAACAAAACATTCAGTGTCAACTCTTGAACCAATGATAAACTTCATCACTAAACTATTTAACAACTTAATTAACGCTAGAAAAGCTTTAAGATTTGGCCTAGAAATAGTTAATGTAGTCAATATCATTTATTAAAAGCTATCTGAAAACTTCTTGTACTCAAAGATGTACTGACTTTTATCAGATGACCTATGTACAATTTCCAGAGCTGACTCTCTTTTATTAAAGTCAGGATGGAGCTGTAGCTAAATTTTACGTGACTTTCAAGATGTAAGCATTTTACAGTTTTTCGCAGTTAGGCATTTAAAGGCATTCAGAAGTAATCCGTACTTGTATTAATTTCTCCACAAGCATTGTACTCTCAGAAATTAGAGCCGTTTTTTCTTCATAAAATTAGACAGAAGTTTACAAACTTCAGCGCTTTCAGAATCATAGCCATGAGTTACCATTATGTTTTCATTCCCAGACATTCTGTTGACAGAGTTATATTTTTTTTTAAACACTGCATTCTGCATACTTCTCAAGTCACGCGAACATTAACTTCCAGTTGATTAAACGTCGTTTCCTATTTAATGGCAAGGGGGCAAAAGTCTGTAAGCCGAGTCCATTGTGCATCACCATTTTCAACAAACGACCATCCTAGTTGCTGTTGCCCCTCACTTGGCCATACTGTAAAAGTGAACACTGAAAAGGCTGAAATAACATTTTCAAAAATAAACCTTTAAATGAAACGTAGATTAACAAAGACTCTGTTTACCATTAAGCAAACCTAATTAAACAGAAGAATACCCCTTAACAATAGAAGTACAAAAGTATTTATTGCTGTGATTATGGGCTCTCAACCACTGTGCTGCCCATTCAGCGAAGAAAATGGAGTCTCAAACTTCGTGCCTATCGAAGTAGAGCGAATCCACACTTTCTACAGGTGGTTGAGACGATTATCACAAGCCTGTTTATGGGGTTGCGCTTAAAAAAAAAAAAAAAAAAAAGAGAGAAAGAAAAACCCCAAATGCACTTTCAAGTGTAATGCCTCCGAGAAGGTTGAAACGTTCTCACCAAACTAGACATGCCTCCTGAGAGCACAGGCAAGCACACGGAGCAGTACCATTGCCTAAAAAAGACGGAGGTAGGCTCCCACGCTCCCAGCGCTTTTTCGGCTCGTTTTCCGGGCGCCAGGAGCTCCACCCGAGGGCAGCTCCGCGCCTGGCCAGGAGGTTCCCGGGAGCCCGCACCCCTCCGCCCCCCGGGAAGCCGTGGGGAGGCTCTGGGAGAGCAGAGTCCGGCCGTGGCAGATGCACAAGCGTCGGTGTTGACGGGCTGCAGGGGGGGGGCAAGGGGACCAAGGAAGACAGGAAGGAAGGAAAGAAGCTCACGGGACACCGCGCGCACCTCCCTCCCGCTGCGTTAGGAAAACAGATCGAGCTGCTCAGGATAAAGGGAATAAAGTGGCGACGGGGACAGAAAATGCGGCATCCCCTCTCACAACCGTCAGAGGACGACCGCCATCCTCCTTGCGGCCCCGGGAGGCTCCCCAGCCTCCCCCCGCCCGCCCTCCGGGGATCCCCGGAGGATCCCCGGAGCGCAGGACCCCGCAGGAGAGGCAGAGCAGCGGGGCAGCCTCTTCAAAGGGAGCAATAAACGCACTAGGAAAAATAAACGCGACGGGAACTGACTCCAAATCCGCGAGCTGTAACATGCCCGCCTCCTGCTCTCGCCCCGGAAAGCTCCCAGACCTCTAGCTTTCTGCTGACCCTCTTGCTTCATGGTAAGGCAACAAATGGCAAGACCTCGGACCCCGGAGCTGAATAACAGGAAATATAGGCATCTGTCACCTCCCGGGGAGAGCTAAATGGATTAGCGAAAGCAACAAAGGGAAGAAAAGCTCTTTCAAACGTGCAATTGATTAACAAGTCCCCTCTAATCTGCAGCATCACCGTTTTTTCTTAAAGACATCATCGGTCTCCTCCAGCACTTCGGCGCAATTAAGTTAAAGCTAGGAAAGGCGGGGGAGGAAGGCACTGCTAACCCGCCGAGCGCCCTCGCTGCCCGGTGAGAACAAAATAGGAAGGGTTACGAACCTGGCATGGAAATAGTGCAGCCTTGTCATCTGCTCCCTCAGTCCTGGGCAAAGAACCCCGGGAAGGACTTTGTGAGTAAGGTTTATCTGTTGCAGAGGGGGAGAGGGCAATTTTCCAGAGAATGGCTTCATGAAAGATCAAAGAGCTGAATCCGGCAGCTCCTACCTCGACGGTGCATTTCACATCCCTGAGAAAACGAAAACGTTAAGCCTCCCCTTTTCCGCTTTGAAAGCACCACACAGCTTAGGTGTGCGTGGAGGAGGGAAAAATTTTAAAAAAAAGAGTTTATGCGGCTTCTTTTACAGGAACTGTGTCTTACACCATTGCGGCTCTCCAACCGCACACGTTCCCTGAGGTCCCTGTAAGTCACGGCGCTACCCTCGGAGATGCCAGACAAACTGGCATCTGTTCAGCAGCCCCACCGCTGCCGCCACGGCGCAAGGTCAGATGTTAATAAGGACAGTTTATTCAGCCCTAAAAACAATCGCGGAGCTCATTGAACCGCGCGTCCTAGTGCTTGCTGAGCCCGATGTCTGACCTCCTCAGTCCCCGAGAGTCGACCAGGTACACAGAGAAAATGGGACCCTCTAAAGCCTAAAAACACACAGAAAGAAACCCCGCCGAGCCTCCATGAGCTGCAAGCACGGCAGCTGCCCCCTCGCCCACTCAACTTCAATCCCCTCCTCGTTCCCGCTGAGATTCTGGCAACACTCAACGTCCCAAATAATAACACATTATTATAACCATTCCGAGGAGAGGGCTGGAAGGCGGGCAGAGTGAAGGAGGAGGCTCCACTCATTGCTATCCACCCTCGGCAATAACAAAACCCCGAACTTTTCCTTTGTTTTCTCCTTCTTTCCCTCTCCCCTCAGTGGCTACCAACCAGCCTCGGTGCGCCGAACCGGCCGAAAAGAGGTACGAAGCGCCTGCCGCCCGAGTGGGGTGGGGGCGCCGGATGCGCTCGGGGTACAAGTTTTAGCTGCCCTCGCCTCCTGCCAACCCCCGCCCCCTCGTAAAGAACACATCAGGTTTCCATTGTGCCAAGAAGAACCAAAAAAAAAAAAAGAAAAAGAAAACAAAAAGGGTGGCGGAGAGAAAGAAAGGGAGAAAGAAGGGAAAAGAAAAAGAGAAGGAAGAGGAAAAAAGAAGTAAAAGAAAAAAAGAAAGAAAGAAAGAAAAAAAACAAAAAAGAAAGAAGGAAAAAGTAACCAACACGAACCACCACCTGGGGATGCTGGCGGCTCCGCCGCTCCCAAATGGACACGCGCAACTCTCCTGGGAACAGGCGCAGCTTTCCCTGCCTGCCCTCTCCCCACACACCCCTACTCGAAGAGCAGAAGCATCGTCCCCTCCAGCCGGGGGTCCCGCTCCCTACCTGCCGCGCGGAGGCGAAGGAGGGAGGCGGCCGCCAGCAGGAGCAGGAAGCGGCCCGCCGCCCCCCGCCGTCCCGCCGCCGCCGCGGGGTCCATGCTGCGCGCCCGCCGCCGCGGCAGAGATCCTGCAGGGAACCCGCGGGAGCAGCGCCTGCGGCGGAGATGGGTCCGGTGCCGCGGGGCTTGGCTCTGCCGCAAAATTTGTCCCGGGCAGCGCCGCCTGGCCCTGCGCTCCCGCTAACGGACCGTCCCCAACTGGGGGCGGAGGAAGCTGCGCTCCTTTCCCCTCCTCCTCCTCCGCCTCCTCCTCCTCCTTCCCCAGCATCCGAACGTCACCCGGGACAAACTCGGCACAGGGGAGGGGAGCGGCGCCGAGGGGCGGACAGGACAAGGACAGTCCCTGCCCTCCGGCACCCTCTGCCGGGGGCAGCCTCCGGCCCCGGCCCGGGGCGAGTCCGCACCCACCTTTCCCTCCGCACTCGAGGAGTGCACCACCAGGAGCCAGCACGACTAGGGCCCCCTCTGAAAGGCGAGTCCTGCTCCCAGAAGCCTCAGGAACCTGCAATCTTCCTCACAAAAATCCCCAAGAAAACAAAAAGAAGCGGGCGGACGGCACATCGGCCAAAACCGCTACGGCTTTTCTGCTTTGCCTCCTTCCTTCTCGCTGCACAATTGAAGAGTTTTTGCACCCCGTCAGCGTTAAAAACAGTTAATTGAATACAGTTCCTCCTGCCCCTAAAACGCCCAGGGGCGTCAGCCCCGCAGCACCTACTCCGAGAGGCAAGAACCACCACGCTGGGATCTTCTTTGGGCTTTACAGGGTCTCTCATGGTAGGGTGTCAAAAGTAGTTTGCTTTCTCTCTTCAGCAGGCAGAAAGTTATTCTGCTCCCAGTAAAGTTTCGAAATATTTCCAAGTTATTTACTACCAGAAATAAGGGCATTCTGATAATAATTTAAATAAACTTTTCAAATTATTTTTCTTTGGGGGGGGAGGGCAGAAGGAGGACTTTTCTTGGTTTGGGTTTTCTTTGTAGTTCAAAGAAATCCGTATTGTAAGATAATGCAGAACCGCAAGCAGGCTTCTTTTAATGACACCATATAAGCTCCAAGAACACAGTTCACCCATTTAATTGCTGTATTTTTAAATTTATAATTTATGAGCAAATTTAATCAGATGTCTTCTCTGCAAATACATTTCTTTTGTTTTAGATTTCATTTCGAAAGATTTGATGCTAAGTAATGCTGAATACATACAAATCACTTTAAGTTTTTCCCCAAATCAAGCTCTAAATTCACAATAATTTCAGGAAAATTAATTTTCCATTATATGTACTTCTTATTGCAAACAAAGGCAAACATTACAACATATTCTTTCTTCCTCCTTTTGCACCCTGTTTCTTTCCTCTCAAGTTTTCAGTTCCATCTTGAAAATTCTTCTGGCACCTAAGAATGACAAAGGGAGGTCCTGATCCCTCTTTGGCAGGAATGTAGGACTGACTGACTTCAGCCTCTTGCCATCATAACAACACATTTTATAATCCCTTTCATAAACCTATGAAACCTAAGGTAAAAGTACAGACAATCTTTTTTATAAGCTTCACTCCTTAGATTAAAGGCTGCTCCAGACTTTGCCTCTTTGATAGTTAGGAACATACTCCTAATTTCCAGACTATATGTATTCAGTTTATACTCCTTATCTCTTGTGCCACTACTATCCTTTCACATAAATAGCTTCCTACTTTCTCTCTCTATGGCATAAAATTACCAGAATCACACCTCAACCTTTATGTTGTTACCCTAAAAAAACCTAAATCTTTTAATTTTCTCTGAAAATGGTCAGTTGTGTGTTCCTTGATCACCCTAATCCTTTTTTCTGTCACACTGAATATCCTCTCATTCCACCATAATTTTGGGAGTCTGATTTAATCTTTCTGATGATGGGTGGCTTGAGGTCCACGTAGTATTGGAGATACTTTCTCTACTAGAGCACTTTTAATTTCCTTTCTGTGCTGGAAAGACCGATACTGGTGATTTACAGCACCTTGCCAGGTATAGGTATACTATGATGTGTTAGAAAATCTACCTCCCTCTTTCTTTATCTTTTCCAGCGTATACCTAACAGCGGAGGCCTGCATCAAAAATCTGACCTCAAAAACGCACCCCACCCCCCTTTTTTGTAGCTCAAGTCATCAATATCAGTTCCTTCTGCTCCCTCTTTTATTAAGAACACCTCGTGGCTCTGCATCAACAAAAAATTTTGGTTGCACATTGATAAAGAAACTCAGTGTCAAGAAGTGTGCCCAAGAAACTAAAACAGAGACAGTGCTATGACTTTTAAAACAAAGTTTAAACGGTTAAAAACTGCAGCAATTACCTGCCTAAAATGTTACAAGTTCAAAAGCTATGTTCCTCTGAACTTTATGATTGTTCAGCTGTGTTTCTTGCCTTCCAAACTTAATAGGAAATAAAAATGTCTGCAAAAATAAGTTTACATTTTGCACAATACTCCCAAGAAATAGTTTTTTTTGTTTTCTCTCTAATGCTCTCAAAGGTCTCACAAAATAACTAGGATACGGATCCAAATAATTTTTGCATTTGGGAATAAATTAGTATTTGATAGAAACTTTGGTTGTGAATTATTTTTCTGACTTAGAAGGGGAGAGTGGTTATATCATGAAGGATAAATGACTATAAAAGACAAGTTAGCTATTGAGAATTTAAGTCACCTTCATAGCCACAAATTATTTTGTCACTAACCACAAAAATTGCTTTTCACATTGCAAGTGAAGTCACTCCAGTGCAAACTTTTGCTCTCGATTGCAGAAAAATATGTACAGCAAAAAAGCATAGGCAACTGCTCATTCTGAGCTTATTCGTGTAAGCCGTTAGAGAGATCACTTGTGTTCTGCAGCATATGGTCCCAAACTGTTTCGTCACTATCTGAGAAAGAAAAAGCTGTGCACGTATTTGTTTGCATGACCATACGGTATGTGCCTGATAGGAGCAGTTAAGAGCAATAGGCAAAGCTGGAATTCAGCCTGAACTTGCTTGGGAATCCCTGACAGAATTTGGGTGGATTTCCTTTGCCATTTGTGTCTGCTTTCATAATAAATACAACAAAAGTGACTCTAAAGAAAGTGTAAGATTAAATGTGGTTTCAACTTGAAGGTCTTAATGTTCCTATAACCATCCTGCAAGCTTAGATAAATTTTATTTGGTGCACTATCTTTAGTCAAAAAATTAATTCCCCACTTGATCTTTTTAGTCTTATGATGAAAGCAGCACAGAAAACATTGCAAACATTACTTACATGTTTTACTTTTTCAGGATCAACTCTTGGGCTTTCTTCTACAATATTAAAGTACATCACACAGATTTCTGCTATGAGCCAAAACTAAAAAATAGATTTGGGCATAAAACGTAGGATTCAGACACTCAAATCCAAATTTGTAATGCAAAAATGCACCTGTTCAGTCTTGAACATTCATTCTTTGCTGAATCCTGTAGGTGTAAACATGCCTTGTGTGCTCAGTTATGCACGTTCGGAACTGCCCCAGCGACAGCAACTAAATGCTCACTTCCATGGAGATCCAGAAACTTTCCTGCCACAATACTTGAGACAAACCATGCCTGATTCTGACCACCGATATACTTTTAGTCACCGTCTTCTGGAAAGCACATTTTGGAAGAAAACTGAGGTGATTGTGCTCAGTGTTATGCATTGTCCCAGCAAATACCAGCCTAACTCATGGGAAGCTGGGCTCTTAATGTTTCTCAACATCTAGGTCCACAGGGAGTGACCTGGCCACAACACACTGTGCAGAAGAGTGGGACGAGCTCTACTCCACTTACTGGATCTGTGCAATTGTATGCAAACAAACTGGAGAGTTTGGCATGGACAAGAGAAGGCACAAGGGGAAGCCCAGCGGGATTGCTCAGACACTGAGCACAGCATAGGATTTCTATGAGACTGGTGGTCATCCGATAAACAGTACGTTTAGCAAAACAGTGAATAAAAACAAACTAGTTTTGGAGCAGCCATTCAAATAAAGAACTGCATGTTCACAGTCTACCTGCACATTTCTGTGGTTTGTTGTTTTGTTGGGGGGGGGTTTTAATGAACCTTGTAGATATTAAAATAAAAAACAAGTTAAAAGCACTCCTTAGAAAACCTTTTCCTGCAGAAAAATAGTATCAGGGTTTGATCCACACTTTTAGACCAGTGTTTCTTACGCTTTAAATATACAAGATTTATATATATATGTGTGTGGGTGAGGGGGTGTGTGTGAGTGTGTGTGTATACTAAAATAGCCACAATAAACATTTTGAAGGAAATATTTTACCTTGAGAAGGTAAAACCCATTTCTAAATAGGCTCAGGAGCCATCTTCCTTCTTGCTTTTGTTTCCAGGTCAACATACACAAACACGTCAAGCAGTACTGCTACAGAAGCCAACCAACTACAGAATAAACAAATCTGCAAACGTTCATACCACCTACACTCTTATTGAAAGAAGATCACCAAGGCTATTGCTCATGCCCAGAACCACAGGAAACAATAAACAGAGTGTTTCATTTATTTCTTAAATTAGGATGCAGACAACACACCCAAAACCAGAGTTAATTTCCCTTACTTGTAAAATCCCACTCACCTGATGGTTTGATCAACCTTCAGTGTCTTCAGACAGATGCACCCTCGATCCTCTTTAGTCATAAAAACTGAAAGGCAGAAAAAGCTGCATCTCTCTTCTCTATCCATTATTCCTACAGGTGAAAGCATTAGAGAATGATTTAGTGAAGATAAAAACCTGAATAGAGATTGGGATTTAAGTTTTCACTATAGAAATTAAACAAGGACATGAATGTCTGATTCAATTTAATTTAGAACTCAATTACTCCTTGAAATTGTTATGATTACACTGAAGAGTGATCTTGACATTTAGTCTCATACTCCAAAAAATAAAACCAAGGTTCTTTTTTCATGAAGTTTTCATTATCATCGTGTTAGTTGTACTGAAATACTTATGCTTATTTATTTTAGTTGTTTATGTCAGCCATCCCCATGTCACTAGAATGCTACAGTTTTGTAAATAACGTGGAACAGTTAAAATTGTAGCTATTTAACTTATGTAAACTCCAAAACAAGTTCTAGCTGTCAAATTGGAGCGCCAACATTCAGACATTTGACAGACTGCAAAGTAAAAAAAAGGTTGTCTATTCATCCTTAACACCCTAAGTTACTTGCAAAGTTCATAAAGAACTATAAACGCACCACCCAAGCCCACAGTACTGGGATACAATGCTAAGTACTGCGGTTTACAAGGCAAGACCAAACCCACAACATTATGTCAGTGAGGCAGACACAACCATGTCAGTGGATCTGACACCAGAGATTGGTACACTATGCAGGATAAAAATACAGTTCAATTTCAAAATGTATCAGATTTTTGCAAGTCATTACAAAGCTATATATTGTTTCATTTTGAAAGATCATCTGGATGTGAAGTATCAAACAAACACTGAATCGAACCAAGGATTTAAAAGTCAGTACCCAGGGGGTATTGACTATGGAGAATGTTCTTTTGAGAGCCTTGATGTGCCTGTCAGTTTCTAAAAGACAGTTGTGGGGGAAGTTGGGAGAGAGGAAAGAATAGAAGACGAGGATTTTTTTGTTGTTGTTTGATTCGGTGTGGTCTGGTTTTGGGGGCTTTTGTTGGACTTGGTTTTGGTGAGGTTTTTCGGTTATTGTTTTGTTTTTTAAAGATAGCCTTAGCTAGAGAACAGGCAGCCTTCAGGATTGGAACGTGGAGGTTCAGGCCCACAAACAGATGGATATACTTGAGAAAGAGGTAAAATTTGTAAGGAAACCAGAAGTAGTCAGCACAATTTATTTTTTTTTTATGTTATAGGTATGAAGTTTCTTGCCACTCCTCTGCCTTTGCAGTCACAAAAAAGCCCCCAAATTGACAACAAACAGTCCAGCAGAGGCAGGCTAAACACACTGTAATCCTGCACTATGGATTGGTCATCTCCTTCCCTCTTCTTCCCCAAGAGAGAGGCAAACTGGGGGCACATATCGTATACACACAAAAGGGAGCAAGAGCAACAACCATGGAAGAACTTCAAAGTCAACACACAAACAGTAATGGGAGCATGAATACAACTACAATCCATTCAGTGCTGCTGTGTTCTGTGATATGGAGCAGATGAATGCTGTTGGCTCCCAGTACACATTCCCCAGGTTTTTCCCTTTGGTCTACAATCCTGAGGAAGACAGTCTGCCATGTTTTTCCCTTCTCTTACCTACAGTCTGAAATTCAAAATATATGAAAAGAAAATTCAGCATATTGATGAATATTAAAATATTTGGTATACCATAAGTTAATAATTTATTCTAGAGCATTCACAGAACATTGTGCTTAAAGAATGGGAACCTGAGAGAGTGACATGGGTTCAAATAGATACACAAGTTTGAATAAAACTGCTTCATACACACACAACTAGTTACCTGTATAGACAATAAAGACTTTGCACTAAAGTATCCTAAAGAATACGTGATTACATTGGATTGTACTTTTGAAACATTTTAAAGACAACTTTTCTCCTCAGAGAGATTTGCAAAGCCAATCAGCTGGAACAGAAACAAAAATTGTGTTCCCAGCTCCCACATGAATCATTGAATTTCTCTTCTGTTAAAAGCAGAGTAGTGCTAACAAGTAAAATCATTTTAAAATACACTTTTTCATTATATCCAGTTAGAAGGTTGCATTGTGTCTGAATTGTCTATCAAATCCATTTGATTTTGCTGTGTCACTACCTGCTATATAGTATTTTTTCCTTCTTTTTGTCTGTGCACCAGGCCCATAAATATATACTTTACAAGAAAAATCCAACAAACCAGAAAAGTGAGATATTTCTGTTTACTTAAAGAGGGTCTTTACCTATTCTAATTCATTTACTGGAATTGTAACAATCTGAATAGCTAGTTGCTGCACAACTGCAGAAAGGAATTTGTGCCTTTTTTGGCCCCCTTTTAGAACTACTTTGTTTTTCTTATAGTGAATTTTTAAATATCTAATTATCCCATCTCTTCTGTGTACAAGCAGAAAAACTATATAAATATATTTTGCCTTCATGATCTTGCCATCATCCCTTTTACATTCTGTATCTTTCATTCACAAAAGAGACACAAGAAGATTGGAGACTAGTAATAGTTAGAAAAATTATTCATGTTTTGTCTTACATTTAATTGCAGACTCAGTCTGATCTACCAAGGGAGATAGGCAATTGCCTCAGCCTAAGGGCAGATTAGATACCTCTCCTGAATGCAAAGGTCTTATCTCCATACACAAGAGGGAGAGGAAAGGGGATTTCAGTCAACTAAGTTTTTTCACCTTTTATTAGGGAATAAATGTTTTTATAGCTGGTCAGCTACTTTGATGACACCTGAAGTGTCACTTCAGAACTTGTGAGAATACACTTTGGGGTCTGAGTGCCATTTATGAAACTGAATTTCTACTTAATCTGAGGCTCTGCTCACAGGGGTTGGTACCCCTCATCGGGCATCAGTCAGCATTCCCACTTTGAGCAAACAGAAAGGATGGATTATATGTTCAGTCACTACCACTGTCTCCTACAGCTGTAATTTGACCAAGATCAAACAGGAGAGAAAACTTACTTTGGTTTATATGTTGTTCAGAAAGTCTTGAGCCGTAGATTTTGAGAGAGGCTTATCTTACTTGTCCCATGTCAGCTGCTGTGCTACACAAGTGCCTACCTGCCTTATCAGAAAGCCTCTCAAATGAGCACTTCTTGATATCTTTCTTTCCCAACCAACCATAGCAGCAGCAGCCAACTTCTTGCAACAAATCTGTAATTATATTAAATAGCACAGTTAAATTAGACTCAGATGCTCTGAGCTATTGCACAGACTTGATGATATCTCTAAGACACCAGTGTAATTTTTGTGGAGAAGAGTTCATCTAAAAGGCCCCAGCATGTGCCAGTTGCTGCCTTGTGCAACAGCCAACATTAGGCAATGCTGTCCCAGAGAAAATTAGACCCTGTGTACCACTGTCCTCTGTCAGGTTCTCAGCAGCTACCAAGCGGTGTGGGAATCAACCCCCCTATGAAAAATATGAAGTGGGGAAACAGGACAGCTCATTTCCAGCTCTGAACTGAAGCCCCCTGGGAATGTCAAAGATAAATGTGGAGAATCTGAGCAGCACTTTTTCTCTTGCCTGCAAGTTCCAGATAATAGGGAAAGCAAAGACAATGGAGGATAATATTATTTCTCTGTGTGGTTTGTTCTGAAGTACTTGGTATTTAATAGCAGCTAAGTCAGACAAGAAGGCGTAGACTGATTTGGCAGAAAGTTCGCTCTAGTCAGTAACATAAAACATATGAAGGTGGTCTATTTAACCTCTGCATTTCTATCCTTGCGTAGCTTTTAATTCAACAGGAAGTGGGGAAAGACAGCATATATAATTCTACTTTTGAAAGGGTAGGAAAGGAAGTGGAAGGCTTTTGTTCTATTGTGACTTACAGTATACAGGGCCACTCATCACACTGAAATGAACCTCAATGGAGCAAAGGGCTTCTGAGACACAAGGCAACAGAAAGAAAAACAATTAAATAAATACATCTGGGTGGAAGGAATAATGAGAAATCATTTTTTCCACTGTAAAGTGTGTGTATGTGTGTGTGTGCCTGGAATATTTTTTAGCAGAACTGCAGCTAGTGGGGATGTGTATGAAATCTACAGCTTTCCCTGGAAATTAACCACATTGAAGAAGTTTCTTTGTGGACAAAAACTCAAGTTCCTAGAACATGCAGATTGTATACTGGGTATTTTATTAATGAGGCACCACAGATGTGGTTTATACTGATGTGTATATTATTGAAATAAAGAAGCTTACAAGATCTAATGCAACCAACTACCAGTATCCCAAATCCACAAGTTTCTCCCTTTTTGTTTAAATTCTTTGGAGATGATGCCATTAAATCAAAAGAAAGACGACAGAATTCACAGTACAGTAAGGAGAAGATAACTTAAAACAGAGTTCTGCACACATTCGTTCTACCACTAGTTCCTGTTTACATTTGGAATTTCATAAAATTTTGTTATTGTATTCCCAGGCAATAAAATTCCCAGAAAAAAATTTATCCAAAACACAAATATTTTGCTCATCTACAATAGGACTGAATTATTGCTGCTCTTGGAAACTTAACTTTATCTGTTTGCATTTAGTTTACAACTTCAACATTTTAAATAGAAGAAAAGAACCAACTAGTGTTAAGAATTTTGGGCCAAAGCTTAATCAAAAAAATCCTGTCTTTAGCAATGATACCAATGCCAAAGAACTGTGATGTTTAAGGCATTAAAGTTAGCCTTCCTATTACCTACAGTAAACTCCATGGGGTTTATTTTGTTTGTTTACTGGTATAAAATGTTGGGGTGACTTCTGGGACTACTTGAAGCCTACTTCTTTTTCAACTTTCATTAGCATTAGTGGGAATCACATACATGCATCAGTGGCAGGATAAACTCTGAAAGAATTCGTCTTTAAATAAGAAAGCGCATTTAAAGACAGATTTCTATCAGTGCATTTTACATGACTATGAAAGATTTTGATTTGATCCACACTCAGCAGGGGTGCCCGTTATTCAAACCATGTGGTATCTGCTTGGTATGCAGGGCATAAATACTGCTGCTGTCAGCATTTGCTTTAAAATCTGATGCAATGTATTACAAAGAAGATTTGAACAATCATAACTAAAACTCATTGGGAAGACTTGAAACAAAGGTCTCAATGAATTCGAAAACTTATGGAAACAATAAAATCTGAAATGTTATAAAAAGAAACTTAGTATCCACATGGGAACTATTCTTCAACCTTCTTAGCAAATTTTAATCAGACATGCCTAACAAAAGTAATACAACCAACTTCTATATAAACAAAAACATGCATACCTTCCAACAAAGGGATCACATATTGCAGTTTACATTTTTTAGAACTACCAAATATAGGAATACTTGGTGCAATCTGATAGCACTGAACTTAAAGAAAAATGCATATTCAATTAGCAAAATAGTTTCCCATACATATCTGTTTATCTGGTCATTTTTCACTATTTTCCACTGTGAAGTCTATATTTACACTAACAATTACACAATGTAATTCGAACAGTTTTATTCCATCTATATTTATTTGGTCTTATTAAACCTTAGGAGAGACTCTTCTGTCCAAAAGACATACACTGATAACCATAACCATCACAACCTGTCATACTTAAACTTATTTAAAGTTTTACTATCAATGTTGCTATAATTTGATATTTAGACAGGTCGGTCAGAAGTTATGAACGAGTTCAGGTAAAACAGTTCTTTCCAAAAGAGATCTAAAGATGTACTATAAATTGCACAGCAGACACAAGATTTGAAAATAGAGATTTGCGTCATAATAAATATTTTATACTACATAATTTATTTGTTCAGAGGTTTTCAAAGTCTTATGAAAACATTAATATATGCAAGCCAAAATTAAAGAAGCTGTGTTAACAACTTTTTGAAGGTGAAGAAACCACAGGGAAATTGATCAAAATTTTATAGAAATTGTGACAATAATAGAAATGAAATCTGCATCTCTGATCAGGACATCAAAACTCATACCACTTTGACATTCAGTCTGTGCTTCAGAAGACTGGTCTTCATCTACATAAAAACAAATCCTTCCTTTTCTACTCAAGTARTGAAATCTTCTCTGCCAAGCTTTAGTTGCATCAATTCTAACATATTGAGAGCTAAAAAGTAATGTGGAAGCATAAGAGAACACCTTCATATACAGCATACAACATTTCCAAACATGCAAAGAACCAGAAGAAGGATATTTCAGATAGTAAAATATATTTTTCCTTATTTATAGTGATATTAAGTAAAGGAAATGAGATCAGTACTGCAGAATTTGACTACTAAAACCATCCTTTTGCACATTTAAGATTATCAAGATCTTAAGAAACAGAAAGGATGCTCTCAACTCAGGTAAAGTCACCTTTCTTACAAGTGTTCCTTAGTCTGCTGTTGACAGCAACCTGATAACAAGTTACTGGGCAGACAGACCTGGATCCAGTATGATTAGTCTTTTATTAACTGTGTTCAGCAGAAGTGCGCTAGTATCAGATTAAGACTAGACTTTACCGCCAACTATTGATACATACTTGATTCTGCTTCAAAACAGATTATAGGGCCTTTTGAGATCCTTTCCAAGGTAATTTTTATAAAAACCGCAAGATATGTCTTATTGTTAATACATAGAATAATATAAAATCACTCTGTAACTACATTGACATGCTAAATTCTACCGTCAGAAAAAAGTGTCTTTCATTGACATGAACAAACACTGAAGAATCAAAGTTTGTTTACAAAGATGAATACAACAAAGTTGAGTCTGAACTAAGGACAGTCATCATCAGTTATATTTTATATCACTACACAGTCACCATCGAGTATAGATTCTATCACAAGTTATGAAAATAACTTTTTTTAAGAGACATGTTATTATTAACCAAGGTTAAAGGTTCTGGTGACAGGATGCCCAATTATTCTGATCGCAGAAGAAAAATGTATCTGAATTGTGCTTTTGTCACTTTATCTATCTGGCTGATTGGCATGCACTTTTTTACTTCTTATTTTTGTCTTCAACATAGCCACTTGTATTTGCCAAGTCTGTGATATATCCCTATGAAGATGTACACAAAAAAAAAACCTTGAAATGGAAAACTCAAATATTTTTCTCAGTTTAATCAATGACAAAAATTCTACAGAAACTTCTCGATTTCAGTTCTCAACTCTCTCCCTTCCATTTATATGGATTACTTATTATTTTTGAAAGAAAAAGATGGTTTATTAAAAAGTAATGGTGGTGCAGTAATAAAACAACGTTTTAACAGTAAAGCCAACTGTGCTTTATTCTTTGCTTCATTCTGAGCATTGGAAGCCAGCTTCCATAACATAAAAGGACCAGCCAGGTGTGGGGATTCTGGACTTTCTTTTAAGAATTATTGTCCCTGCCTACTGTATATCTAGACCGCTGATGTAATATAGCAAACATTTATTTTTGTGTTAGACAGATAAACGATGGTATTAGAGCAAACATTTATTTTTGTGTTAGACAGATAAACGATGGTACTAGAGCACAGCGTTTCTTAAAAAGCAACGTTGTAGTGACTGTATTGACCACAAAGCACAGAACCATCCATCAGACATGGTACCAGAATGCATAGGTCATGTGTGTGTCTGGCAGTAGCCTTCTAGTCTTTTTGACTACTTATCAACACACCACAATATGGTAAGAAAGATATCCAAAACTCTTCTTGCTATAAGACAATATGTGCAAAAGCAGTCAGGGAATTTGATGATATAGTTTCCACAAGGAGCCATTACTATCCAGAACTACAATCCAGTCAAATTCTACAGACAAATAAAATTTTTATTATATGAACACAATATTCCTAAAGATGTTAATCTTACCTCATCTCAGTTACCCATTTTGCACCACTAACACACTGCCTCTCATTTCCTTGCTTTGATGGACCTATGCCATCAGTTTTATCCCTAATACATGACACCTTGTATTTTAGTACCTCATTCCTTATTCTGATGACCACAATCAATCACCTAGGGCTATTTTAGTGATAAGAGGAAAAAATTTGAGAGGCAATTTCAAAGTCTAGTAAGTATTTCAGAATTTTAGTTTGATGAGCCTGAGCAGAAAGTTCAGACAGGAAAGACCTTTATCCAGAGGGATTCTGAGGGTATGTGGAGTAGACTGGTTTAATCTCCAGCTTTACGGTACTCCACACTCAGATAATATACATTTCCAAACACTACCACCAAAACACAAGTCCCTAAGTATAGTATTAGGCACATATTGGCTACTAATGTGATCTGCATATTCCTCAATGCTGCCATAATTTCTTATTTACCATTACAGATCTTGTTTCAAATCAGGGCCCTCAGAAGCTGGGACAGTGGTGGTAGAAGTTGTTCTTTAGGTTTTTTTAAATCACAAGAACTGTGAAAAGACTACAATTGAAGCCATAGTTTGGGTATAAATAATGACTCAGACAACTGGTTTTTATTTTCATTTTTGTTTTCACTGACTGAGAATGTAAATTGAACTTTAGTGCTATTGTGCTTTGTTCTCCCTCTCTATGAAAAAAATGTGTTCTGCATTAAATTGGATGGATAAACTCGAACAGCTCCAAATATCACCCTTCAGCTTTTGTATAACACAAGAGCCAAGAAAAGATAGAGAATGTGGTTTTATGACCAACAGATGGTGTAATTGGTATCATAGATGTTTTTATGTCAGGGGGTCGTAGGTTCAGTCTCCATCTGGAGCCTTCTCAGATCTGCTGTGTAGCTAAATGATTAAAGAAGCTATATTGGGTCAAAGACACAACCACCTGCCTGAGGGTAAAAGCACTGCTTTCTTGATCTAGCTGTTATACTGCAGTTGCCTCCCATATTACAGTTTTCAAGCCAATCAGTGCAGCAGTTAATAACAACAGGACTGCACAAAATATTCAACATCAATTTGCTCATATTCTCCAAGTTTCTCAGGAACTTTTGACAAATCTCATAAAACTAAGTCTTGTCTGGATTACGTGAGTGAAAAAGCTATTCTAACTGCATAATAACTGATAAATAACTGCAAAAGGCCAAAACCCAAGGAAAAGAAAACAAGAAGGCTGGATAGACCTTGAGAGATTCAGCATTGTTCAGTTGGCCAAGAGGGCTCACACCTCCCAATCAGAATTAGACACACTTGTACCCTGACGGTAAAAAGCAATATCAATGTTCAGCATAATTGGTCTTAGCTAGAGTTTCTGGATTAGGATCAGATTACTAAAAAAAATGCTCTAATTCTACAGTATTAGATTTGTATATGATTTACCTGGCTAAAAGGGTGTACAGACAGATCAAACACAGTAATTTATGCACACAATGAGATCATCAGTTTACTTTCCTTATGGGGTGAGTATTAGAAGTAATAAATGCACAAAAACAGTGAAATTGTGACTTTGCTGGAAACCAGTACTGTCACTTCCATGAAGCAGGGATTCTACATACTCAGAATGATCATTACACAGTGCACTAAACTTGCCTGGGATATCTCATGATTTAGTATCATGGTATCAGAGAGCTTATCTGGCTAATACTGGAAATGAGCAAAATATTTCTGTCAAATTAAAAACCAACTTGCAAATTACTAGTTTCATGCAGTCCTGCCACAAAGCATCCTATTACTCTTCAGAAACTCTGGATAGCAGTACTCCTATGCCAGACAGAAAGAAACCTGTCCAGAATCTGAATTTTAAAGATAATGGCACAAGTATGAGTAAAATTATTTCCATGCTACTATTTCATGTGCTCATATGTAAAAGAACAGTAAAGTCAAACTCTTTCAGAATGTCAAAATGTTCCCTTATATTGTTTTAAGGCTTCTCCCATGCTAATGGTAAACTTGGTATTTATTAGTACATTAAAATAATCTTTAACACAAGTCAAAAGCTAATGTTAAATAGATGTGTATATTTTCAAAATTTAAACACTATTTTAAGTGATCAGAAATACGAAGAAAACTACATGTGACCTCTTTACTAGCTTCAAAAGTTTATCTTTTCCTACATGACCAAACTGACAGCCTGCTAGATCACTGTAATCACTTGATGAAGACTTCTCTGGCAAACTTATATGCCTGAGGTCAAGCTTCAAAATGACAAATTTCAGCTGTTGACAATATGCAAGATTATGTGCTTCTTTTTGCAGATCCCTAAACAAAATATACGTATACATATGTCTTCAAAAAGCAGTTGCTTATTAATGGCAGGTGAAGTTCAACTGCATTTGCTTCGATTCTAAACATGTTTGTGCATGGGGTGTCATTCATATAATACATCATCACTGGTATAGAAAAAGCTTGAGATACAGTGAAAGGGGGAAAAAAGGTGAATTTTCTCACTCGTATTACAAAAATATGCATTTCTATTTATTTTTACTTACCAGAGGTGGCAAAGTATTTTCCTTTAACACAAAAAAGATATTCTTTCTGCTGCTGAGCACTTTTCCTAATAGGCTACACCATGGGAAGGATAACAATTACCACTTCAAACTAATAATATATATTTCCATTCCAGTCATCTCTGTGTAGCTGAGACATTTGAAGTAGAGGCAGGATTTATAAAAATGAGTAAATTTAACTAGCCAAAATATCTAAACTAGCTGGTGAGCATATTGCTTAGGCATTTGAGTGTGGGCAAGTGGGAAACATCATCGACACAGTTATTCAGCAGCCAGGAAAACAAGCTTGTTAATTTAAGTACTTCTATGTGAATTCATGTAGCCTGTCTTCATGGGTACATTATATCCCCTTCCTCCACTTGTCTCCTCAAATCCATCAATACTTCCTTTAGGGGGTAATAGACAAACACACAACGTTTTTTACTAGAGTTGAAGATTCTTCTGAGACTATTCTTATTTACTGAAAGTAAAGGGCTGTGTCAATCAGTCCCTTCAGTCATCAAGTAAGATATTCAAATGTTAAACAGCTTGGGCATTGTGGAAGTTTCATGCTGCACAGGAACAGTCCCACAGTAAACTACCCCAAAGGCAAACATTGCTGCCATCTTATCACCTGTGGCAACAAAAACTCCTTCACCCATGAGTTAACTTACTAAATACTTCTTCTGCCCGGCTGGCTGCACAAAGAATTTCTCTGGCCAAAGCAATACACATATGCTGAACTTTTAGGGGTTTTTCATTTTAAGGCTTGAAGCAGCCCAAACTTGTTGAAACCTTGCCATTTGATACCACCCTTCATCTCTGGCCAAAACTGTTAGGAGGTTGTGGGGAGGCTTTTTGCCTAGCTGTTTTCAGCAGCTTATGTGGGATTACACCAGACTGATGACTGGTCACTATTGGAGTTCCCCAAGGCTCCACCTTAAGCCTAGTTCTCTTCAATATCTCCATAAACGACTTGCATTCAGGATTCAAAGACATACTAAGTTTCCCAATGGGAGGAGCTGTCAACTCCCTCGAGGGCAGAGAAGCCCTGCAGAGAGGGGCTGACAAATGAGGGGGCTGGGCAATCACCAACTGTATGGCTGGCATTTAACAAGGAAAAGTGCTGGATTCTGCTCCAGGGACAGGTCAACCCTGTATGTACAGACAGACTGGAGAACAAGATGCAGGAAAGCAGCGTCACAGAAAGGGACCTGGGGGTCTTGGTCAGTGGCAAGTTGAATATGAGTCAGCAGTGCCCTCGTAGCCAGGAGGGCCAACCCTGTCTGGGGGCGTGCATCAGGCACAGCGTCGCCAGCCGGGCACGGGAGGGCATTGTCTCGCTCTGCTCTGCACTGGGGCGGCCTCACCTTGAGTGCTGGGGGCAGTGTTGGGCATCACAATACAAAAAGAATACAAAGCTATTAAAGAGTGTCCAAGGGAGGGTAATGGAGATGGGGAAGAGTCTAGAGCAGAAGCCTTACAAAGAGCGGCCGAGGTCACTTGGTCTGTTGAGCCTGGAGAAGACTGAGGGGAGACCTCATTGCAGTTACAACTTCCTCGTGAGGGGAAGCGGTGGGGCAGGCACTGATCTCTTCTCTGTGGGGGCCAGTGACAGGACCCAAGGGAATGGCCTGAAGTTGTGCCAGGGGGCGTTTAGATTGGGTATCAGGAAAAGGTTCTTCCTCCAGAGTGTAGTTGGGCACTGGAACAGGTTCCCCAGGGAAGTGGTCACAGCACCAAGCCTGACAGAGTTCAAGAAGTGTCTGGCCAATGCTCTCAAGCACATGGTGTGATTCTTGGGGCTGTCCTGTGCAGGTCAAGGAGCTGGACTTTGATATCTTTGCGGGTCTCTTCCAACTCAGGAACTTCCAATCACAACTGTGATTCTATGATCTCTTTTCTCAGCCCAGCATAAAAAATGTATTTATAGACAGATGTGTGAATACTTTAAAAATTCCCTTTGATATCACACATCAAATTCTTCCTGGAGGTTGTAGTAAGTATATACAACTTCACTCATTTGCTAGTTTCTCTGGGATTTCGCAGTTGCATCTAATTTTGCTGTGAGGTAAAACACTATTTTATTCTGCAAATGCAGTTTCTGATTATGCAACAATTTGCAGTATAAGATCACCATTGTCCCATGTGAATTGTTACTCCCTAGACTTTGAAGGGACCAACAATGGGTGAGCAACAATTCCGGAGACAATTAACTTCTAACAATTGATTGGTCTCATTACTAATGATAGCTAGGATCCTGCTATTTTCTTCATTGCAGCTCCACTGCAGCACTTTGCAGTCATAACTTACTACTCTTAACCAGCACCTAATGAGCACTTGTGCTTTGTGTTCATATTGAAGGCTCCTCAACTACTACTAAATTCCACCTTCACAAAAAACACCACTATCTTCCATTACCTTCACCCCATAGTATTCAAAAAATGTTTCCATTTTTGACCTGCAACTCCAGCATGTCTGATAATGCAGCTGTGATATCTTAACCACACTTAAACTCTATCGTTTCAAATTGGAAAAAATATTAAAATAGCAAAACTGGCCTTCTGTACTAAGAGCTGAACATTGACACTTGAGTATTTATGTGTTTCTACAGACCTCAACTTACACGTAGCATTCACCAGCACTATGCATCAAGGAACTAGACTGAAACTAGGTCATTACATTTTCACTGTCATCGTCATCATTAAATGAATCAAATTAATTTGTACCATCGTTTTACAGCAAACACTTACTGCTCATGTAATTTTCAAGCACCTAATAATGCATTTAGTTTTTGTGGCTGTCCCGGAAAAATGAAAGAAGAAAAGCAGGAAGGTGACTGGAAAATAAAAACGCAGGAAATAGCAAAAGCTTCAAGAAACAAGAAAGCAACCTATTTAAAAGTTCTGATCTCTTAAAATTCTGAAACATTTTAAATTTCTTAGTCTCAAAATAGCAATCAAGGTTAAGAAGTTAAGTTTTTTAAGTTAAGCAGTTAAACTATTTTAAATTAGCTTATTAAAAATTTTAATAAGCAAATTTTAGTAAAACAATTATGCCTACTTCTTTTATCCATGAAGACATCAGGATACTTATTCTTGCACATGCTGATTAGTGTTCAGTAGCAATTCTTTGTACGTAGCTGTCTATGAAAATCTAAAGATGGATAAAAAATAGACCTGTAGTATTTCACCAATAAAATATTCCGTCAGAACTGTCATGAATAGGAATTTCATTACCATTGAGTATTCCATAGTAACAGCTACTTCAAAGGCTACTGAAATACTCCTATGTTTTAAGCCTAAAGGGTGCATGCAAAGGTAAGGGGTATTATAGTATGTTAGTTAAATTCTGTAACTAAAGTTCACATTCACCATTGACACTAACCAAAATTTAACATGATACACAGGACTGAAGATGGCATATTAAAACATATCCTGGATAAAGGTAAAACAAACAAAAAAAATCACATCTGATCCTTCATCAATTAACTGTTGAGAACAGCCATTTCTTGACCTTATTATGTGAAAGAACAGAAAAAGTCCAAACCACTCAAAATGACAAGAGGAATTCAAAATCACCACTTAGGTTATCATGAAGTGCTAGTCTTCCATTACCTTTTTTATCCTCTCAATCAGCCTAACTTGTGCTTATGGTAATGCACAGAGTTTAAATTCTTGCTCATGCATTCTCTCAACACCTACTGTGACATTGGTAATCAACAATGGGCTTGCTCCAAACAAAATCAAATTTTAGTTAGACCAAGTGTGAAAAACTATCTCCACTTCCTGTTCTGAGTTACAGTCATAGAACTACAGAACTGCAAAACAGCCCAGGCTTGAAGGGACCTCAGAAGATCATCTGGTCCAACCTTTTGCAAGAAGGGGAGCCTAAATGAAATTATCCAGCATCCTGTCCACCCACATCTTGAAAATCTCCCATAATGGGGACTCCACCCCATCCCTGAGGAGGTTGTTTTCCAGTAATTGACCATTCTTCTCACCATGAAAAATTTATGTCGAGATGAAAGCTTTCCCTGTGCAACTTGTACATATTGGGTACCATGTGACTCATTTTGAGAAACCAGGTCTACTGGGGGCTGATGGGGTCCATCTATTAGAGAAGGGGAAGAGTACCTTTGCTCATAGGCTTATCAAGCTGGTGAAGAGCTGTGCCAGGGGAGGTTCAGGTTGGATACCAGAAAGAATTTCTCCATGAAAAGGGTTGCCAAGCATTGGAACAGACTGCTCAGGGAGGTGGTGGAGTCACCATCCCTGGAGGTGTTCAAGAAATGACTGGACATGACTCTTAATTCCATGGTCTAGTTGACATGGTGGTGTTTGGTCGAAGGTTGAACTTGGTGATCTCAAAGGTCTTTTCCAACCTTACTGATTCTGTTTTATTATATTGCCCAGATAAGCTGTGAATGCCCCACCCCTGGAAGCACTCAAGGCCAGGCTGGATGGGGGTTGGAGCAAACTAGTCTAGTGGAAGGTGTCCCTGCTCATGGCAGGAAGGTTGGTACTAAATGATCTTCAAGGTCCTTTTCAACTCAACCCATTCTATGATTCTATCGCCCCTTCTATTCTCCATGTGGCTCATTGTGAAGAGAACCTCTGCCATCTTTGTAGATGCTGTTTAAGAACTGGAAAATTGTCCTTCAGTCTTTCTTCACAGGGCAGGTTCTCCAGCCCTATGGTCATCTTCATGGTCCTTGTTTGGACCTTCTCCAATCTATCCTTGTCTTCCTTGAGTTGTGGAGACCAGAACAGGAGAACAGTATCACAAATGCTGATTAGAGTGAGACAATTGCTTATTTTTGGCCTGCATAAAATATAAGTTAAACAGTGGATTACATATTTCCAATTCTACTTAAGCTTTTCCTTTGACTCCAGTACTTACTGGGTTTTGCCAGCTCTGAATCCTGTGTTGGAAAATGCAGCTCAGTTATACAAACAGCATGCAGAGCTAAGTGGTAACACTCTTAACAGCAAGGGAAAAATAGAGAAATCTTATCCATAAAATATGGTAGGCAAAATTGCAGTATTTTTTTCTGTAAAGGTGTTTCAAAGCTGGGGCATATGTCATCTGGACTCAAGTTTGCTGATACACCAGAAATTCTACCCTGAGTCACAACAAAACTGTATCTGGCCCACTGTATAGTTTCCAACAGCAGTTTTCAGTACGTGTGTGCTACCTAAGTATCAGAAATTGGACGTGAAGAAACTGTTCTTACCTGATAGGTACTCCTCAGCAGATTTAGTAGTTTCTGTGACTTCTACTATGCATGTTTTGCAATTACCTAGTACATGATGGATAGGAAACTAAAATCTGGAAAATCTTATCAACAGCAAGACAGAGTAAGTCCATTATCTTATTACCATGAAAACTTCCAAAGAGCATAAAAACACAAGAAGAAATGTTATCCAGACACTTCGTTTTATTAGGACACTGAAACAGTTTAATGTACAAATGCTTTGTGTTAATTGTAAATATTTCCTCTGTTTAAGCAGCATTTACAGCTCTGTACATTTACATATGCATTTCCCTAGTCATCTTAAGATGCAAGACACTTTTGCGGTAGCAACTTCATAGATCAGTGAATGCCAACACTCCACAACCCTGTTTAAAATAATAAAGTCCAGATGGAGTGACAGTACACCATTCTGTGCATTGACTGGGTTCATATTTCAAAAGTGAAAAAAAAAATAAAATCAAAGTTATTCAGCTATACGTCTTTTTCTTTCTTAATACGCTCCTTATGCATTTCACCTCCTATCCAAAAACAATGATTACTATAATAAACAGAAAAGGCATCTGTAGTTTTTCCCATAAAACCCACAAAACTACACAAATAGCAATCAATTATTTTTAAATATTCAAGGAAAATAAATTTGTTTAAAATAGGAATCTGTAGCATGTAGACATGTTTTTTCAAGTTAAAATACCTTCAAAGTATAATTTCTTTTCAGTCCATCCAGTCCCCATATATTGCAAAAAATTGCTTTTGTCACAACAATTTTAATAAATGGCTGACTTTTTAGAGTTAAAATTCCCTCCTTCTCAACTACCAGATATTAATCTTCAATTTAAAAAATTAACAACATTTATTTTTGGTCACTATTAATAATACTGGATTTATTATCTACTTAGCTGAAACTCTGTTCCCAATACTTGGCAAAGCAAAATACATAAATTAATTGAAATAAAATTTATTTTCAAAAGATACTTTCAAGTTTGGGATAAGGTCTTTGTGTTTGATTCATCTCGCAGTATTCTGCTTAATAGCTTTTTACACTCAACCCCAGTCTCGTGCCCACATCTGAAGAAATGGACGGAAAAATCCTACTTCATCCAAACATAACTACAAAGCAACTAACACAGATTTGTTCATATATTTATCAGCCAAGAGCACCGAGCACTTAAGCACCTTAACAGGCTTCTGATTTTTCAAATGTCAGAAGTTTAATTAGAATCACCTGCTGTCTCCCTAACCCCAATCAATGTTTTTCCCCAGAGCCATCCTTTCCTTCATCTGCTTGCCATGTCAGAGACTTTTATCAAAAGTCAAAATGACGAGGAGCCAGATATGCTTAAACTGACCAGGGATACCCCTCTCCACCAGTTACATCTCATAAGTGTCTTAATTTCTCACAGAGACCATATAATCTGTTGGTAAAACACACATTACAACAGCACTTCAACTGCTATCACCCAAGGTATTCACTTTACTGTGATATAAATGCTTCTTTCCTATACACTGGTAAACAACAAAAATGGACAAAAGCAGTTTTACCAATGTTTTAATGGTGGGTATATGTGTTTATCAAATGAATCAGATTATGGCATCTCTTAGCAACATTTTTTAACTTTTATTTTATCAGAACCACTTAGTCACAGCTTTGAAATTGCTAGAAACTTCACTCTGCTTCTTGCTACTTTAGTTGTCATCACTTCACTTAAAAGCAAAAAAACTCAACAAAGCAAGAACAAAAATAATAACACAAATCCATGTATCTAAAAATTATTGCTAGTTCTCTAAGCACAACAAAAATTCCACCCCATTTGCAGACAACCTAGAATAAAACGCAAGAATTAAATATAGATTCTGCAACCTAGGATTTCAATGCTAATGGTGATTTGCTTACCTTCCCAGGTTTATCTTAACTCCAAAACCATGCTGCACTGGAATCAAAGCACATCATTTGTTCCAAGTTTATACATCAAAGGCTTGATATGCAGGTTTCAATTATCAAACAAAAATGGCTCAAAAGTTCAAAGTATAGAGATAACATTTAATTTCCATTTCTCGCACACTCTGAGGGCCTTCAAGGTGACTGTTCTGCACTTCAGTTCCAGTCTGTAAAATGGGAGTCAGTTTCATTCCACACATTTTTTTATCTTTTAAATTGTTGGCTTCTCACTGGCTTTTACTCACAGTTAACAGAGAAAACATAAATGTCAATGAAGTAGGGATACTCTTTCACATTGGGATGAAGTATTTTCTACATTGCACAGATAATGATTTGACTATTTCAAATGTCAAGCAACAATCACAAAAGTGCCCCAATACAACTTTAGTTGTTCTATCTGAATGTACAGCTGGAAAGTTTTGAAAGCCAGTGCAGAAACAGTCTCTATGGACTGGAGGCAACATAGATTATGTTCACTTAATATTCAACAATATATGGCTGACCATGCTACAAAATCCAATTACGTAAGTAAAAATCTGAATAAAACATGATTAACTTTATATTTAACAATGATGATTCTCAGAAATAGTCCTGCAGTCCTTGTAGTAGCTACCAAAAAGGCACATAAGTACAAAACAATTCAATACAGATTAGACAGAATACAAAATTTTTAGACAGGCATTCTTAAAGCAAAATCCTGAAATAAAAAGCTATATTTTTTGTTTCGTAAAAAGGTACATACTTCCTTACCAGTTTCCTGATTGCGGTAAAGTGTCCATATATGTAATGTCCATCTGTGCTTAGTTAAAATCCTGACAGCACAACCTCCAAATATTACTATCCAATTACTCGGGAATTTTATGTGCACAGATTGAGTTGTGTATCAGCAGTATTTGTACCATCTAAACTCTTAGTAGCTATCTGTGAGTCTTTCCTTCTAAAGTATAGATGTTTAGAGATAAAACTAAGCACGCATAATTTTAGTTCATAAAAGTACTTTGACTAAGCTAGTGTTTGGTTGCTGTTTCAAAACCTTGATTCATTTTTCATGTTGCCTATTACTCCTCTTCAAGACTGGTACAAAGCTCCCCTGACTGAACATACTACATTGGAATTACACTGGTTTCACAATTCAGAGGTTTGAATTTAGATATTTTAAAGTTAATAATATGAAAAACATCACTCATAATATCAAACGTGAATATAGTTACGTATGGAATGCAAGAAGCAAATAGTATTTGATATGAATTTACTGTTTAGATAATGGAATTTTCTGGCCAGGCATTCTTAAAAACTGGCTGCCAAAAATGGCTAGAGAAAGATATATAAACAAAAAGAATTGAAGTTTCTCCCTCCTATAATTCAATATTAAATGACAGAACACAAAATTATAACTTCATGTGTTATTTTGTTCCTTTTGGCAGTGTTAGGAACACTGTATTTTCATTTGGGAGGTAAGGAGGGACAATTCCTTGAAACTTATTTGAAGTTCCCACATTCTAAGAAAACCCAAAGAAAACAATACATTTGACAAGGTTTGGGGGGAAATTGAATGTTCATACACATTTTTGAGAACATTTAAGAGTTGCAGGAAAAAAATTAAAACTTTTTATATTAAATCTTATGAAAAAGTCGTGAATGCAATAGTGATATCCCATTTTAAGTAATGCTACTAAAAGGCAGAGTTTGAATTTAAGAAGAACACTGTGTCATTCACCAATTCCAAAATTCAGCATTCTTCCCCTCACTGCATTTGTACCACCCTAGAACAATTTTGTTAGTCAGGTTTCAATACCATCAGTGGAAGAATCTGGAAGTCACTATATAGTGTAAAACACTTATCCTGATAATTTGGGGAAAGAGGAATTCAAAACAGCAGTCTAATTCAACACAGACTGTGCAGCTTCCTTAAGAAGAGATGCAGCTTTGTCCAGTTCTTGTTCTGTTTGTTCCACTGTTATCACTACTCGAATACTAGAAAAAGAAAACCAGAACATACACAGTAAACTTTACTCCTAGCCTTCAGCTTCAGAATTGTTTCGTACTAATTTCAACACATTAAGATCACTATCTGTAGGGAAATTATTATTAATTCAAATTCAACCAGAAAGAAGATATATGACTAAACAGAAATGGTCAGACTACTTTTTTGCCCTCCATCTGCCACCCCGCCATAGACACTGCAGAAATCTGTTATCTTTTTTACCTACAGAGGTGCAGCTCATGGAAATGTGCTTGCTAACAGGCTACATGCTGATCCCCGAGATTCAGATAGTTTTGATACAGTTATTTTATGGTATTAGCAGCTTGTAACAGTCACTGAAAATATACCTCAAAATGGAGCCTTTCCCATTTTTCATAGGACCAATTATTCAATCCAGTCTACCAAACAAAACCCCATCATTGTATGAAGAGAGATGGAGAGCCATATCCAATAAAAATCAAGTAACACATTGACTTTCTGCTAACCTGGGTGGAGGAAGACATTTTTCTTCTTTCTCCAGATAGCGGGCCTGTGTTAATGCAATACCACTGTTCATGCACTACAAATAAAGGAAATATAGCAGTTGTCAACCTGGGAATTTCTGATTGCATATCCTTTTGATCACCAAATACATATAACTAACTTTTATTAATCTGGTGTCAAGGTAACTGCAAGTTCTTTCCCAAATGGAGGTTTGGAAGGTTGTGCAAAATCACCTCAAATTGCAATACAGCATTAACACATAAAACAGTTCACAGCGCAGTACCTTTATTTTTCATCTCCACATAATCAGGCAAACATACTGTAGTAAGCAGGCAATTAAATCATATTTAAGGATATTTTCAAGGAAATTAACTTCAGAATTTCTTTTTGTTCTGTAGTCTTGTTTACCTGCCACATGACACATAAAACTTTCCATCAACCTTTATCTCCATGTGGGAGAAAGAGAACTAATGTCTATTGAAGAAGGAAAAAGTACTACATATAGAGTATGAGACTCTTCACATGAAAAAAAAGCAAGTTCACAGACTCAAAGAAGCAAAGTTTGACCTCAAATGGTTAAAATGCACCTCTAGAACACTGTTCTTATTAATACTATAAAAGTTGTCTAAGCAACCGTTTCATACACAAATTTGAATTGTCAAGTAGATAACAGGAAGTAATTATTTTGTGAAGTAAAAGGTCTAATATATATCTTTTCAATCCGGTGCTACAGGCCTAACTATCAGCAGCAAGAAATAGTTAGATGATCTTTAGTAGAGCTGTATAATCAACAAAGAAACTAAGTTTCTTGCAGTATTCCTGAAAGATATGTCAACAAGTTACCCGACAAGCCTCCCTACCCTTCCTTCATTATTAACATTCAAAGGCAATGATATATTTTAATTACTGTGGGGACACTTACATAATCCACAACTCTTTTGAGTAACTTCACATCATTTTCTCGGGATCCACAGCTCTCCTCCAACTGCAAGTGCAATGCTGGAGAAAAAGACTCTCCCACTACTTTTAAGCCAGAAATCCTACAACAAATAAAAAGCCTTTGATGCACATCCTACTTGAAATGTGTTGAAATTCTAGACAGTGTTTCCCCTTTCTAGGTGGCGAGTGACAAAAGATGGATACTTCACTTTACTGATACTAATGCAAACAAAACATCTGTGCATTTCAGCTTGCAGTACATAAAGATAACAAAACTTATCAAGCGAATGTCTTTCCTAAGGAGTTTGAGTAAGCTTGCATAGCAAGTTATTCATCCTTTTGCAAAAAGGATTAATAATTCCGAAATTCTTAAAGTATCCTTACAAAGATGTAAGACAAATGTCTGTGTTAGGCCTGTATGTTGCTGATAAAACCCCAGCTAGCTAGGTCAAGTCTTTGGAGTCTACATTAAGAAAATAAATAATAATAAATCTTTTTATCCACTTAGGAGATAAGAAGGAACAAAGGTTTTGTTGGGGGGTTTTGCAAGATTTGGCAAGATTTCTGAATTTTAACTATTTCCTGTAGAAAATCTTTACAGAAAATCATTGGTCACTTAGTCAGAAGCTCCTCTAAAATCAGTTATATGACTAGAATTGTTCCCTCCTCTGTCCATAGAAACAGTTGTTAACTGCGTTCCTAGAATCTGACTGAATGACTGACATTTGATTGTCATTGCCCTGATCCATCACACACATTCAAGACTAAGTTATGCCCATCCAAAAATCTGTGTCCAATATCCAAGCAAGACCTCTGCTCTCCAAAATTAACAGGTCACATAAACACACATCAATTATCAGGTGCAATTTTGATTTCTGGACTTTGATAAGCTTGCCTAACACACGTTTTAAGAAGATCAGGCTCACCTGATGGTAGTATCATTCCAAAGAAACTAGTATAATCAATCATGCATTAGAGATTTTGTATGAGTGTTTTTAAAGGTTACTAATTTCTGTAATATGCAACAGAAAAATTGTTGAGGAAGAAGAGTTGTAAAATATGATTGCACAATTACTGCACATTAAATGGTTGTTGAACAGTCACAGCAATTTCTGTATCTTTTTAGTATCAAAACCTGTCAGAAAAAAACCCAGTCAGTATAGCCACCTTTTAAAACAGCATACTGTTAGGAAATTTTAAACCTTATTTTTCAGATAAGTTCTAGCAATGTTCTGTGTGCCTTCAGAACAATGGGTACTTTATTACTATTTAACATTCCAGTCAGATATGTAGGAACAATATGGTATTCAAGGTGACTGAAAAGTGCATTGAGTTGTTTGAAAGCTAAGCTCTGCTAAGCTTCATCCCAAATGCTTTCATTTAGACAATTTTCAAAATGCTTATCAACACTTTGTGTCTTTAAGAGCTATCACACTCTCCTAAACACTTAAATGTGTAAGAGCTTGCAGACTTCCTCACTAGCATTAAGGTATGATCTCATTTCAAAACCTGTAAAGGACTTTAAAACTTGGACTCTTTTTAGTAGCATAACAGAGACAGTTAGGAAAGGATAATTTTCTTACATACATAATTGAGTGTACACATCCCAGTCTAAGCATAGCCAAATTAAATCCAAAAAAGCCCCAAACCCACACTTACCCCTGTAAAGCTTTGTGAATTCGTTCGCATTTTGCCCGGAGAGTCTGAAAAATGTCTACACACGAAAATCAATAACAAAACAAAACAATACAAAAAACCCAAAACAAAACAGAAAAAGAAAAGGCTTAGATTTCCTGTTTCTACTTTATATTCCTCTAAGATTTCAAATACAGCACTTGGAATAAAACTAAGATATGTATATCTATTGAACTATTAAGTCTCTTCACTACTCTTCTTAATGTTCCCAATTCCCACTTCTGCCAGGAAACGACAGGCTTCTAAGTCCTGACAAATGCACTACTTCACTTTATCTCATTACTCCAGCTGAATTGGTTCATGATCATATGGAAGGGATGACACAAACACTTTGTAATGGGATTGAAATGCAGCTCCAACTTATCCATAAATATCTATTGCCATGCAGACTCTGCTCATTGATCCTTTCCCCAGTTCACTGCAGATTCTTAAAGAGGAAACTGATGCCTAGGTCTGCAAATCATGGCTCTTTTCCTTGGTGAAGGCTAACCCCCCACTACACCTAACAGTCCTGTAATTTACTCTTAATTCTTTTCTTGATTCTATTTCACTTTAGAGGACTGGGCATGGGCTACCCAGTAATTTTTATTTACTTCTGAAAAATTAAATACTACATCTCTGCAAATGTCCCCCAATCTGTTGATTGAATAAACAAATGAAGGTTAAACCCAAATATACACACTTTGGCCAATTTTGTCCTCATGCACCTTTCAGCCACTCCACTTCCTCAAAAAAAAAAAAAAATTCTTTCCCGGGTGGTCTACTGGCTGGGATTTAGCTCTGCTGTGGCCTGGGTTCAATTCCTGGTCAGGAAAAAGATTATTCAAGGCCGAGTTGGATGGGGCTCCTAGTCTAGGTGTCTCTGCCAATGGCAAGGGCGTTGGAACTAGATGATCTTTAGGGCTTTTCTAGTTGACTCATTCAGCAGAAACTTCTGTATGTCAACTTTATACAAATACCCTGTATTTGGTTCCCGCCAAAATTGCAGGCAGTTTTCACCCTGATCATTCCTGAAACTTCTGCCTGAATGCTTAACTGGAGAAGAAAAAAAATCTAATTATGTAGTACAAGTGGAAAGGAGAGAGTTGTTCAGTCCTGAGAAAATGTATTACCATTTGTTTCTATTTAACCTTCTCTTCCTCCATTTGTATTGAAGGAATATGTTTTTAAGGAAGAAGCATATCACTGATCTAAAAAGCAGAATAAAAATTTCTCATTTGGTTTTTAAAAACCATCTGTGTCTCTCTTAGCCTCAAGTAACTCGCTGATTTTCAGCTGTACAAAGGAGAGGGAAGGAAACACTGAAGAAGAAAACCAGAGTGGGAAATACCATGAAGAAAAAACCATGCAATTAATGTAAAATTAATTAATGAAAACATGTAAAATTAATTAGCAAAAAAATAAAGAGGACATCAAAGCAAAAAGGTGAGGAATCAAAGTAGGGAGAAGTACAAGTTACTAGTTTTGGGTGAAGAAAGACTGAATAATAACATTTTCTCGAATTAAGTACCTGGATTATCTTCCATAATATTCAGAGCCTCAATAGCAGCAGCAGCTAACAAAGGAGGTAGGGATGCAGAAAAGCAATAGCCTTGACCAGACAATCGCTGTGGGGGGGAAAGGTAAAAAGGAAAAAAAAAATATTTTTGTTTATAGCAGTGTAGAAGATGTTTCAAAAGTTAATTCACGTACATATAAACAACCTCTCCTCCACAACTATAGGAACATGCAAAGATTTAAAAGTAGGTCTCAAATTTATCTACAGTATTTCATAGAACCAGAGAGTTTCTGTATGGAATCAAATACTGCATAATCATCTATACCACAATACTATTTGCAAATTGGTATTAATAACTAACTCTCATTTATAAGTAACTAATCATGCCAGACCTTTTAAAATGAGCTCTGCCTTACCTGATGGTCAATAATAAAAGATCTTCCACAGCAAAATCCTCCAATAGAAGCCAGTGAATTTTCCATGTTTGCACTAATGAGATCTATATCATCAATCTGTTCGTTAAATCAACAAATTATTAAAAGATGCTTTTGATTACATCAAGACTATTTATAAGTTAATCTATTAAAGATGTATCTTGTTTCATATGACCATGAATACTAGAGAAGATCTACCAAATTATCACATAATAAAATGAAAGTACAATTGAAATAATAATTTTAAGCAATACAAAAAGGACTTTTAGCAATTGAGATTTATGGATCTGTAAATAAAACCCCACATGATCTCTCTCTTTCAGGCACTGCAATATGAAGAACACAAACAGATAAAACACATTATTTAGATACTGGTGACAATTCCACAAAGCACTCAGTGTGGCAATGTCCTTTAAGAATATAAGTAGCCCTACTGTAGTCAGTAGGAGGTGGAATGTGATTAAAATTAAGCATAAAACTAATTAATATAGAGTCTGAACATTAGAGACACAGTTGTCTTATTTCACTTGCTAGTTGCAAATATTTTCCTTTGCCAGGCTCTGAAAGATTTTGTCTGTAAATTAATTTAACGTAAAAGTCAATTAATTGGAAAGGAATTTAACATACAAGTCAATTAATCAGATAGTAGTTGGCAAGTATCACAGTAACACTGTCTGTTTCATCTTCTAAATTAATTTTCTCTTTTCCATGTGTAGTATTAAGGGAAAACAACAGGACAAAGGGGAAGACAGAATGAATTATCAGAATTTGCTATTTCACTTCCAAGCTGAATTCAGACACGCTTAATCTGCTGGTAAAGTACTACAATAACATCGTTGAAAGAACCATCAAAATTTTTATCCTGTTTTTCCCCACTGGAGTAAAAGGCAATAGAGCAAAATAGGATGGCTAAACACTGCGAAGATTTTTCTTATTTACTCCCAGACTTCAAATATTTCTGTGTCAGAGTGACACTTTTAAGTGTATGTGGCTGGAAAGGACAGTACTCATTATCTCACTGAGTGTCCAAAAGAAGGATACAATTATGCACTGTCAAAATTCTTTTGTTATCTTCATCACTAAAGATAAGTAAAAGTATTTCAAGAAAGCACATGAAAGAGTGCCAAGACCTGAAAGCTTTAAGACTAATAAAAAACCCCCGTATATTTAAATTTCTATTGCACACTACCAAACACTGTTAATGCCACAGGTATTAGAAAACAATTGCACAACTTGCTTCTGTACAAATCTCTCATTCACAACAAAAAAGTACATACATACATTTATTCCAAAGTGTTCAGTAATTCCTCTTCCATGCTCTCCAAGGACTCCAAAGGAAAGGCTCTCCTCCAAAAATATTCTAACTTTGTATTTATACTTCAATTTTATCTAAAACAAAGAAAATTATATAGAATACAAGTCAGAATTTGGTAACAAAATGCATGGGGGAGATAAGGTAAAGAAAGACAAGACAGTATTCTGAATACTGCATTAAAGTCAATTCTGGAGTTGTGTTCCATCATTAATACATTTTAAAATCCTTCAAGATTATTCCACCACATAATGCTAGAGCAAATTTCCTAAGTGTTCATATATAAAAACTCTCTTTTTTTCAATAGGTTCAAACAAGTACTTTCAAGATGATGATTTTTCACACCATTTCTTCCATCATCTACTAGAACAGAACCTGCACAAAAAACATTCAATGCTGAATAGCAAATGTTTTCTTTGGAGTCAGTATTTTTGTCAGTTGTGTCAAGGCTTCTTTGAATTTTTTTTTTCTTTTTTTGTAGATACAACCTAGTTTAACAATCTAGTATCATACAGTGTAGCTGAAACTACAGTACATTTTACAGGATAAAAACTAAAACCATAATTGGATATTATTTTTTAAGTCTCAACAGCTTCAGAATCCTAATCAGAAGTTTCAAAACAAGCTAAGATTTGGAATCACCATTTCATAAATATATGAAAAAGCAGGAAGGTAAACAGAAAAACTGCATGCAGAGCTTTTCTATGTAGGCTTAATTACACAATACTATTATTTCATATGCAGTTTAAAAGGCAAACTAAAACCACTTACCAACTCTGGAAGCGGGCAAATGTCTCCTGTGTTCATATACAATCCTTCCACTACAATAAACCTTCGAGTTACACGGGCCTTGCGAGGATTCTTCAGAAGAAGATATGGTTTTAGTTCATATCAATTGTTACTAACAAGCAAAACTCTAAATATTTTTTTGATAGGGAGGATTTTTCTGAAGGGAATGGCCTCTTTTTCAAATAAGCTTTTACTTTAGTTTAAACTCAGTATTTTTCATCTGTAACAAAAGTTGAAATGTCTCATTGGACTACTTTTACCTTTTATTTTATTTATCTTGTAATAATTTCAAAGCTTTTGACTTCTACACATGATTTAAGATGCCTTGTTTTGCAACAAATCATAACCAATCCATTTGAACTTTATGAATAAATACAATCAATGTAACTACAGAACAAATACTACAAATCTTGGTCTCTATTATAGCCATCATTAGTCTATGCATTTAGAAGACTTTCCAACAAGTGGTTTGAGCACCAGGATTCACAATGCAGCACAAACTTCTTACAAGTAGTGTCTTTGTAAAACACAATGCAAAAGTATCATAACACTCAAGTTACAAAGTCCTTGTCTGATCTTTGAACACAACACAGGCCATTAATATATCTTTCACTTGTTTCTGCTTAAACTTCAATTGGTATAATTTGAGTTTTGCTGTTTTAAAATGCCATTCCTCTGTTATTTACTTTAAACCTTATTGATATTTTCTGATCAAGGATATTAAGTCACGCTTCTTGCATTTTTCAGTTCTTGTAAAAAGATTCAGAAACATTTGACTTTTCTGTGTGGTAGGCACCAAACTAGCCACAGTCTGCTCTGCAGGCTGTACCAACTCTAATGGTATGACCTATCCTTTTCTAGACAGTATGTCTTATTTATACACACATGGTCTGTATTAAGCTCTTGACCACCAACTTTATGTTCACATTCAGCTAATTACATTAAGAAACTTTAACCATGTAGCTAATTCAAAGCACTCTGCTCTAACAAACCAAACGTGTTACACAAATTAGTCTGAAAACCACATCTGAAAACTCATGTAAAGATTATCTGACAAAATGTATTTTCCATGAAGGTATGTTAACTAGTATGTCATCCATAAATTTGCTATTAATCAGATCCATTACTGATTTACACTAATGTTAAGCTGATTGACAGTTTATCTACTTTACTTTTTCAGTCTTATCACAAAATCAGCTTTCTTTCAATTGTAACTTGACGGCATTCTGTGAACAAGCCATACAATCATGACAGCCACTCAGTTAATTCTTTTAAAACTCATTTAATCAAGTTATCTGTACTTTCTGATCCTGATCTTAGTAACTGCTTTTGAACATCCTTTTGCGTTGTCAGAACAAGAAGCAAGCCATCAAACCGACTCAAATTTTTCAAGAGAAGAGAACATCTTAGGAGTTGACTGCAAGACAGGGGAAGACTAAGAAAAAAAATCAACCATATCGCTTCTATAAACTAAAGGGTCAGGATTAGTTATTTTTTGGTTGATTTTATAGTGTGGCATTCAAAGTGACAATTAACTTGCATGATTTATTAGGTAAATACAGTTAAATAAATTTCCCAGAGAACCAAAAAAAAAAGCTCTGTAAGGGTATTTAAACAAAAATAAAACATGATCTCACTTCAGTCATCTGCCCATAAAGATATTCCCTTGCTACTAACGCCTGTGAGCTCAATTCTAGGGGTTAAGCAGACAAATGCAAATAAATAAATATTTTTTTAAAAAATTATCTTAATTATGTAAGCAACATAACCGCCCAACAGAAAGTTACAAGAAGCAAGTAACTGACTATAAGCACTCCATTCAATTACACGACCCAGTAAAAAAATGTGGAGGAGGTGGCACAAAAGAGTACAAATATTTCTTCAAAGGAATGGTACCTTTTGATCTTCAGTTTCTTGTTCTTTCAACAGTCGTTCAAGGTCAGCCATATCATTATGCTTAAATAACTTGATGTTACTACGAGATGCTTGTAATCCCTTCTGAATAGCAAAGCAGGCAGCTTCATCTCTGTAAATACAGCAAACCCTTCTAAGTTTGTTAAACACAGCACAATTATTCAAAGAAAGCTGGCTATTAGGACTGTCTTTCGAGCAGATATTTGTAGTTAGATGTAGACAGAACCAGATGTTTTAAAGAACTGTATATTTTATTCACATTTTGAAAACGCATTTCAAAGCTTCTCAATTTTAGTATGTATTACAGCCATTAAAAGCAAGCGAACAAGTTCTGCTCTTGAAGTATACACTGGTCCTTTTGTTTGTATGTGACAGCAGTTTGAGAATAGCATTCCACAGACCAGGTACAACACCACAGTAATCATCCCAGAACCCTCTCACCCCATTTGCTCTGGGTCTTAGAAAAAAAGTGAAAAGTTGTGCCTGTAACATTTATTGTAGTCCTTCAAATACTCAAAACCTCCATTTTAATATCCTTTGAGAAGCAATATCCCCATGTCCAAAGAACTATCCCCCATTTTGAAGAGCTGGAAGAGCAAATTTTTAAATATGATGGGGTATGCAATTTCACAGCTGCTCAGGTCAGCTGTTCTTGTAAAAGTGACAACTAAATCAAACTTCCTGCACATGCTAAAGGCAGTAATTTCAACCACGCTTCTTTCAAATACAGTGAGATCTTTTGTCAGTGAGAAGCTGAAACAGTATGAGATAACTAAATCCAGGGTACACTGGCATCTTTGAGTAGCATGCACAATCCTGGTCATTTGTGTCAAAAATGCTGATCCAGAAAATAATCAAAGATGACCAAAAAACATGATTAAATTTATGAAAGAACATCTATAAAGAGGTCAAATAGGCTGCAAGCCTTACATTTAGAAAAGAGAGCATCAAAGAGAGATTTTGGCAGACAAATACGAAAGTATCACTGTGTTGTAGCTTAGCCACAGCAGGCAGCTGAGCCCCACATTGACACTCACTCACTATTCCCATGAGGAAAATGCATCAATTCCCTGTCTAAAAATCAAAAGCATCAATAGAAATTAGTAGGTATTATATTCAGAACAGATATTTCTTCATATTTTTCATAAAATGTTCAAGTTAAACATTTGCACGTCATAGAAACACTGTGGATATCAATGATCTAAAGTATTAAAAGAATCAGAAGACTTAAGAAAAATCCATCAACTCTTACTAAATCCAAACCCTCTTCTTTAGCCCAGAAAGTTGAGTATTGTTACATTGTTTCTCCTGGGTTTTGAATCTTCCCTAGACAAATTTTGACTGGCTCTTCTCAGGGACCAGATACCAGGCCTGCCAAATAATTTATTTGATTCTACATAGCTATTCTTCTGTTATTTCAATATGTACCAATATTTATCCAACTAATCCATTGCAAATAGGCATGAGGGGAACAACTGTCCTGGAATAAAGGTGAAAAGCCAGCAGTAAACAGGAGAAAAGCAAGCATGACTGTATAGTCTATTAAGAAGGAAATTAGGTATTAGAATTATGTTAGTTTTTGAATGCACAAGTTATTTTGCTTTTTCTGCAGCTGAGTGAGCAAGTCTGTGCTTTCCTGATGAAAGCAATAACTGATTTGTAGTATTTGGCAAAGAAAAAATATTTCAACTTTGTACTATATAATACTTGATCAAAACCAGCAATATTTTTAAATGTTCAACCTAATATGATTAGCAATCAAGAAAAATTGAAAGGAAAACTACTTAATCTGGAATTTCCCAAATAGAAAACAATACTTACACAAACACAATGTCCCCTCTCTTTGAATATGCAGGGATAGCACTGGCAATTGTTGCAAATCCATATGAGTATATAATAGCTTCCTCTGTCCTCATGAATTTTGCCAGCCGTTCTTCTAATTCTAAGTGCACATCTATTTCAGAGAAAAATCAAAAAGATCTTAGACAGCTGACTTGTTTTCATATCAGAAAGACCAGAATTGCTTTTAGCAACCGCCTAATTGAAGCAAATAGAACATTTATTTCTAGGAAGAGTATTAAAGCAAGTAGCTTCCCAAAAGCCAGTTGCAACCAATCCAGCTTCAGTTAAACTCACAAGTAACCTGTTATTAATCACAAGTTTTGACAGATCTGAAAATATTTATGCAACATGTTTCTCTAATGTTCTTACGCAATGGTTATTAAAATCTCATTGTGATTAGATCACAAGTAAATGATGCAGCACTCTTGGACTGTGACTAGAAAGCACAGTTACTACAGTAAATTATATAATTTATAGCAATTAATGAGGTCCTGTTGGCAGACTGTCAGTTCTTCCAAGATGGTGCTTCTACTACATAAGCACAACTATCATTATAACAGAAACCTGCTCTTGTCAGACTGCAAATCACAAACTATGTCCTGAACACACTTTAGCCCATTGAAAAGGTCACACCTCCAAGCCAGAAATTATTCACCCATAAGATATATTGACCCAATCACACACACAAGCATTTCCCAAACCAATCTGGCAAAGTGACCCATGTCAGAAATCAAAATATTAAAAGGGTAATACCACATGGTGAGTGGATTGTTGCTGCAGAAAGGTAACCACAGCATTAAGTATTCTGCCTAAGCTGAATAACCTGTGTCAGACAAACTGTCATTTTGATTGTCTAACCCTCCTGCCACTATCTGCTTCTGCTAGCAATAGTCAGAGGACTATGCCTTTTATCAACTGGAAACAATTAAGATTAAAAGGCAAATAGAGATTGTTACTGTGTGTCTTGAAAGATCACCTCTGGCCAAGTGTTACCTTTTCACAATTATTGGAAGTTCATTGAAACTAAAATCAAATAAAGCAACATCAGTTATACGTACAGATTCTTCCAATAATCTGTGGGGCAGTTAGGTCTGTGTTGCTCTTTCTGACCAGACACCAACAGCAAGGGTGCAGAAAGAAGGGTTATCATAAAAATCTCAACTTTGCCATACTAAACATAACTAGCATAATCTTTCCCCAAAAGGACATAACCATCTGATTTATGTATTTATTAATAAAAGCAAAAGGTATTTTTTCAAACAACAGCCTCCCAATCACAGTCAAGAGCAATTTTATCCATAGCCTACAAAATATAAATCTTCACCAATCCTTTCCTAATGTTTACCTGAGCATCAAAAAATTGAACAGAAAGGAATTGGTTTTCCCACTGCTTTGAAATGAAAACAAACAGTTTAATCACTCATGATTTGGAAGTTTTCTTTTGCACCCTATCCCTTTGATCCAGCTGTACTAGATATACCAAGCATTCAGAGATATTTAAACAGACTTTCTTCTCCAAAGACTTCAGAACGAAGCATATTGATTGAACTTATCTCATTTACTTTCTGATTGAGATTGTAAATAGTCCTTTTTCAGAATCTTTGTGTCTTTTTCTTCATTGTTACATGGACTTCAGGATCAATGAAACAATCTTCAATTAGCCTTCCAAACAGGTGGGATGACCTTTGATTTATTGAACAAAAAGCTCAACAAAGATCAGCAAATAACCAAAAAATAAAAAAACAGACTGGCCCCATAGCACTTAAAACACACAATATAAACAATATTCAGTCTAAAATATTTCTTTTTGAAGCCCAGTCAGTAGAGAATAACAAATAAGGGGAGATAAGTACTGAACTACTATTTTTGAGTGGTCAGCTATTCATACCTAATGGGGAAAAATGTTTTGAGTGAAAAAGACCACTTACATAATTTAACTGGGAAAGATAACAAGACCATCACAGTTCGAAATCAGAACTTTTATCCTTCTCACTAGGCTTTACTTAGCAACATCCACCACTACACTAAGCCAGGTCTAGGTAAAAATGTTGGGCAAAACAAATATGGTCAGCAAGAGCAGCTAAGTAATATATTCAGATTTGTGCTGTGGAAGAAAGTTTTACAAGACTAAGTAAATTTTGCCAAGGACAAGAACATGTGAGTTCAAAATGACACACATTTGACATCATTACATAAGAGAATGAACACTTTGTGTAACTGTGAGGTTGGAAAGTATTAATGTTAAGGCAATATTAAGGTTTCATTGTGATAAAAACCGAATACTATCTGACCCTTCTACTCCTTATTGCGGTGATTTGCTTTAGTCTGGTTACACCACTTGGATTAGCCTAGCTTAACTGAAAACTGCAAACACCACCTAAAGTACATTTGCACAGAGGAAGACAAGATTGGAACAGCTTTTTATGCAATTATGAAACATTAACAAAGCTAATACTGTTAATAACTGTTATGAAATGCCTGTTTAGTGCCTAGCATATGCTACATGCAAGTCAAAAACAGAATAAGTGAGAATTATGGAGAAAATACTCACAAATATTCAGGTATGTGTAAAATATACAAGTATTTCATGCTCATTCTAGGATAAAGGCACAGAACCTCTTTCAGGGATACAACAAGAAGTACAAATGTCTTATAAGGGACTCACTAAATCTCTTAATTACCTCCAAAGTGGCATAGATATGAAGAACCAAGTCTCCATTCAAAATAAATTATAGCACAATATCTATGTTTCAAATACAGAAATCTCTAATACTGATATATCAGCTCCTAAGAGAGGATAAATCTGAGCAGTAACAATCAACTGCCATCAGTTAAATTCTGCACAGTTAAGCAGGAGGAAACTGTGCATAGTTCTGCACAGAACATGACCCATTTACCAAAGTCACAGCTCATGGAAAATTGTGTGAAAAGTTTAAAGCACAAAATGATGCAAGAAGTGTTTCTTCTCAGATATTCATAATCCTGCCACCCTCAAATGTTTAACATAGGTGAGAATGGGAAGACAGTTTCAGATTGAACAAGTAAAGCAGGAGTTTTAACTACCATTTTAAATGAGGTCTCCGTTACTTTATCTGTAAAAGATGATACTTCAAATAGGCGAGTATAACATCACTTCTTCTCCAGTGGTATCATGCAGCAATACCACAGATTAGATCACCTGCTTTGTGAAATGGAGCACTTACACAAAAAATTCAGAAGCCAATGAATAGTAAAAGCTATAGAATTTACATCATTAGACCTCCAAAGAGGGCAGGAAACAATCTGAAGAATCTCTCACTTACCAGAAAAAAAATATCAAATTTAACCAGTCTGTTTCAACAATTACTAGAAATAAACAAACTGAAAGACTTCACAAAATTTAAAATCATCTTGGACTCAAAAGATTATTATTATTCCACAAGTTTTTTTGGGCATTTCAGTTTTTTGGAAGGGAGGGGAAGAAGCCTGTATGAATTCCAAAATATCACTGCTGACCTGTGATCACTGAGGGAATCTAGCTTCCTAAAAGCTCTCTCTGTACTAATCAGTGGGCTACCAGCACATTCCTTAGAAATGAATTATGGTTCTAAGTTAATGAACAATCTGCAACATTGCTATCAAAGACTCAGCTCTGTTCCAATATATAGACTACTTCTATAGATACAGCAACTGGCTGATCACTTATAGGACTAGCTTGATTAACCAAAAAAAGTTCAAGTTAGTCTTGACTTCCAGTCAAGGGTATGTGAAGCTAACTCAATAAAGTAATTTGAGTACAGACACTCTCTGAATTCCATCGTCTCTGGGGAGAGACTGGAAAGTTCACAAAATGAGTTGATGGTTTTAGCCTGTAACTGTGCAGCTATTCATGTATTACTCTTCGGTTTACATGCAGTATTTCAAAACATAAATGCCTGTAGAGAACTACTTCCACAGCCTGATATTAACAACATCCTACTTCTTAAAAAGAATGAAAAACAACCCCTTACCTTAGTAACACCTGCTCATGTCAAAAAGTCTCTCAATTACAACATTAAAGTTATCAGTAGTGGAAAATTTCGTTCCAACTACAGCTTCAGATAAATGTAACTAATAATCTTTATCACAGAAATCAGACTGCCCCCTTGTGGTCCACTTAGAAACTTTAATTTACACATATTCACCATGCATTATTAAATTCTAATAGGTTTATTTTCTCTTTCTACTAAGGTGACTAGAACTAAAACAGATTATAAACAACTTTGCAATTCTCCTCCAATGCCTGCATTAGAAAGAGTAAGAAAATACACAAAATAATAAGAAACAAAGCTAGGAACAATAAACACTACCAATCCTGAACAATTACAGTAAAATATGTGTTAGAGGATAACTGTTCTTCAGAGCAACAGAAATAATTTTTTGCTTTTATATAGGACTGTTTTGGCTGGCTTACCAAATTAGTCTGAGCACCTTTAAAGGCAGATCGAAGAAAGTTACTCACCGAAAGTACCATAGAATCCTCTGGGTCCACATGTGCCAACACCATATTTCTTCAGAGATGCCTGGGCTGCACTCTTTAACAGGAAAGAATTACATGAAATATTCCTACATTAGCTCTCTAACTCTTCTATACACTCACTTCACACTGACAATTTTACACCAATGTACACAGACGAGTTTTTGTATCATGTAACCTGCTTCACAGAAAGTATAATAATGTACTGAATTCTATGAATTAATTTCACATCAAAACTATTTTAGACAAGTATTTAAGCATCATTCATTTTATTCTAATACTTAAGGACACTAAATACTAATCTAACTTGATAATCAGCTAGGTATGCAGTAAGTACACCAGATTAAACTTTGGTAAAAATACAAACTTGAATAGCACAATGTTACAAGATTTATAATCTTCCTTCCTGCTTTAGAAGTACATATTATTGATGAAATTCGTGCTTTCTGAACTTTTTCTTTAAGCCAAGATAACGTACAAACTAAAAGAGAAATAATCACACAAATAGAATAACTGGAAGTACTCACCTTAACCTTTTCATTATTCAAAAGTCCAAGAAAGTTAAATGATGCAAAGTTTATACATTCCTTGCCATTAACAGTGATTATATGGGTGGGAGGACTGAAAAAAAATTACAGACCTATTGTTATGAATGAACAGTTGCCTTTTTCATAAACAGTTACATAGCACAGGAGTTCTGTTTTTCAACAACAGAAGGCACACACGTTTTTCAAGATTCCCTCTTTCTACTTTGCCTGTTGCAGCTGCCAATCAGTATTTAAGTTCAGTGTCAAGTCACAAAGATACTATACTATACTCAACAAAACCTATATTCCTGTAATTTAATGAAGAAACTGCAAATACTTTCTTGAGATATTTCATGATTCCTTGTTGAAAACTTAATTCATACAGAGATGATCCCTGACGAGATAAATAAAGCTTCTCCTTTAAAAGCAAAATTATATCTATTCTCAAGAAGAAATACTAAAAATAAAAAGGAAATCTCATTGCTCTTACTTTCATGAGAAAAATTAATTCAAAATCAAAGTTTTGTCATAAAGCAAACCCACAATACCTATCTTTCAACAGCCTATGGGGCTATTGAAATATAGGTATTAGCTGTAAGCAGACAAAACTGGTGTATTAGCTGTCACCTCAAGTTTCCAATTCAGTTTAATCTGTAATGGTTTGAGTAACTCATGTAATCAGGAAACAGAGAAAGTGTGAAAACACACACAATTAGCAAATTAACAAGAGCATAAGATATGTGAAGCAAAGGGCAAAGAAATTTTCTGACAAAAATTATGATTTAGGTAAACAAAAAAATATCATAAGGTTGAAGATAAGCAAAATATTACCCCTTTAAACACAAGCATGATGTCTGTGAGCTGTATCTATAAGCAAAACTGTTTGGGCAATTACACACATCGATACAGCAAATTCAAAAGTTTCAATTAATTGCTTGGAGTGTTAAGAAGTCTAAAATCTAAGCCAAATACAAAACCTTATGTCTGCCCATATCTGCTGTCAAACACTACAGTTGAGATTCTGTGCTATTCCTACGACACAGTAATTTCAACAAGCTTTTGCCTTGTGGAAACAAGTAGTGGGCAATTTTCTCAATCTTAATTAAACAAGGCTGCTCAAATGTCAAATGCCTGTGCACAGCTGTTCCAAATCTGGTGGCTGACAATATTTCAATGGGTACATTTGGTGTGCAAAGCAAATATTCACTGCAAGTTAAGACAAACACTGAACTGCCTGAACTTCACTTAAAAAAACTCCACGATTTTGTATTATATCAGTTCACTTGAAAAAATTGAGCACATGTTGCTTCAACTAAGCAATTGCAGAAGTTTACTAAACAGCTTTGGAAAGCTTTCTACTAACACAGTGCATGTGCTGAGCATCTTTTGAATGCTGAAACTGTCCCCACAAAGGAGCTGTCCTGCATTACTGGGGTGCATCTTCTGCACAGTAGTAGCATTAAAAAATGTGCAGCAAACTGTCTTGGGGAACTGGCTGCCATTAAAAATATACCTGGATCTGTTCCTCTGTCTAGCTCATCAATGAACTGTACCATAGTCTCTATTAAGTGAAACAACGACTTAGTTTCACAGATATTCACCAGAGCAGACCTATACCTATACACTTTGTCAGTAATATGAGATTCAGTATATTCCCAGCATACATTCAAATCTGGTAAATTTACAGCAATTTGCCTCACAGTTCCACCTCTCAAAGTGAGAAAACACACTAATGTTCACCAACAACTTGGCTCTTACAAAGCCGCAGCCCTCATGAAAACTTGGCCACACTTTGCTATCATAAATTTTACCCAAGCTTCTAAAGAAACCATTGTAATTTGGCAGAAAACATTAATGGAAAAGCTTATTTCAGTGAATAACTATAGCCAAAACATGGATGCTGACCACATCATAAAACCTGCCTTGCAACATCTAAAACAATAAGTCTTTGCAAAAGGAAAACCCTGAAACACTTTATTTTTTTACCTTTTCATGTACCTCCCTTCCCCTAGTACAACAGTTCATTACGTACCATGCTAAGTGACAACAATTGTGAGATATTGATTGATCCAGCTTAAACTGTACATAAAAATACAATTTCAAGCCATATTCAAAGAACTCACAAGCAAATCCTTCAGAAATTGTCTTTTAAGGACTGAAAGCACGCCAACTGTTCTTAGGCCTCTCACATGCTGCATGTATTGAAAAATCAGTCACAGAAGACAAAGTTAAGAAGGCACTAATGATGTGACTTTTATTTTAAAGCAGAACAAGAATTAGCATGAACATTTTGCAAATGTACTGTTTTAGGAAATAATTTACATTTCCTGGTGAGATCTTGTAGAACTAAGCTATCTTGCATAGACTAGTTCACAGAAAAGCTACTACAAGAAGAAACTAATTTCTGGATTGTGAAAGCTGTCGTGGGTACCTTCTTCACTACTGGTTCAAGATGGATCACTTTTTGGTTTGGACATGTCTCTGCGTTTTTGGCTTTGCTCATCATTTGGCAATGTTACTCGATTATGCAAGTGTTCAGCAGAAAGGAGAATACTAACACACATGGACAGTGTGGCATACTGAGGGAAGAGGAAATCTGCATCACAAATACATACTGGGTCAAAATTTTACTGAAATACTTAGCTTTTCTGAAGTGGTTATGAGTTTTTATAACCCCCACATATTACTGTAAACACACAATATTACTAAGATAAGTGAGGGTGGGAGGCACTGGAACAGGTTGTTCAGGGAACCTGTGGATGCTCCATCCTTGGACATGTTCAAGTCCAGGCAGGATGGGGCTTGAAGCAACCTGGTCTAGTGGAAGGTGTCCAAATGGCAAGGGGTTGAAATGAGATGATCTTCAAAGGTTCCTTCAAATCCAAACTGGTTTATGATTAGGATTTTTGTAAATCACCAGTCATGACAGACATGAAAATAACTGAAAGAAGACTACCTCAACAGAACAGGTCCCCCTAAAATATTGGTTACAAAGGGAAAATGATAGAACTGAAATCAAGATGCAGACACTTTTCTTTGAAACATGTTAAGTTTACAGTCAAAGTTACAGTCTATAGATGTTGAGCAACTTGCAGGGAAGTAGCTAGTTGGCAGCTTAAATGTTACAAGACAAATGTCAAATTTTGCCCACAGCCACTACCGAGCTTAATATCCACAACACATTAACATTCTGTCACAATACATTTCCTAGCTGTAAGCACTGGAAAGTTCTAATAATTTAAACATTCTCTGAATCACCCTAAAAGATCTATTTGTTCAGGTTTTTTTAAGCATCCAACACTTCCTTTAACTCTACAGTACTGCTTTTTTCAAAATTCTGAAGAGTAACAGGATTGTTCACATCACAGTTGATTAAAACAGCATCCCATTTATATGGCAGACTTTTCTGTGGTGGCAGAACCATCAAAATGGAGCTCACTATGACAGCAAATAACTGTACTGTCACTAAATTACTTCAAATTATTAGTGTCAATAGAAGGATATTACAAATGCTTACATGGTAAAAGTTACTGACACACAAATCTGAAACTCGTGAGAAGTTCCAAAGCAATTTCTGAAATATTTTGACTCTTGCCTAAGTCAGCATACATTTTAAAAGCCTTGTTACACACACGAAAGTAATACACACACTCAGCCATAAAGTTCCTCACAAAACAGCTTTACCATCCAGCATCTCCAATTCTTATTGTCCAAAGAGGAACAACTTTTCTTTAAGTGTGTGCTGGGTTTGGCTAGGGTAGAGTTAATTTTCTTCACAGTGGCTGGTATGGGGCTCTGTTTTGGATTTGTGCCGAGCACAGGGTTGATAAAATTGAGATGTTTTTGTTATTGCTGAGCAGGGCTTGCACAGAGCCAAGGCCTTTTCTGCTTTTTGCACTGCCACCATGGCAAGGAGACGGGGGGAGCATTGGAGGCTGTGAGGAGACACAGCCAGGACAGGTGACCCAACTGACCAAAGGGATATTCCAGACCATATGGCATCATGCTCAGGACATAAAGTGGAGGGAAGAAGGAGGAAGGAGGGCACATTTGGAGTGATGTCATTTGTCTTCCCAAGTAACTGTTAAATGTGATGGTGCCCTGCTCTCCTGGAGACAGCTGAACACCTGCATGCCCGTGAGAAATGGTGAATGAATTCCTTGTTTTGCTTTGCTTGTATGTGCAGCTTTTGCTTTCCCTGTTAAACTGTCTTCATCTCAATCTATGATCCTTCCGATTCTCTCCCTGATCCTCCTGGTGGGGGAGTGAGTGAGCAGCTGCCTGGGGCTTGGCTGCTGGCTGGGGTTTAACTACAGCAAAGTGCCAAGTGGCTACACACAAAGTAAGTTTCTTCTGAAGTGATTTGTGATGACATAAGAAAGTGGTATCCACTTTTGGAGGTCTAACTCCATTTCCAGAAAAATGAAATACATTACTACCAAACAACACAGAACCACAATGAAGCCAAAGATAAAATATTCCTTCTCCCACCCCCAACACTGAAAAAAAAATTGACAACATTAAAAGTAAGAAAGATTTTCTTAATAACATAGTCTTGATAATGTTGCAAAACCAAGACCTCTTCAGAGGCAAATTCAGTCCTGCTCTCTAAAAATGCAATTCATTTATGAAAGATTTTAAGGATATGGAAATGCTTAATAAACAATATGCTTAAAAATACGGATATCAAGAATTTGAGTTGAAATAAGAAACAGAATTTGTTTTGGTTACATTTACCCTGAAACAATGTTGTAATTGAGAGCTGGGTGATCTTTTGGCACAGGAGGTACAAGAGGCTCTGGCTGCCATTCTTCAATCAACTCCTCTTTTTCCTGATCGGAGAAAAGAAATACTGTTTAAGAAAGGAATTCCTCTAGAAAATACATTATGCACTAATAAACAGTTGATAACAACTGTATTAGAAATCATGTATGCTATTCATGCTAGTTCATGTCACCTTTCTGAGACACTTAGAATTAATATTATCTCAGGATTTTCAAATGAGAGGCTCACAATTGTGAAATCTGAAAGGCAAGAAGATTAAGAAACATGGACCAGATGTGCCTGTGTATTAAAGATCTTATATGATAATCAAGAGATACTAACATGATGTCTCTGCCAAATTTTAGTCAAAACTGTTTCATTCAACCTGTTTAATGCGAAAATCTGCCTGTACAGTTTATGTAATTGAATACAAATTACATAAAAATTTCATATAGATCGCCTCACTTTAAATTCTCAAGTCTTCAACAGTGCTGTTTCAAGAACAGTGGCATTAGAACGCTTAGCAAGGTAACAAATACGTGAGGATACACTGGAGAAAAACTGTCAAGTGCTCAAGAAAAGGTAAAAAAAACTATTAATTCCACCTAACCATGCAGGAATACTGAAGGCACGTCCATTTTCAAAGTAGTAGCCAAGTTCAGGTTAATCTCAGAGTGGAACCACAACCACAGCCCAAGACAGAGAGGACAATTCCATCCTCGTCTCACAACACTAGTGTGCATCTCTATACCATATTACTATCTGGGGGGAAAAATAAAAATCAAACATAATTTTACACTAAGGGTGCTGACCCACCGCGCTGCAAGCCAGCAGCTGCTACAGTGCAGTCCTCTCCCAGCCACACATTCCTGTTCCTTGTGTTAGCAGAAGCAGTTACAAAACTAGACAAAAGCCTTATTTAGATCCAGGTGAAAACTAACTCAGCTAAAGCAGGATGGAATATATATCTAAACTAGAACCACAACAAAGGAGTCCCAAACCCAGCCTAGACTGGCTGATACTATTGGGAAGCCACATCCTGAGTTACAGTTGCCCAGTAATATCTTACACCTTTCCACAAGAGTTCAAAAAGAGTTCTGACAATCATAAAGCAGGATGTATGCTCATGCAGCCTTCACTCTGCTCCTACAGCAGTCGTTGCTGAAAGGCCTCAAATCCCTAATGTATAGTGTATCTAGAGTCAACAGTTTTGCATTAATTTTGGAGCACAGGGTTGTTGGTTGGTGAGGTTTTTTTGTTGTGTTTCATTTTGGTTTGGTTTGGGGGTTTTGTGAGGTTTTTGTGGGGGAGGGTTGTTGGTTTTTGTTTAATTAGGCAGCAGAATAAATCAGGTGAGAAGTGGTGCAGCCTGTCAGTTACGGAAAGATAAATAAGACAAGCTTTAGCTGACTTCAAACGCCTAAGAGGGAAGGACTTAGGAAGCACGGTGTTTCTTCTGTTGGAGACATGAACACAGGGAACATCTGAATAGCTTTAAGGCAGAGCAGGCAACATAAAATTCCTTTCTTCAAAGAAGGCAGAATTAAAGCTGTGTAAGCACATGCTTAGTTTTTTCATTAAAGTCTAATTTTTTTAGCTAAGTGTACAAAATATCGCCAAACAGCTTAGCAACTGATGACACAAGCTCAATTAAAATACTATTGCCAAGTAGTCTAGCAGTAAGAAAAATAGTGTTTATAGATGGACACTGTAACTACAAGAAATCAGCATAGTCCAATTGCAATTGAGATCTATGAACATAAAGATAATGAGCAATTCCTAATTAGGGTTTCTATCCCCCATTCATACAAACTTCTAAGAAGTTTCACTCTTTACTTTAAAATCTTTGGTGCACACAAACTAACAGCATAGGTGACAATCCACAGACAAAATATGGAAATATCCTTATTTTTCTCTTAACACAACTTAAAACATACAGGAGAATTCTAATCCTCATTGCAAACAACACCGTTTCACTAATTCTAGCTCATATTCATTCTCCTAATCCATTACATAGCATTTTGCTTTCAGATGGACATAGAAACATAAAAGACAAGTATTTGCATATTCACATCTCATGTCTTCTGTTTTCACCAGTTCTTAGCACAGGTGGGGACTGGAGACATTGATGATTAAAATGAGTATCAATCTCAATCTAAACCAGCCACTCACCACTGCAGACAGGACAGTCCAAACCCCTTCCTCCTTCCATTCGCCAAATACCTCAGTACTCTGGCCTGTCCTGTCAACCGTTCAGGGTAAACACAACCTCTGAACAAAAAGACAGGGCAGAACCAGACTTTCATGCAGTGACCCCACATCAGAGTACTTTCATCTTCTACCTCCTAATGAGACCCAATTTCACACCAATATCAATTGAAAAAAAGTTAATTTTCAAACATATAGAGAAACCAGATTTTTAATTCACACTGTAACACCCTCAATACATAATTGATTTGCTTATTTCTCCTTAGTTCACTGCAAAGAAAATATCCACTTGATGAAACAAATGAACTCAAAACTTTCAATTTCCACTCTTTTGGACTGTAAAGTAAGTGAACTCATACCTCAACTTTTCCTCTTGCCTTTTTATAATTATTTTTAATTTATATAAGCAACAAATAAAATATAAATAACATCACAAAATGTATATATTTTATGGCTAATATACAATAAACATGAAAACATAATATATAAAATATTTATAAGTATATTTTATAAATTATAACATACATGCCTTTTTACACATTTAGCTTTAGGCTTTCCGGCTCTCTGAACCCTAATCCAAACCATAATGGAAGCTTGTTGCTGAGGCCAAAGTCCCCACCTCCATGGGTGTCTCAGATTAGAAAGGTGTGGAGGTAGCAATGTTGGTGCCTTGCTGTGATCCCCTAGGCATGACTTTTCCAGCCCCAGTTTCCCTTGGACTCTGAACTTTCTGGCCCTCTGAAGCCTAACCCTACATGTAACAGAATCTTGCATATGTTTGTGCATATTTACACATAAAAACATTTTAAATCTATTTATCTAAATACACAGAGATACCCAGACATGCATATACAATGGTTTTGGGTGGTTGTATTCTCTTGTGGATTTTACTTTTTAATTCCCAGATACCTTGGGTAAGGAAAATACTTGGGTGTAAACACATTCAACCCAAATTATTAAAAAAATTGCCTTGTTTACCCAGGTTCTTAAGAAAAGGTAGTAATTTTGTTCATAAAGGCAGTTCTTAGCTAGCACTAGTCTTTTGAAATAATGCCATACATTCATCTTCTGCATTAATATCTAAAGATTAATAATATTCAATTAACAAGTCTTTAATTTCACAGTATTTAGAGACTCCTGTATCATCACAGCATAAACTGGCACAAATAATGGGCATGCTAGTTAGAAATTTCTCTCTTTAAAATTCTGCTCATATGTAAGAGCATACATAGGGAGTCTTGGCTCAAAATTACTGAAAACCTTTACAAGAACAGACTACATCTGCTATTTCCTGTGGAACATCCAACAGTCTCTGAATGCTGTTCCTGCACAACAGAGCTCTCAAGGTCTATGTATTTCTCAGCCACACATTAAACATTTGTCTCTGATAAGAACTTCCCAGCCTCCTGACTAGTATCACTCAAATAAAACATGACCCATGCTACGACTGCAGTGGAATTTCTAAACTGAAGAAAAAAACTATTTCTCCCATTTGCAAATGGTAAGATGTGATTCTTAGTAGTACTTCAGAGATTTTGAGAGGAAAGTTCAGTATCATTATCATTTACTGCTGAGTAAAAGGCACACAGACCTGTAGGGCACCTTCCTTTCACACATAGCTAAATGATGCCATGCAAACTTCTACAGCCCACTCCAGTCCTCATTGTCACTGTATCACTTTCTACAGATTTTACTTTGTGTGACCAGCCCATAAGAATCTATGTCTAGCACCCCGTATGGCCATAGACTTACTTATGTTTCCCCAAATGTCAAACTATCAGGAACTTACAGTATCAGAAAAGTACTCCACCTTTTTAGTTAATGCTTTGGGAGATCTTATTATTTTCTAAGAGAACCAGTAGGAATACTTACATTAACAAAGCATGACAGTCAGTCAGTTGAGTGCTGATTTCTGCACTGGATTTCACAGTACTCTTGCTACACATTTGACTGAACCTAGAAGCCACCTTCAGGGTGGATTTCTTCATTGTTTTAGAAGTGTGACTCCTAAGTGCACTAGGTTGCACAATATATCATCTCCTTCTCATTTCCCAGGACAGACTGGTCCTAGCAGATCACACTAAGATGGCTGTGCAACAATTGTATTCTTCATTAATATTTATTACATGGAGCCACATCTGCTCTGGCAGCATTCCCAACAATAACTCACAGAGAAACTTCAAGTACCATTACATGAGCGGCTGGCATAAAGGTAGTGTGTGCTCTACCACCTGAGCAGGCCTATCTCCAGTGGCTGTACCTGAGCAACCTAGTATTTCCTTCTGGTGTGGTAAAGACTGGACACCACAGCATGACTCAAACTAGAACAAGTCAGAAGGCAAATCAGCAGCAGTCTCCTTGCTGAACAGCTGGCATGTTTCTACACGTAGATGAACACACACACAGAAGCCTGGCTATATGGGATCCCATACGGTATGAAACAGACTGTCCTGGGTCTGGCTGTGATGGTGGTAATTCTCTCTGTAGCAGCTCACATAGTGCTGTATTTCACATCTGTGACCAAAACAATGCTGTAATACACTGAAGTTGTATCTCTTGTCAAACAGCCTTTGCACAGTGCTAATGCCTTCTGTTTCACACTATTCTCACAGTGAATAGACTGCTGGATGCCCTAGAGACTGGGAAGGGACACAGTTAGGCATGAACTAACCAAACATAGATTCCATACCATATGATATCACATAGCAATAAAAAGGAGAAGAGGGCTCTTCTGGAATTTAGTCACCTTTTGCTTGGGAACTGTCTGGTATTGGTCCATCCCCAGGAGGTGGTGAGTGGCCACCTTTGCACCACTTGTCTTGTTTCTGTCTTCTTCCACTTTTTCTTTGCTTATTAAATAATTTTATATTCACTCACAAGTTTTCTTGCTTTTACTATTCCTTTCCTACCTGAGCAGCTGTGCAATGCTTAGCTGCCTACTGGGGCTAACCCTCAAGACAGACCAGTGTCAATTATCTGCATATTTTTAGGGAAGATTAAGGAGGAGGCATGTCTCGTGTGTGTTTTCAGCTATTCCCCTACACAGAATAAATGAGCTCTCTTCACAGGAATTATCTACACTGTAGAAAGAGATATGGAATCATTCCATGACTCTGATGTATCAGTTTGCTTAACTCTTCCAGATGTAGAAGATGTATTCACACTCTAACTTCACTGCTGCCTTTATGCTTACTTTCAGTAAAGTAAAGCACAAGACATTCCCTTTCAAATTCCCTAACTAAGGAAACCACTACTTCCATCTTCAGAGGTCAATGGTACAGTCATCTACACTAACTTGCACCTCCTTTGTGGTTAGCCGGTTTGAGCATATGATCAGAACAAAGAGCATTCACCTATGCTGGTTTTTTTTTGCCATCAAGATAAAAGTAACAAAAAGCTAATGGTGTCCTTAACACCTGAAGTCAAAGCCTGTGCTGCAATACAGCTCATAGCACTCTGTGACATTTTGCTTCTTTAACTTACAACATGAATTAATGTATCTAGTTTCTATACAATGTAAATTTTGATAACTTTGGATTTTTGCTAGTATTCACATTTCTTTTCACTCTTCAACCTCAGTAATGTTTGCATAAATCTCACCAGAAGTATCACAGCAATAACGTATTTGCATGCTTCTGTTTTTCAGAAAGCCTGTTAACTGCTCTCCTGACAGTGAACTTTAATACTGTCATCCTGAAAAAGCATGGTTCCTTTAGCCTAAGCCACTTCCACTTTTTTTCTCCTTCTGACACCCTTCTGAACCCTTGCTTCCACTGAGCTGTAGCAGACTAGCTACACATGCAATCCCCCAATTGTCATTGCCCCCAGTTAAGAAGACACAGAACAATTTTCTTCCCCACAGACCACTATTAGAGATTTGTCTGAGTACTTTCTTAAATTCCTCAACTTCAACAAAATGGCCTGTCACAAATGAAGACGATGACCTGCAACTGGGTGATAAAATCCACTATGCACACAGAGATATACCTGAGTGAATTTCTTACTTTGTAAGGAAAAGACAGGTAACAGCTTTTTCAGGTCACCAGCCTATGCAAGAGCTGCAAAGTGTCTTTTCCTGCCATCTAGTGCAGAGAGAATGACTCTTTCAAACAAAAAAACTTACCCTCCAAAATACCAGAAATGAAAACTATCTGATGCAGGGAAACTCTACTAAATGAACTCTACTAATTTCTGGAAGGACAATCACAGGCTACTTTAATGCTCCAGCATGTCTTCCTAGATGATATGTTTCATCAGTTTTTCATTCAAAAACCTGTGTTTTCACGACACCGGAGACCCCTTGGTGTTCATTCCTCCTCTGTATTCTTATCAAAGGTGGCAAACTTTGAGTATCCCAGGATCATTTCAAACTCTTCCAAGCACAAAACTGAACTAGCCATTCTTGATTCCTGCCTAGTTCACTTACTGCCTCCACGCACATCATAAAAGCATTCAGGTTGGAAGAGACGTTAAAGACCAACTGGTTCCAATATCCCTTGCCATCGGCAGGGACAACTTCCACCAGACCAGGTTGCTCAGACACCCATCCAATCTGGCCTTAAACACCTCCAGGCACAGAGCATCCAAAACTTTTCTGGGCAATCTGAGTGCCTCATCACACTCACAGTGAAGAATTTCTTTCTAGTATTTAATCTAATCCTGCTCTCTTTCAGTTTGAAGCCATTGCCCCTTGTCCTGCCACTACATGCTTTTGTAAATAGTCTCTCTCCATCTCTCTTGTAGGCTCCCTTCAGGTACTGGAAGGCTGTAATAAAGTCACCCCAAATCCTTCTCTTTCCAAGTGTGAACAATCCCAATTCTCCCAGCCTTTCCTCATAGGAGAGGTGTTCCATCCCTCTAATCCACTAGTTGGCCTCCTCTGGACTTTCCTCCCAATAGGTCCATGTCCTTCCTGTGCTGGGGACCCCAGAGCTGGATGCAGGGTTCTAGGTGGGGTCTCACCGGAGTGGAGCAGGGGGGCAGAATCCCCTCCCACGCCCTGCTGGCCACGTTGCTTTGGATGCAGCCCAGGACACATTTGGCTTTCCAGGCTGTGAGTGCACATGGCTGGGTCATGTCCAGCCTCTCATCCACGAGCAGCCCCAAGTCCTTCACAGCAGGGCTGCTCTCCATCTGTTTATCCCCCAGGCTGTGTTGGTACCGGGGGTTGCCCTCACCCCGTTGCAGCACCTTGCACTTGATCTTGTTAAACCTCCTGAGATTACCAAAGCCACACTTTTCTATCTTGTTCAGGTGCCTCTGGATGCCATCCCATCCTTCAGGTATATCAGCAGCACCACTAATCTTGGTGTCACTTGCAAGTTTGCAGAGGGTGCACTTGATCCTTTCATCTATGTCATCAATGAAGGTATTAAATAACACTGGTCCCAGTATGGATCCCAGAGGGACACCACCTGCCACTGATCTCCACTGGGACTCAGAAACAATGGTCTCTACCCTCTGAGTGAGATCATGTAACCATTTTCCTATCCACCTAGTAGTTCACCCATCAGATCCATTTCTCTCCAATTTGAGAGAAAGACGTTGTGGTGGACTATGTCAAAGGCTTTACAGAAGTCCAGACAAATGACATCTGTAGCCCTTTCCTTGTCCAGTGATGGAGTCACTCCATCACAGATGGCCACTGGGTTGGTCAGGCAAGACTTGCCATTTGTGAAACTCTGCTGGCTGTTAAAGTGTTCCCTAGAATACTCTAAGCTCATTTAGTAAGTGCTCCCCAAATGACAGCAATGCCTGCAGTTTTGCTCACATTTATAGACTTGTGCTTATAGTCACTGCATGCTGGTCACTGATGAATTAAACTTAAGCACACATCCTCAACATGCATCCTTAATGAGAATAAGATCAAAAAGCATGCAAGCGCATGACATAGATGGGAATTACATACATCCATTACAAATACCCATAAATCCGTTTCACAAACCTTTTTCAGTACCATGAAGAAATTTTAGTATTTTATCCCATTTATAAGGGATACCACTACTCTGAAGCTCAAATAAACTAGTCCAGGGATGTCTTCAAAACCAACTCAGTCATTTCTGCTAGTCTATAGCTAGAAGTCAGGAAGCAATTCCAGTCTTCAAAACTACAGCTTCCCCCCCCCCCCCCCCCCCCCCGAGACAACTACATTGCAAAAGAAGAAAATTGCTAAACTACAATTTTTGTGGAACCCACTGTAAACTCGCAGTTACTTATTACTCATAATATACACCACATATACAGACTAACCATTTTCCTACCCTCTACAATATTACAGTTCATTTTGCTTGGTGGGGTGTTTTTAACACAGCTTTCATTTTTAAAATAAAGCCCCCCATTGAGCAGAGCTAAAGCCAGCTTTTCATAGCTTAACAGTCGCTGTCATAGCAGCTTTCTTATTCCTCAGACTCTCAAACACAGTGCTACTTTAAAAGCACAAACTGAAGCGTTTAAGCAGTAGGCAGTTTCTGAGTCCAAACTAAGCTCACCCTTTGAAATTTTAAGAAAAAAAAGCTGCAACATTTATAATGCAGCAGTGGCTCAAGAGCCAAATATGTCAATTGCTGTAAACTATTTCTCTAAAGAAAAGTATTTTTTCACCATACCTTAAGTGTTAGGTCAGATCGTTCTTGAAGCTTATATGTCTTGGAGAAAAGAAGTCTGATTATCCATAGAATTAGAATTCCTTCTAAAATTAGATGGTAAGCAGGAGCCTGTAAACAAAAGTACAAAAATAAGTCTAAACAGAATGCTATCTGAAGCAATGTGACACAACAGCTTTGTCCCTACTAGCACATTCAAAAAAATCCCCAAAGCTGATAATCAGCTGAAATGTATTATTTCTAAATAAGTAAAAATTATAAATATATAAAAGTGGAATGTTTTGCAGCTACTACTTGTAGCTGTTAACTTGAGTTCGAATGGATTTAGTCCGTTGTTCATAAACAATGCACATTCTAAACTGATAATTGATTTCAGTTCCACACAAGCACATAATTTGAATACTAAGACTAAACGCAGTAACGTCATACAGGTTGCACCAGTCAGCACCCATGAAGGCAGAAGGCTTTCAAAACAAGCAGAAGTATCCTGAGAGCCTGAAGGTCTGTTTACCAATACAGAGTCACTTCAACACTCCCTTCTTGTAACTTACAGTCTACCAGCAGGGACAGCCAGCATTTACAAAGAAAGCCAATTATTTTCCCAGAGCCAACTTCTGTCAGTTTTACAGGCACTTTGACGAGGTATAAACCAACTGAGTCACCTGAACTAGTTTTGTCCTTATGTCATCTACTCTCTTGTGTGTAGACGCAACATGTGGGAATACACAAACCAAACCAGTACACAGAGTTGATCCAAGTTAAAGTTAGCCTCTGGGTACTAGGGGGATGAAAGTCAGTTTCCTTTGGCAGCACAGTTAGTTTGAAGTAGGTGTGGAGTTATGGCATCAGCATTGGACACCTAGTGTTAATGATGAGTTTGGTTATTCCATTTCAGAAAGATTCCTGTCTACTATTTTTAAAAGACTCAAAGTGCACACAAACGAGCACATTCCCTCTTCAAGTCAGGAGAATTGCTCACACACATCAACATTTCCTGGTGGGATCTGACCTGCCAACAAAGTGGAACTTACCACACATGCAGAAATTAAAGGAAATTGAACCCAATATTTTAAAACCAGTAAAGTCCTATGGCATATCAAACTGCAAATAACAAATATTACCTTTGGCAGAGTACTTTTCAGTTTACCAAACTTATTAAGAATACATATGCACACCATGACATCTAAAGGACAGTATACTGTCATAGAGGTCCCTGGACTTTTCAGTGCCTACAATTATCCTGGATTCAGTGCACTAGAGTGTGCTACCTGCTTCATGAGCTGAGCAAGTCTACATTTAGACTGCAAATCCTAGCATACATTCTTAAAAAGTTACCACCCTTTGCCAAAGGAAGGGATACAAGAACACCGCCTACCATCAGGACATCCTTTTTAACATCACGAAACAAAGCCTGGGTACAAACACGCACAGCTGATCTCCTCCAGGCGGGAACTCAAGCCTAAACATTTAAACGCCGTTTCCTGCTTTGCAAACAACACCTGTAAGTTACAAACCTCGACCCCGTACTCAAAAAAATACTGTGAACCTTAAGGCTTAATGCCTTAAACGTCGCTTTATAAACTCAGAGAAACAGGACGTGCATCTGTCTTTCCAATACATAACGTGGTACACATACCATACAAAATGGGATTCGGCGAGCGCAGCGCGACTCGCGCGGCACGGACCCGCACCCAGCCCCCGATTCACCGCCCGGCAACCGCCGCCGCCGCCCCCGGGGCAGCGCCGGCGACACCTCCCCGCTCCCTGCGCCCCGAGCCGCCCCCACGCCGCCCCGCCGCGCTCGGGGCTTCCCCGCGGCCGCACCTCGTAGAAGGCCTGCACCATCTCCACCAGCACCCACTGCTGCCCCACGCCCGCCGCCGCCATGGCCGCGCCGCTGCTTCCGCCTCCCCGCCCGCGCGCAGCCGGGGCGGGGCAGGGCGGGGCGGGGCGGGGCCGGCGCGTGCGCAGCGCCCCCCGCGACGGCCTTGAGGGAAGCGGCGTGTTGGGGCGCCGTGCGTAGGCATCGCGCGTCGGCCGCCCTCCAAGCTGCTGTGGTGTGGGGCGGGCCTGGGCGGGAAGCGAGGCTAGACTGGGAAGATCACAGAATCTCGGCCTCGGTCAGGTTGGAAGGGACCCCAGTGGGTCATCTGGTCCAAGCTCTCGGATCAAGCAGGGTCGCCCCAGAGTACATGTCACGGGATTGGTTCTTGAATATCTCCAGTGACGGAGGCTTCACAACCTCTCTGGGCAACCTGTTTCAGTGTGCAGACACCTGTACGGTAAAGATTTCATGTTCAGGTGGAACTTCCCATGCTTCAGTTTCTGCCCCTTGCCTCTTGTTCTATTGCTCAGCACCCCTGAGAACAGCCTGGCTCCATCCTCTTGGCATCATGCTCTTTAAACTCTTACATACATTGATGCACCCTTCAGTGTTGAATAAATGAAATTGGCTATAAGCTGGACTTGCCTAAGAAGATAAACGTGGATGTGTTCGTGTGTACTTCCTTGCTGCTTTTCAAGCCTGGTCCTGTTTGTTCAACTTGCTGGAGTTAACTTGATGTTGCTTTCTCCACATATACAGGCTTCCTCAGCCCTGCAGCATCCCAGGCTGGAACAGGGCAAGAGGCAGAGCCTGTACTTTGGCACTTGCCACCTCTATACCTGTAACTGGTGAATTCATTGCTGGAAGGAACAATCGCTCAGATACTTGGCTAATGAAAGGAGCAGCAAAAGCAAAACCTGAGTATAGGGGAAACAATGAGTAAATAAAAAAATTCAAATAAAAGGAGAAATTACTGCTTTAAGAGTCTTGCCAAAGTGAGTGGCACTAAAAGCCAAAGATTGCTGGAGAGAGAAAAACACCGTGAAGAAAAAGAGTAGTGTTGAAGGCCTCGCACAGATGCACCTGAGTGTGGGGAGGTGACTGAGTCCCTGAGCATAGCTGTGCAGAGCTTGAGCAACTGCCTCAAAGTCAGTGGAGAGGAGGGGGAACTGGAAAGAAGGCTGCTTAGGAAGTGAGGTAGCTGTTAAAGGAGATGTTTGAGAACTGTATCACTGGAGCTAAACAACTATGGAATGTTTCTGGTGGTCTTCTGGGAGAGGACAGTGGAAGCACACCCTTTGGGGTTTCACTCACTAGTCTTCACCATGGTTAGACAAGAGAAACCTGGGGCAACAGTTGACTAAACAGATGATAGCAATAACCTCGTGCCTGTTGCTAACTACGGACAAAGAGTAGCTTGGAATTTTACAGTAGTGGGTAGCTAAAATCAGTGAACTTCACTTTCACACTGGTTGAAATGCATAGTACTTAATCTCCCTGAGTTTCTGAACTTAATGATACGCTTGTCAAATTCTAAACTCTACACATTAAACAGAAATATGTGGTTTGAGGCTATCTGAAAAGTCAAGACAGACAATACATATCTTTTTTGGCTTTTAGCTGCATGAAATCTGTTGTCTTCACCGTTAAGTACTTCTGTGGCCATTGTGTTGTGCTGGAATCTCGGACTCTTGGGAGATGGCTGCTACTACAAGCCTCAAAGAATGTGTCTGGTATGCAGCCCCAAATTGTCCGCAGAAGAGAGGGCCACACTAGTTGTCTTGGCGGGCAGCAGATTGAGTCACATCCCTGCTCTCATCAGATTGTGACTTTCAACATTTGACATATATGTGTATGATTGGGAGACTAAGAAATTGATTTTGCGAAATACTGGATGAATTGTTTCCAGCATGAAATGCAATGAAGTTAATAACATAGTAACCAGTAATTCTCCTAGCAGTGAATTCAGAGTTCCTGGTCTGGATTATCATAGTACTGGGTTTCTCATGATAATGAGCCTAGCCCTATTGCTCAGCGGTTTTATTGTTTCAACACAGGCCAACTGCTGCTAATCGCGTAAGGCTGCTTTACTTCTGACAATAATAAAGAGAGGGAGGTAAAGGGAGTAGTCCTTTGCAATGGCAGTTTATGGAAAGAAAGGGGACAAGAAAATCTTCTCTGAACTTAATGACCTGACAAAAGCTATTGAGATATTGCCCTTTAGGAATTCCTGGTCTGCATGTTTCAAATTCTGTATTCCCCCTGATATCCTCCATTTGCACAGTATTCGTAAACTACTCTTATTCTGGATCTTCCTCACCAACCCGCTCATTTCCCACACCCTGCTTTGAATCCCGAGCTCAGTTTCCCTGGGTCAACATTGGCATTCCAGTTATCTGGTCACTCCAGAAGCAAGAAAATAGGACTTGGTATGGCTATCAAGAATATAATTTTTTTCCTAAATATCACAGACATGGCCAGTGCAAGTTACTTTTCTGTCCTCTTTGCTCTGTTAGTGCTTCCCCTGGTTGCTTCATTTTTGCTTTGTCAAGTATGAGACAGACAGTAGGGTTTCCTATGGACCTGGTGTCAGCTGAGAAGGGGAGAACAGCATTGGGAAGTGATACGTAACTGTGAGGGGATGGCAGTGCTTGCTGCCGTTCTAGTTGTATTGCTGTGTTGAAGGTATGTGCATGGTAGGCAGAGAAATGTTGCAACTGGTGGGAAAAGTTCCTGAGGGTCATTCACATCTCCCCCGCCTTCTCCAACCACACACAGAAGGAGGATGACGGCCTTGAAGATTAAGGACATAAGGGAGAGTTTGCAACTATTCTTACACATTCTGGGTGATGAAAGCTTAATTTAGATTATTGTGGTTTTAGTGTGCCTAGTTGTAACGTATTTGCTCTGTGGCTATCCTCAAAAAACTATCAAAAAAATAAAAATTAAAGTGTTGGGAAAGCAATCCCAAAATGGCAAGAATAGCAGGATAATACTAGTTAGTCTTTTTTAGTTTTTGAAACTTGATGCTCCACTAGGATGATGCTGGCAGCAAGCACAGAAAACATCCAAAGTCAGTTGAAAGTTGTCTTTTAAGCCAGAAATTGTGTCTCAACTCCTAGTGGGAAGCAAAAAGATGTTGCAAGAGTACTGTGCAAGTGCCAAGAAGAACTGGAATATCAAGTCCTGTAACTTACCTGATACAGGGAGGAGTAATTGTGCACAAGGCAAGCAGAGCATGGGATAAATTTAGTGTTACTTAAATTTGTGCACCATTGCATCTTGGAAATGTGCTTAACCCAAGTTCTATAGTGAATTATCTCTGCATTAACTTCACTAGCAGAAACCTGTCTCAGATCTGCCTGGGAAACATCTGGAGATCTCAACCCTTGACACAATATTTGTGAAAGTATACGAGTAGCTAGTCATCAAAGCACTGGTGCATTCTAGCTATTCCTAACTATTCCGTGGCACCTTGAACAACTGTAGTGACTAAGTGGCATACAGTGGAAATGATGTTTTCCTGGCATACCATGAGGGCCAAATTTAACCTCAACTGTTTGGACTTAATGACTACTGTAACTGTGTAAGAGTGGCCAGAATCTTCTTTTTAAAGCATTTTCAGCCAAAGGAGGACCTTTGGAATGAAAAGCTAATTTATCAAAGAGTTGGATGTAGGCACAGCACTCTGCCTCCTGCCTACGCGTCTTCTCTGTGCTTGTTCCCCATGTGGGTTTGGCAGCACTGGACTAAGCACTTTAATTTCAAATACATGGCAGAACTAAGAATCTTAAAATGGAATTGACACCAGATAGGCCTGGTTCTGTGATGACTAAAGCAAAATTGTATTAGAAACTTGTAAGAGCTGCTTAGCCAGGCTGCAGGGACCACTGACAGAAGAGACACCATTTAAATGAGAATATTTGCCTTGCAGAGAACCAGTTACCATATGTGGTGTTGCAATATTGCTGTTGCAGAGCTAGATTTTGTATCCTGTATGGTTAAAACTCTAATTTCTCTGATTCAAGACTTCAGACATATTCAGATTGGGGATTTGCAGCCCAGAACCTTCACCTGAGTTGGTTGTTCCTACTGCAGAAGAAAGTAGAAATGTGGCTTACTTGTTTCTCTCCCTCACCTCAATATGCAGCTGAACTGTTGCCCACTCTTTACTTCAAAACCTTAGTCCAAACAGCACATTATTTATTTCAAATTGTGTCAGTTTAAATCTCTTTTATTTCAGAAACATGAGCACTGTATTAATAGGACATTTCAAATCTGTGTTCACTTCTTGTCCCACTTTTTGCTTGCGCTGAGTTTACTAATTGCTGTATCCCTCAGAGTATTTGAATTAGAAACATAGCAGCCGTTATGAGCAGACTTGTACTCAAAATCGAGCAGGTTGACCACAATGAAGTCAAGATCACTTCAGCAAGAGAGTAATGCAGTCAAAAAATAATGCAGCATGTTGTGAAATGCTGTCAGCTCATCACATGCAGATTGTCTAAACTGAGTAAGTTCTATATTCAGAGTGTTGAGTAATAAAATTGTGTGTCTGCATCAGACTGAATTTTTCTAGGCTGAAAAGTAATTTTCATATGCTATTTTTAAGAAGTGGCCTACTGGACTAATCTGACATGAATTTTAGGTAACACATATGACATGCAACATATGCAAGGTAGTGCTTGAGACCTGCAAGATGAGAAAGAAAAACACAATTGGCATAAATTCTAACTGCCAGTAAGGCATCCAACAGAAGCTCATGAGGTTTGGCTCCAGAGGTTTGAATTCCACATCTCCTTTAGCTATTGCCATGCAGACCTCCTCTCTTGAGAATGAAACCAGAAAAGAAGCAAAGCGTTATCATTCCTGTGTGAATCACATTTATTTACCTTAATAATTGGACCCCAGTCTCACACAAAATGTCTTAGAAGTGCTCTTGTCATCAGTGTTTTCCATACTTACTATTTAGATTTAAAAGTTTCAAAGGAGCATTTCATCATCTGATGCTCTGACTAAGTAAAAGCTGTCTGCTAATGCAGCCTGAATAGACCTTTCTCCTCTGTGTGGTTACATAAAGGTCATGCAGGTTTATGCAAATCCCTGTACTTTTACAATACTGCTATCCACAGTTGTCTTATATAAAAGTGGGGTCTCTAAAGAGTTCTTTTGTGACAACAAACAGTGGAACCATTATTTGCAGGTTTTTCTGAGGCACAGAGCCTTAGAAATTGCAGTACTGAGAAAGATGAAAATGTGATGTATGCGGTTTTCACATAGTTGAAACTAGGTGCCTCAGAGAAGGATACATTAAAAAAAAACTAAGATGAAGTGAGAATTCCGTTGTTCTAGTCAGATACAGGTATCTTTTGAAGCAAGATAATTAATTTTTTCAAAAATTCTGCAGTGTGTATTATAGATTTTATTTGCCTGCAAAGAACAGGCAGATGAATAGGCAACAACACAATCATGAAGTTATAGGTAGGTGGCTACCTTCTGCTTCAGTTTCAAGAGGTCTTATGCAGACTCTGTGAAAGACTGTACACATGTCAGAGACAAGCTCTTTCCTGTACTGGAGTATGATCATAAATGTTCCCCAAAATCAGGTTTAGAGTGTGGTTCAGATGTAGCAAATCTTATGGGAATAGTGTGTACTGGATTTAAAGCTGAATTTTTAAGGTTAAAGTGTCAATTTTGTTCTCTTGATACAAAGAAATGCAACAGATACCTGTCTTCCAGCACCAGCCTTAACAAATTGGTTTGGATCAGGTACCACAGACCCCGTTCCTAGACCTAAATTTGACTATATGTTACATCTATTCAGTTAGCTGATCATATTTAAATATTAACAGCAGATTTAGCCTTCTCATTCTGTCACACTTAGTTGACAACAAATCTTTCTGATGAAAATAGAAAAGAACCATTGAACTTTTCAAGGCCTACAATATTGCAGAACTCAGATCAAAACTGGGATGAGATTGTGCTCTGTGGAGTGGCTGTTTTTGTTGGCCTTAGAAAAAATGGAATGATGGCAGATAGTTGCAGATTTTGCTGAAAGCAAAAGCATCTTTTGATCATATCTTCATTATGTTTCATATGGCTCAATATCTGGTAGCTTTTTACATCCATGTAACATTGAGGAGCATTGAAGTATTGTAGAATCGCACTCTGTCTTAACTGCCTCAGTCTAAATGTTTGTTTCAAGCTTTAAGCAAGCTGTAAATCTTCACATACCATTTCCAGGAGCTTTGAGAGTAGATTGAGCTGTATATGATAACACAGTCTTTTTGTCCATAATGACTGGGTTTCCACCACTAAGGTATGCAGAATAATGTGTCCTCAGTAACATCATTGTGCTGACTGCAGCAATCACTGATTACTAATGCATTCTCTGACACCTTCTACAGACAGTGGGACTTTTTGTCTTTGTATTTTCTCCAGTTCAGCTCCTTTGCTGTGTAGGTGGCTCTGCATTTTAATGGTAACAGTGCAGTCTGCAGTGTGTGATTGTAAAACTCTTACTAGCATACTTGATTTTAAAAACAAGAGACTTCGGGTGGTGTTATCAGGGCAGAGAGAAGCTTGAAAAGTGATGGAAACTTCAGCTTTTTAATACACAGTTTTCACAGTGGAGTTTGTTTCCCTGAAGATATGTATGTAAAAATGCCTGTAAAAGCAGCGACTAAATTCCATACCGAAAAATACAAAGTATTCCTTCACTGGGTCATCATTCTTGCCAATCTACTGAAGCACAGAAAAGCACTGTATCGTTTTCAGACCTACATAATGCAAACCAGAGCACTAGTTGAAATACTTTGTGGTTATAGGCAAAATGTGCGTGCATGTGTTGACAGAGCTAGTCTAGTCTGACAGGCAACACCTTGCATATATTTGTTACCCAGACAGTTGCAACATAACTGCTATGAATTCAGACCAGATGTGTCTGAAAACATTTTTTAATTGATAGAGCAATGGTCTTTCAAGCTCTGAAATTCTTACCTGGCTTTTAAACCATATGATTTTACCTGAGTAAGGCCTGAATAAAAACACAGTTCCCCATTAACTGCTGTTTCATAGCCAATTAGTGGAATACAATCTTGTTCTCCATAGTCACCCCAGACATTTCACAGAACTAATTGTAAGCAGTTAACATCGAAAACATAAAATAAGCCAGATAAAATGATAATGTTGGGGAATAAAGTGACTGAGAACCCCTCCACTCACTTTCCAAACACAGAGTAATTGTTGAAATATACCTTTCAGAGAGACCTGAACAGTAAACAGGGGATTGAGACAACACAGTCCTTATTAATGGGTGAATGTTAGTGCCATTTTAAGACAGAATCATACCTTTCTGACACCTCTGAAAATCTAAGTCTGCTGAAATCAGAGAAAAGAGCAACTTGTCTTTTGGAGCTTTTCAGAATTTCACAGTGCACTTTTCAGAATCACAAAACACTGGGTTTTCAGCTTCACTTCTGTAAGATATTTGTGCTGGAAAACAGTTTGCTGTATGCAGTTATTTACGTCAGCAGCTGAAGCTAATAAGCAGTTTCAAGTGAAAAAATTGGCATGATGTAACTTGTGGTCCATCTCAATATTCTCCTAATTATTCCTGATTACCCTAATAGTTTTTTCCCCCTTCTCTTGAAGGAAATAACTTCAATTTTGTTGTTCCAGTGGTAGGATGTTCTTAATATAAATTCCCATTTATACGATCGTTTCACTTTTGAATTCATATTAAAAATAGGAAGTTAATGTCTTAGAATGGTCTTCTGAGAAATGCAGTGGGCCGGAGCTCGCCTAGCTTGTGCCTTTCTGGCAATCTAGTTTTCAGTTGCTATTTCTTTGTGACTTTTATTTCTCTACTACTAAATTATATTCTGAGTGATTATTTCAAAAGACCACAGTAGTCGTAATTAATGTGTAAGATGAAAAAGCAGCCTATAATCAGTTGGTCTTTGCTTAAACATAGTAACAACAAAAATGGAACAACACTCCAAATATAATGATTTATTTTTGCAGGAGATAGGAAAGGACAAACATGATCACTATTGGGGCAGTTCACAAGTAGGAAAGAATGTGAGATGAGAGCTTACTTTCTACAACTAGTATCAATAACAGAGACCACTGACTGAACCAAATGCAAATACTTGATTCTTTGGGGCAGGCAAAGAAATTTGGAGAAAAGTCTAATAAATGCTTCATTCTTGAAAAAGATGCCTTTTGCTAAATTTCCATACAACGAAGCTGATCAACTCTATCAGCTCTGTTGATTGCTATCAAAACCAGGAAGTAAAGTAATCCAATCACTTTCTGTCCTCCTAGGCTTGCCTTGCTTTTCCAATGATAAAAAGTTTACATTCCATCAAAACCAGAAAATGATTGAGAACATTTAGAGGTACTTCTAAGCAAATCTTAATTCCTTCTGTACATGAAAAGACTTGGTGTGATTCTTTGGACTGTCTTTGTATTTATGTAGAAAGAAAAGAAAGCCACTAGGTAGATTCTGTGGCATTTTTCTTTAGGTAGTGCCTGGAAATTCTGTGTTCAGTTTTGTGATGCTGTAACATTACCTGTGTTTCTGCTCCAAGCACAGCTGCTGAAAAAAGAATCACACATTGTTTAATTGTCAATAGTCTTATCATGAAATGGGTGGTTTGTGCAGTAGGAGGTTTTACAGTCATTTCATATTTCAAGGCTTTTTGTATATGGATCTGATCAGGAAGTGAGTGAGACAACAAGAATTTGTAATTGTGGCACCAGCATTCCCAGACACATTTTTTTATTCCATATGGAGAAACAAATGTTTAAATACTGTTTGCAAAATTACAGTACATTTTCCAAGTCATTTTTTCTTAAATATTTTAACCAAAATTGGACATATGTGGCTAGCTACAGAAACAAGGCCTTTCACTCCTGCCCCCCCCCCCCCACCCTGAACCACACTTCTGTTGCCTCATAGAGAAATTTGAGGAGAACTCCTCTACTGGATTTTGTCCCTAAGACTGCAAAATTACAATGCAGAGTTTGAAAGAACATCATTGTTGGGTAGATCCTGACATCTTGCCAACAAGGCAATACTTGATGAGTGCTGTAGATTTCTGTAACGCCATGGAAGTAGCTCTGGTAGTGGTTGTCTGCAATCACTGACTTGAGAGGATTACTCTTGCTCCCACTATCTTAGAAGAGCTGTAGTGTCCTAGTACCTAAAGTGGCCAACTTATGCTTACTGAGTTAGTGTACACTTGGAAATTTATTTAACTACCCTCAAAAATGCAGAGTCGAGTAAAAGACATGAAATCCAAACTTTTCTAATCATTGTACTTGCTTTCTGATTTTGATCCCTAATCCACCTAAACAAGGATCCAGGGATGGATATTTATTCAGGGGACCAACTACAAAAATTCAGGTACTGTGTTAGAGATGAAATATGTTTAAATACCAGCCAAGAAATTCCAGAGAAGTGTCTTTTATGGATTGACTCATTATTTTTGTGGTAAATTGGAAAAGTTATCTAAGAACAATCCTCCTATTTTTTTTTTGTTTGTTCATTTGTTTGTTTCATAAAGTAAAAACTGAATTGAGATTCACAGAATTTTGATTTTTTCTTCTGGTCCTGAAGTATTGCTTTTACACAAACATAGAAGCTACAAATTTTGCCTATTCTCAGACCTTTGTGGAAATGAGTGAAGTAAAAATATTACGCTGTTCAGCAGAGGAAAACTGTTGATGCCATTTTGCAACTTCTAGCCTTTTTTACAAATGCGAAGTGTTGGGCACAAGGGGACATCTACTGTGAGCAAGAGGCAGTACACTGAAGGCCTTTGAACCTTGAGTTAGTGAAACAGTGTTGAAGGAAAGTAAAAGTAACAGAGGTCATTACCCATTGCAACGAAATTATTTTTAAAGTATACGGAACTTGCGTGGGATTGGTTAGCAGTCTTGAGCCAGTACCCAGTAAATATATCAATGGGTAAAAGGCAAAAGTAATGCTGACATACTTTTAAAAAATCTGTTCAATGTGGAAAGTGTGTCAGAGTGACTGTCAGGGGAATTTTAAATTGGGGCACAGTGATATTTCATTGGAAAAACTATGTATTATTTATTCCTGGTATCTTGTCTATTTTTAGTCGTGTAATTTTCATAAAACAGTTATGTTAGTTTTCCATTTGGAAAGTCTGTACCACACTGTCTATCATTAGACAGCTGCTGAAGCTTTTTTCAAGCATACATTTCTCCTTTTTTATGGTGTTTATCCTTTGGGACGGCTAAGAAAATGCATTTCTTATCAGTAAGAGTATTCCTATTAATCGGGGCATTTAACCTAAAAGTCAAGAAACACACAATGTACTGTAAAGGCAAAACAAAAATGTTAAATATAATTGTGTTGCTCACACCTGTCATAAGGATTTTTCAAATATCTTTTTACTGCCAAGTGCAGCACATCATCAGTGTCTTCCCTATGACAATTATAATAGCAATTCATGTGCTTTGTTGATGAAAATATTGTGGCAGTCAGGAACTGTTCAAGCTTAGCTAGCTAAAGCAATTTCAGAGAAGGCCAATCAAAATAATCACAAGGATCAGAAAAAATGTGAAAAATATACCAAATCTCTTAACCATATGGACTGGTTCTGTCTAAAGAAAACGAACCAAACAAAAACCAACCAACAACCAACCAACCAGACAAAAATCCCACAAAACATTAAAGACTGTAGGAGAAGGTTCAGGACAGCACACATCCCCTGTTTTGTAGATGTTGATCTTGAAAGATGGCAGCTGTGATTAAGTGTCTTAACAACAGAAAAAAGATGCTGTGTTGGTTTTGCTGGGCCTGGTTTTTGGTTGCAGAGAGGCCACAGAGGTGGCTTCTGTGAGAAGCTGCTGGAAGCTTCCACCATGTCCAGCAGAGCCAATCCCTGGTGGCTCTGATGATGGACGTGCTGCTGGCCAAGGCTGGGCCAATTAGAGATGATGGTAATGCCTCTGTGATAACGGATTTAAGAAGAAGTCATAACAAAGTTGGTGGCACAGCTGTAATTTTCCAACTAGAGAGGAGTAGGAGTGAGAATATGTGAGAGGAACAACAATGGAGACACCAAGGTCAGCGCAGAAGGAGGGGGAGGAGGTGCTCCAGGCGCTGGAGCCGAGATGTCCCTGCAGCCCGTGGTGGGGACCATGGTGAGGCAGTTGTCCCCCTGCAGCCCATGGGGGTCCACGGGGGACGCAGAGATCCACTCGCAGCTCATGGGGGGCGTGCCCACGCCAGAGCGGGTGCGTATCAGGATGCTGTGATCCAGAGGAAGTTCCAGTGGAGAGAGGGACCTCGCTTCCAGGCTGGAGCAGCCGTCCTTGGAGGACTGCACCCTGTGGCAGAGTGCCCCACGCCGCAGCAGTTTTGGGAAGACTGTCCACCTGTGGATGGACTCACGCTGCAGCAATTTTGGGAGAGCTGCTCATGAGAGTGGACCCACACTGGAGGAGTTCACAGAGAACTGTCTCCCGTGGGAGGGACCCCACGGTGCAGCAGGGAAACGACTCCTCTCCCTAAGCAGCGGAAAGATCTCGGGTGATGAACTGACCAAAACCCCCACCCCGTCTCCCTGCACCATTGGTAGGAAGGAGGGAGGGGTTGGTGGGAGGAAATGGTGTCTTTAGGGGCTTATTTTACTTCTCATTCTTTTACTGTGGTCTTATTAGTAATAAATTCACTTTATATCATTAAGTAGAGCCTGTTTAGCCCTTGATGTGTTTTTTCCCAGTCCTTATCTCAACTCATTAACCCTTTGTTAAATTTTCTCTCCTCTGTCGAGTTGCAGAGCAGAGGAGCATGAGTGAGCAGGCCTTTCGTGGATGCCTGGCATTTGGCCACTGTCAAGCCACGACAGATGCATGCACCTCAAAATTAGGCTACCATAGGCACTATGCATAGATCTTAGCCTTAATACTGCTCAGAAATGGAACATTTCCCTGCTTGGTGTCTTGCACCAAGTACATATAATACTGAGGTAATTGTGTCTCTGTATTTCCACGTGAAACTCCAGGTATTGGGGCTTCATCTCTGACTCTGACACTCCTGTGGGTGGGGATAAGACCATCTCCCACCCACAAGGTAATGCTGCAGTTGCACCCAGGAAACTCTTGAGGTATGTTCTGCCACCTACCAAGGGAACATTGCTGACTCAGTCATGTTTGTCAGGCTGAGTCTGAATGAATTTCCCTTTTTTGGGCCAAAGTTCTAATAAGTTATTTTCCACCTGTGCCACACAAAACTCCACCCCAACAACAAAAGCAAATCCCCTGGAAAGCAGAACTCTTTACAGCACATTTCCTCCCTGGCAGAAGGATGAAAGTACAAACAACATGTGGTAGATGTTAGCCATGCTGTTTTAAGCCCTAGCAGAAGCTCAGACAACATGGGAATAGGTGCTGAGTGAGAACACATAAGCAGTAGAAAGGTGGTCTTCTGTAGGTAATTTCTGAGGAGGGTTGCAAGGTGCTGAAATGGAAAGGCACACTGATGTTGCAGAAAAATTTTATGCTGGAATTGCAGGGAAATAGGCTGTTGAAGGGGAAGCTTAACATGTGGAGATAATCCATTACATGTTTTTTATTATTCAAGTCATGGCAGTTGGCCCTCAAATATTTATTAGCTGTTTAATGAACTCAAATTTAATATAAACTAAAGAATTTTCTTGGTTTTCATTGCTGGTTTTTTTTAAGGGAGGAGTTTGGGGTTTTTTCAGGAGGAGGAGAGGTTGGATGTTTTTGCTTTTAGCACTATTTATCTATGTTCAAGTCAAAGAATTAGTAAATATTTTATCTGGTGAGGAAAAAAATTGCAGTTGTTAAGTTTCATTTTTGATAATCAGTGGAGATCAGAAGGAAAACCAAAATATAATTCTGGGCCCAGTTTTGGGGTTTAGACAGTCAAGACAGTTTTCCATTCTTACGAAACATGCTTTATGTCTTCTTATAAGTCAGTAAGCATGAATGTCCTAAACTATTATCTTTTACTCTTGCTCAAACCAATTATATTATGTTGTTGAGCAATTTTTCTATGAGAGTTTAAAAATTAAGAACAACTAATTGAGGGAGGAAGATCAAGCCGGAAAGGTTTAAATGCTGACACTATTTCACCGGAAAAAGTATCATTCCTGTATCTGATATACGGTCCTCCATTCTTCCTGTAGCTAGTGACTCATTCCTGACTGTCCTGCCATGAGGCACATTGTCTTAATCATGAGGTCTTCCCTCCCTTCTTCACTGTTCAATATTTCTGCTTTTTGATGATCGCCACTCACCCTCCCAGGTTTAACACAGATGTCTTACCACAGCTCGCTCTCCACACAAAAAGCTTAGTTTGCATACATGTATGTCTTCCAGCTGAATAATTACTTTTGTCTTTGACCTCCTGCAAAACATTAGCTCATGATGTTTTGAGCAATTTCTGCACTTAGTTATGCTGTGAGCAACAATGCTTTTACTCTATTTTTTCAAGTCCTTTAGAAGTGGTGCAAATATGTCTGACCCAATGTTTCCTAAACATCAAGTGATCTCAGTACTAATCTCACAGTTATTGGATACTTCATATGGAAGCTGTGACTTAAAAATGAGTTAGCTTTGGACTGATTTAGCTAGGGACAATATTTTATGCTTAATATAAATATTTCATTGTTGTGGAAGTCCTTTTAAACACCATTGTGCAAAAGGAACAACATAAAGTATTAATATCCTGTTGTCAGAGACTGTGATTAGAAGCGGAAACCCTTGGTTAATTAAAAGAGGTGATGTACAACTCAGACCTGAGCTATGTTATCACCTTATGAGGGCAGAACATCAGGTTTCCTTGTACACTTACATGTGCATGTACACATATCAGCCAGGGGACTGTAGATTCATCTATTTCCTTACCACTTACTGTCCTGAGTAGTCCAATAGGAAAATTCGGGTAAGTTTTCTGAACTGTATTGTAGCATTGATTCATTAGGAAATAATCTACAGATTTTCTTTAAAAGTCAAGTCTCAGATTTTGTTAAAAGTTTGTGTCCTTGAATTTAACATCAGTCCTGATGTAAATATTTCTGTATTTAAGTTGAATTGACATCCCTTGACACTACAGTATAAATTTGAGCCAAGGTATGTTTAAATTTAGTACTGCAGATCATTTTTTTTCAAGCTATAAAGTAATACTGTGGGAAATAGCAATGTATTGTGGCGTGTGTATATCTGGGACAGAAAAACAAGGTGTCCTGTTCTTAAAAAGTTGAACAGCTTGCTTCCCCAGGCACTAGTTTGCAATGAGTAGGGACAGGGATCAGCTGGCTTTTAGATGGGGGTCTTGCCTAGTTACATTATAACAAAGGTCAATGTGCAGTGAAAAACTATAGCATGGTATTGCAGTGCAGAAACAGCAGGGGGAAAGTGCTAAAGGATCAGCTATTTATAGCTGTTCTTGACAGGCAGGTGGACAGGCTATGCATCTGTGTGCATTTACACATATGAATGAGTTTCTCCTTTGAAAATCAAGAGTCAGTACTTCAGCTGATATGAACCTTTTGCTGCAGTGACTGAAAAGAGAAATTCCAAAAGCTGTTGGTCTCCCGTATCTTCCCGAATTTAAGAGCTGGCAATTAAGAAAGTCAGCATGCTCTAAGAAGTCTCTGATTGTCATGAAGTGCAACCTCATTTTGTGTGTTGACCCACTTTTTTCCCACTCTTCTTTATCTTCCTTTTACTGAACATCTGAGAAACTAACCAAATATCATACAAATATATCGATATAAGGAGAACTCCAGGTATTTCTTAAGACAGTTAAATCCTCTTAACCACTTATAAAACTCAATTTTATCCTGTCAACATGCTCTCAAATACCAGGTACGTTGGAGGCTAAGGCAGAACAGGCTGTCACTCTCTTTTCTGTGCCCTCAGTCAAAAATGCACACCTAGCTGCTGCTGCTGAACTTCTGTGTATAAAAATGGCCATTGTTGGGTAGCCTTTGTTTCCTGGACTGGAAACAAATTATTCACTCCTCAACCTATGTATGTATTTCAACCAAGTACTGACACGTGGAAGTTGTGGCTAATTTAGTTATTCTGCTGTAGTTTAGTCTACCAGTGTTCATAAGTAAGCACACATTTACGTGTGAATTACTAAAATGAAGAATGAAGTAGCTGAAGAGCCAGAAAGTGTTGTGCTATCCAGTCTAATCTAAACACAATCATCATTTCAGGAGCTAATAACAAGGTGTAAAAGTCTTCACAGTAAAATGAGCAGACTCTGTAAATTCAGTTGTGCAATATTTCTTTCCAGTCTTTCTTGAAATCTCTCTTGAAAACTTCTGGAAGGAAAGATGTAATTAAGAAATTATTAAATTGGTCTAATGACGCTGTTATCTCCTATTTCTATGGTTACTTCCTAGCTCAAAGGGGAAGAAATTTTACTGACAAGTAATAACCCACATGTGCATTGACAGTTGACATGCCTGTCTTACAAGCTTTCAAGCTTGCTGATGCAAACCTGCTAAACTCATGCACCATTCATGCCAGCAGTATATTAGTGCTTTTCTTCCTATGAACCGTATTTAAGATATATTAGAGGAGATTGATCTGGTATTGATCAAAAAATTAACTAGAATTACCAGATTTGAACAGACTTACATACTCTCAATTTCAGTCACTCAAATATTTATTTCATTAAATATTTTTCTTATTACCCACTCTTGCAAAACAACAATGAATTGACTTAATTCATCAGAATTAACTAAGAATTTTTCTATAAAATTGGTGTGGTAATTTTTGCCACTAGAGAGCAGATTTGCACTATAAAGAGAAATGTATGCTTACAAGAGATGTCGAAAGGCTGGGAATAGCATCTTGTGAATAGAAGTTGGTAATATGCATATATTTATATCTTCTCAAAGCAACTTTAGATTCTTCCCTGATTATTATAAATTGCTTCTTTCAGAAACTGTAATGGTTAAAAGTCATATGTGTTTGAGGACTTCAATGGGATTCTACAATTGTCTTCATGTTAACCTGAAATTCAGGAAAGAACAAAACATTAATTCATACTGTTTCAAGTATACTACCCTGGTAAATATTGTATGAACTGAAGGAAAACGATCAGTTTAAATTAGTTTATGTCTAATTCTTACATGTTTCACTCTCTTAAATCAACTTTCCTTTACTTGGACATTCTATTCAGCTGTATTTAGAAGCAACCTGGAAACACTTTTTGGCTACTGAGGTATTGCAAAGCACCCCGGTGGGGCAGAGCAGGGCTTTCACGGTGTGTTTTCAAGCTTTCCGACTATCTAAAAGGAACAAAGACTTTGCAAAGGCAGAAAACGAAAGCTCAGAAACCCTGTTTGCTGTCCAAATACACCACAAGACTGTAATATTTGGGGAGTGATTCTGAATATATTAAAATCAGTAGCTGTGTTAATTCTTTGATAAAATAGGTGTAAGCCCAAGTTTTACTGTGAGGCAAATATCCTTATACCTTTTGCATCCGTCAATTGAGGAGAGTTAATAGATATCAAAAGTGATATTTGGTATATAATTTTTATATATTTTGAGATATTATTTTGACATATATTTGCATAGATATTTTGTATATAAATGTATATTTTGAAATTCTTCAAGGTATTTTTCTTGCTTCACTAGAACACCATGGAGATGGAGTGCTGCTGAACAAGGTCACAAACTGACCTGGTAAGCATGTCAGCCAAGATTCATGGGTCTATAGTGATTTATCCTTTTTGTTATTCTGCATAGGTAGTACATATTCTTCATGTGCAGTTTGCTAGCTGTGTTAGGAGTCCAACATGCAATATCCTGTGATCACATACTGCAGAACGCTTGAAGAATTTCAACAGTTGATTTTTCTACTCAATTTTCTTTGTTGTGTTCTGTCAATTCAAACGCATGTGCTGTTGAAAAAGGCAGTATTGTAGCTCTGAAGTTTTGAAAAAGTATCTATATCACAGGCAGAGAATGCTTTAAGTCTTCTATGATCTCATGTAGGATTACCTTCTACATTCTATGAAGTACAGAGAATCTAGCCCATATAATAGTTGTGTAGCTGTCTGTGAGGTATAGCTTGAATGTTAAGAGCCACAAAAATTTTAAATTATATTTTAATCACCTTTGAGTTATGTGACAGATCCCTTCTGTGAGGGGATTGAGAGAAGTATTTATTTCACTTAATCTTATTATACTCAAAAAATGGATGAACATATTCTTGGACGTTCTTACCATATGCTTGTTCTGTGTTTTGCCTGAAGTTACTGTGTAAAAACAAATTAAATTGAGATGTGTAAAACACGACTAGGAAGAAGAATTCAAAAGCATGTCCTCAGAAAACTTCAACCATAAAATCTTGTGTAACTCGGATACTCTATCATGCCTCTGCATCGTATCAATTCTCCCAACTATACTCTCACTATTTTTGCCTTTGGGATATCTGCTTTCTACTGGAGAACAAGATGACCTGGAAGAGAAGATGTATCTCTCTACTGCCCAGAAAGATACAACTTGTTGGCTGCTGTATAATACATAGCAATTATATAATTGCTTTTTAAATATTATGGGTTAATGATATCAAAATATCATTTAAGGGGGGTTGAAGGTTCCTATGAGTAACAAAGTAGAACAGTGAAATCCAGTTCTCTTTAGCATTTCAGCAAGGAGACAAAAGAATCATCAGATTTTGCTCAATCTTGTCATATGAACTATAATGATATGATGTCTCATTTGCTTTCTTTCTAAAACATCAAGAAATATATTCACTTTGTCATTCCACGTGGTTTATTTCCTTAGATCTGCTTTGTAAAACAGCTTAGAGGTTTAAATATATTAGGAGATGTCACTGTCCTTTTCTAGCAATTTCTCCATCTCTGACAGGAATCTGAGTATTCTGCAACCAGCACCGGCCACTCACAACCATAACTCTTGCTGATGTCACCCTGGTGATGTCACCTAGGGTTCATTGAGAGAAGAACTGGATTCCTCAACAGCTGCTGGTAGAATCCATGGAGCAGCTCAGGTCATAGCTACTTCTATTCCTTTAAGGCAGCCACATCATTATAAACACTAAGTAAGGAGAGAAGCTCCAGCAAAATTTATGCCCACTATGTCTAACTTAGCTGTGTTAGGACTCAACTGGGTGTAGATGGTATGGCTTAAGTATTACCCTTTGGTTAATGGCCATACATACAGCCCTACTACAAGGAAAGCAGAAACTGCTCCAAAGCACAACCAGCTCGTCAGAAACCACCTGATCAGAAACCAACTATTGCCCTGAAATACTTTTCACATTATGAAAGTGTGTTAGGCGTAAGTCGAAGCAGTATTTGTTTGGGCACTAATGAAGTCAGATCTATGGTGTTGAGTAGGCACCATATTGCTGGGCTTCATTATAATTACAGTATGTGCAACTACCATTTCTTCTCCATTTGATCATTAATGACAAGAAAATGGGACCAAGAGGAACAGTGGTCTCTGACTGGCGGTTTTATAATTGTAATTCTATTTATTGCCATCAACACAGCGAGAAATTCTGATTTCTCATATTACATCGGAAAAAAAGGAAACAAAACACAACTTCCTCCTGACTTAGGCTATCCAGATGAATTTCCCAATGTTTGCTGCTTTGCAGAAGCTAATATGCTAAGCCTTATGGTTTACTTCTGCTGTCATAGTACAGCAATTTTTTAAAGTCTGATAGGAGTCAGAATATATATTCTACCATTTGATTGAACAAATTCAGCCTAGATCAATTGACTAGTTAGATATTCACATTTACAGCTTAGACAGGCAGGTTGTTACACAGAGTGATGCTAAGCACTGAGATGCAGTGGATCACAGAACTTGAGCTAGCATGTGCAGTAAGTTTTGAAGCTAGCTGGAGTTATTTCTGCTCTTCTTTCTAATCCATTTGCAACTTCTAATACATTTGCAACTTCTTCTGTCCTCCTTAGCGCAGTTTTCATCCTGCTTAGCATGGAAATGCCAAGATCAGACACCCACAGATTTTGGAAAAATAGATCTGTAACTAGTCAGAAGCTTCTGCTTATTGCAGGAAAGTGTGATTTCTTCCTTTGGTGTCAACTCTTGCTATTCCAGAACGATCTTTGAGATTCAGGGGAAAAATAGTAGGGGCTATTTTAAATGTTGTAGTGTTAATCAAGAGCGATCATCCAGTGACCTAGTTCTGAGTGAGAACAGTCTCAAAGGATTTCTGATCCTTTCTAATATCCTTGCTTTTGCTATGTGCCAGAAATTTCTATGAATATATCATAGCATTGATTTTGTGCTTCTGTCTTAGGACATATTGTTATACAATATGAAACAGTATGTTATGAGTCTCCTAATAACAGCACCTAAAAATGATAACTCTGGCTTTTTTCATGGAGTAGTGCCCTTCAAGAATATCTTCAAACAGTAGATAATATTAAATAGCTAAAGTGCACTGCTAAGATGCCAAACTGCAAAGACAGGCTGGCAATGCAACATAATAATGTATAACCTATAGGAGTATATTAACTAAATACGTTGTAGATGTTCAAATTAAATCAGAATAGATAAACTTTAGTTGATATGATTTATGCAGATTCTTTAAGTTGTTTGAAGGTTGTCATGTGTGTTCATTTCTTAAACTAGGGAGGACTCCAGTAGAAACTTAAGTAAGGATCCCAGCCATTTTTGCTGTTTCCTCTCTAAAGGCCTTCAGACTTCAAGCATAGTAAATATGTATATCTAGTGCAATACATTCTTGCAGTACTGATGACTCTTTTTTTTTAACCTTATGTTGATGTTAGATAAAAGAATGTTTGTCGTGTATGTGATACTGCTTTTAATTGCTGTGCAGCAATTAACACATTAGTCTGGAACTCAGGACGATGAGGTTTGATTCTCACCACAAATGCATATTTCTAAGTGTCTCAATCTCACTTCCCTCTCAGAGAACTGCAGATAATTTTACATCTCTGGGGTCATACGTCATAAGGTTTTGAGGTGCTCACATGCTAAAGAAGCAGGGAAAATATTTAACATTGAGTACACAATTTTAATATTTGCACAGAAAACCTAGCAGAGGAAGGATCATTATTCTCTCTTTACCTTGCAAGTGTTCAAGGAAGTTGAAATAAGCCTCCTATATTAATGTGAGAAGAAAAATACCCATAAATCCTACCAACTTTCTTAGTATATATAGCATACAAAAAGAAAATTCTAGTTTTGTTTCTGACATACCAGTATATTTTCACAGTGTTTTTCAAATATCATCAACAGTATTTCTAAAATATTTCTATCCTAGGACAATTTCAAATAAATAAGTGTGTTTTCTGCCACTGTGAGCAGTCGTATTGCTAGCACACTTCTTTTAATTCACTGTTTACTTATTTATGTGAGCTTAAAAATATATACATTTTCTTCTGAAAATATAATCTAAACCATTGTTTTGCTCTGTGCCTTAGACTTAAACAATTGCATAGTATTGAAGTTATTTGGTTCTTTATGTAGAGCTAATGAACTCCTCAGATGTTATGGTCTTTTTTCTCTGAGGATAATGGAAGAGTTATTTTTAAACCACCAAGATAATTAAAAAGCACTGTGAACTTCCTTTCAAATTATTCCAGTTTAATTTGTCCATATAACTCCTCTGTTCTTTTTATTGGTTGTTAAAGACACATGATTTACAATATTTAGTGCTGTGCAATGCTGCTTTTGAAGAAATGCATTAGATTTCTGAAAGTGTAGTATATGACTGATTGCATGAAATTAAAAACCTCTGCCTCCTGGGGTTCATTCATAGCTTGAACATCAGTTGAAAGAATTTTTCTTCTTCTGGACACCTCTTATAATGTCTGCGTGTCACAGAGTCAATTCTCCCTTGTGGCGGTGGCTTAGCCTGCAGCTTGGGACGCTGCAGAGGATGGCCCAGCCACTTAAGTGCAGGATTTAAAGTCTCCCCTCAGTTGTAATAGTAAGGAAGGTCTCTCCCCCCTAGGCCCTGTTTTTGGTACATCCCCTGTTCAGTTAGTCTGTCAATCTGTGTACCCCTATATGGTTTTGTTCTGGAGAGTTCTCCCTTCCTCGGTGCCCCATTGGTCTTGTTCCCCTGTTCCTCCCCTCACCTACCCTCATTGGTTTATGTAGTGTAGTCCCGCCTTTCTCTCCTCCCTCTCACCCCTATGTGATTGGTCTGTGGTGTTCTCTTCACCCTTGTTTAGTTTGGTATATAATCCTGTGTACCCTTGTGCTTGGGGCCCTTGTGCCGTGGACCCCTCGGTGCAACAAGCCTGCTGCTGCCTCAGAAGAGTCCGCCTCTCAACTCTTTGCCCCCGTCTTAAGGTGTCAGGTGTGCGAGTACCAGCGCGACCACCTGCGCTGGTGGGCTGACCGGTGTGTTGGTAGCACTGGTCGTTAGTCCACTGGTTACCGTGCACTGCACCGAGGTACAGCCGGACGCAGGACTGCTTTCAGGAGGTTTGCAGCACTTTACCACCGAGCGCGCTGCAACACTCCTTTGTCTTGCACAGGTGACTTCTTCCAGAAGAGACCTTGGAGGAAGGGCAAGTCCCTGCACAGGTAGTTTTGGAAAAGTCGCTATTAACTTGTGCTTAAGCCCTTAAATAAAGGTTTAAAAAAAAAAGAAAAAGAAAAAAAAATGGCCTTATGGCTGTTAATGTCCTGTACTAATGAAATGGTTTACACTTATGCGTGTGAGTAATTTGTCATCATGATTCCGTTACACAAACCTGGGAAAGAGGGGAGAAACTCTTCTTCTCTTACTGTTGAGCTCGCTTGAGCCAGAGATCTCAAAAGTTTTAGCTTTTTGGAGGATCTAAAGCTGTACGTTTTAGCCCTTTATTGCATTTAAAAGAAGACAAACATAATTAGCATGAAAATCCGAAGCCATCTTCATCTGAATACTGTGTAAGTAAAAAGGTGACCTCCCCTGCATGCTTTCACAATTAAATACTTTAAAACTAGGATATGCATGCAAGAAACACACCAGTCTTGGTGCTGGTGTGTTGAAATGAACTGGGAAGCCTAGCCTGCTAAGGTTACTGAATTCAGAATTTGGAGTTTATGGCAAACTGCAGGGTCAACCCAGCTGAAAGCCGTGGTAATAATGAGGTCCACCCTCACAACCCCACCACTGTTCCACTGCCTTGAACTTTGGAATTGTCAAAAATTTTTTTTCTATTTACCTCCTCTGATAAGCACAGACAGCAAATGCATGAAATGTAGCATAACAATACAACCTGAAATACACACCAAACCAGGATGTGCTTTGTAGGCATCAGTGGGGAAGAGGATTTTGCCAGCACAAAAGTAGTAAAGCTGGTATGAGTTGCTGGTGCTGCTTGCTCTTACTGAAATGGGCGCTGGTGAAAATTATCATCAAGAAGCAAGAGATAGAGGACCAAATCCATTTCTGTAGATCCTGGAAGGTCAAAATAACCATCACAAACTGAATTCAGAGCATTCTTCTTCCACCTTGCCTGGTGCTGCCACTAAACAAGGCGGAAAATTGTTCTGTTGCGAAAAGAAAACACAAGAAGGATCATGGCAGATTGTCTAGTCCTGATTGTGAAAAGCCCTGGATTATGGTTCCTGTTTCCAGGCTCTGGGAATTTTTTTTGGTTTGATTGGGATTTTTGTTGATTTGTTGTTTTGAGGCTTTTTTTTGGGGGGGAGGGGGTGTCACTTTGTGTTTGTTTGTTTATTTGTTTGGGGCTTTAAATTTTGTTTTTAGAAATGTTTTGTCCAAAATCAGGTTTCAGTGTTAAATTGGTCTATGAAGAACACAGAAAGCTTGAAGATATGCTAGAGTCTTGATGTGTTCCAGAGAAACTAAGAACTGAATAGAGTTTTGGTTGACATCCTACTTTTTAGTAGCTTGTCAGCTGTTACAGAAAATAGGATCATCCTTGCATCCTCTGGCCTACTCCTTTGAAAAACTATGAAAAGGATGATTTTATTGCATTGCAAACTTGGAGGCCCTTCTCCTTTCTTGGGTTCCAAGTACATGTGGGATTTTTCGCAGCCTTCCATCCTATGCTGGTTTTGAAAGGATACTTGGCTGAAATTTAATTTTGTATTGCAGCAGCATTTAATTATCCTTTGTCCCTCTGAGATTAATATTTAAAACTATCAGGAAGTCTGTTATATATCTCAGTTTTCAAAAGTGATTGCTAAATGGAGCTGACAAAATACTCCATCAGAATACCATCAATTTTGCTAGAAATATCTGAGAAACTCTTCATTACTAGTAAATCTGTAGTGGCGCTAACTAGTAAAACAAACATAACCATCTCACATCATGTATACAGCTTCTAATGATGACTCAAGCTCTTTTCCTACACAGAATGAAGTCAGGATTATTACACACGTCCTTTCCCACCATGCACGGTATTGTAAGTACTGTTTAATGCACAATCCACAGCATAAGATACTGAAAGGAACAAGGCTGTCTCTCTATCCCATATTTATCCTAGCCAAAACACACAAAAGGCTGAATTAAAATGCTGAATCAAACTATTCCTAAATTATGTCACTATTATGTTATAGACTTGTCTCAGCAAAGATGACTCAGCGTTTTAATGGTGAGTAATTTCCTAAATTGTAGCTTAGCTATAGAAAGTGACATAGATTGCCCAGAAATTACAGTGTAAGGCAGAAGGCAAGAGAAGTGATGCAACTATTTTTCTTTCCCAAGTTTCTCCCTGGTTTTTTGTTTGATTGGTTTTGGCAGTCTCCCAAGGTGTTTCTGTTTAGTGAAACAGCAGGTAGTTTAGTTGCAAGTGTGCAAAATTCACTCACAGTGAATTCAAGCTTCATTTTCTCAAAAAATCTGAGGTCAACAGTCAGCTGCTGATCTTGGTGACAAGTCTGCAAACCAAGAAGGATTGTGTCAGCCACAATGGAGCCATTCCAGATAAACCATGTTTTAATAGATTGGAATCTAGCCTGCTTGTGAATTCTTTTTACTGTAGTATTTGTGGAAAATGGAAAGAGAAAATGAGAGAATAACAGTTTCCTTAATTGACTAGTACAAATACACAAAGGAAGTTAGTAACAGGACCCATTTTTTGCCCGTTACAGTACCTCTGTGTTGACTGATGCAGGACAACAGAATTCATCACAGAATACATTCATTACTTTCTTCTAAGGTGATATTTTACTTAAGGATATTTTATTTAAAGTAAGTACTTACTTACTTTATTTTGTTGGACAAAAATGATTTATCCTTAAATTTATGTATTGCTTCCTTTCCCTGCAAAAAAGATCTCAACACACATGTTCACATAGACTTTCAAGGTATCTGCCTGTCTGTTGTAGTTTAGAAATGGTACTCCCCAATTCAGTGCCCCTCACTGAGACCCTCCAAACCATGCACTGCTCTCTCACTCGCCTGTTTCCTCTCTCCCTTCACCTGCAGTGGGATGGAGAGGAAAACTGGAGGCACAAAAGGCAAAGATCACAGGTTGATATAAGAACAATTTACTGGAAACTGCAATGAGATAGGAAAAGGAACAATAACAGCAACAATAGTAATGACAGAAGATACAAGAAAAGAAATTATTCACATGGAAACCCTCCGACAACAGACAATACCAAACAGCTCCCTCTGCCACATCTTCTCGACTGGACCAGAACCCCTTTTTCCTGGAGGAGAGTCCCTTTCCTCCATCTCTGGCAAACATGTGAGGTGGTATAGAATAACCTCCAGGTCCCAGCTATGACCCCTCCTGGCTACTGCAAAAAATTAATCCTGTCCTGGCCAGAACCAGGACACTGTCTCAAGAAGTTGTAGCGATGTTGAAAATGAGACCATGATTCTTCTTTTTAAAAAACAGTATATTAATCTATCTAGTAAATTCGATGCAGAAGCTAATGCATGGAAGTTTTATGACTTGTGTTTATGCAGGTTGTCGTATCTACAGAGATGTTTCCTGAATCAGTCGTAAATTAGCTAATTCTCTGTTTCAGGGCAATGGAGAACTTCTAGCTAAATATAATAATCTGGCAGCATGTTAGTTGCATAATTCCTGCCAGCAGTGGTTTAAAAATGCTTCTTCTCCAGATCCATTGACTTAACTTGCAGGGAACTGAAGCTATTGCAGGAATATGGTATAAGACACTGCAGGTGCTCAGCTTCAGTGCTTAGTTTTCATGTACATCTTGAAGCAGCATTTTAGAGTAAATTTGCTTTACTTGGAGCATCAAGGCATTCCCAATCACTATACTGTTCCCCTCAAGAGGCACTTTGCAGCATGTGAGCCTGGGACTCCTGTAACTTGTCAGTCTCAGTTCTTCAGTCTTTATTTTGCAGCAGGTTTACGTGGGTTGGTTTTATTTAGACTTATTTATAGGGGGTTTTTACCTCAATTTACTTTTTTTTTACAAGTGTCTTTTGGCTTCTCAAGAATAAATCAGGACAATTGCTACTATCTTCTCTAGCTCTGTAGCTCACAATGTGTTACAAAGGGCAATTTTAATCGCTGCATTCATGACCTGCTTCATTATTTGTAACATGCAGTGTTTCTCCCTCCTAATCACATAATCCAGGAACAGGTGTCTGTTAAAATCTGCAAATATTCTTTCATAATGAAAACTAAGAGAATAGCTGTAACCTGTTGGGTTACAATTGTATGTCCCTTTTCTTAAGATACTTCTTAATACAAGCTATACATATAACACAGACAGGATTTGAAGGGATACTAAGTCTGCACATGGAAGACCAAGAGGCCCTGTAGAGAGACCTTGACAAATCAGAGGCAATCACCAACTGTATGAAGTTCAACAAGGAAAAGTGCTGGATTCTGCATCTGGGATGCAGCAACCATGGATGAACAGACAGACTGGGGAATGAGATGATGGAGAGCCGTGCCTCAAAAAGGGACCTGGGGGTCCTGGTCGAGGGCAAGTTGAATATGAGTCAGCAGTGCCTTGGCAGCCAGAACGGCCGACCCTGTCCTGGGGTGCATCAGGCATTGCCAGCTGAGCAAGGGAGGGGATTCTATAGCTCTGCTCTGCTCTGCACTGGGGCGGCCTCACCTTGAGTGCTGGGGGCAGTCTTGGATGCCACAATATAAAAAAGACATTGAACTATTAGGGCCAAAGGAGATCTACAAGGATGGTGAGGAGCTTCGAGGGGAAGTCATATGAAGAGCGGCTGATGTCACTTTGTTTGTTCAGCCTGGAGAAGAGGAGACTGAGGAGAGACCTCATTGTTGTCTTCTACAGGGGGAAGGGGAGCGGTGTCGCGGTGGTTGCTGGTCGGGCGCCGCCGCGACCTTCCCAAAAGCCCCCCTGACACGCCAGGAGAAGCCTTTACTGGAGGCCGGCGACTGTCATGATCCCGGGGAGGATGGGATGGCGACCCAAGCAGACGAACCGATGTTAATGCGACGAGGCGAAGTAAAGAGGCAGGGATGGGGTCTCCGTATGGGTTGTTTATTAGACAAGGGTCAGGGACGGAGAGCCAAGATGGCTCTAGGTACAGCAGTTTTTAAGGGGCACCGGATAGGGCGGAGAGAGCATCTGGTCCAATAGGGTGAGGGCCAAAGGGTAACGGGCGTACATGTAACCAATAGGAAAAGGTAGAGGGAGGGATTAGGGGAAAACGTCCAATAGGTAAACAACTTACACAGAAGCTTCCAGAAACATAACCATATACAGAGTCAAAGGGGTGGGACTGTGGGTGGTGACAAGCAGGGAACGTCCCACCGGGGGAGGAGATAGGGGTGGATCAAACGCTGGTAACAACCCACCAGGGTCTGCGGACCGGCCCACTCCCAGGAGTGGCCTGAACCGCCGCTACAGAGCGGCAGACACTGGTGTCTTCTCTGTGGTGACCAGTGTCAGGGCTTGAGGAAATGGCCTGAAGTTGTGCCAGGGAAGATTTAGGTTGGATATTACGGAAAGGCTCTTCACCTAGAAACAGGTTCCCTAAGGCAGTGCTCACAGCACCATCCTGACAAAATTCAGGAACAGTTTGGATAATGCTCTCAGGCACATGGTGAGACTCTTGGGGTATCCTGTTATTATGAATGAGTGTTTGAGATCGCTTACAAAATCATCGGCAAAGTTATCAGCAAAACCCAGACCTAATATTAAAATATAAAGCAAGAGCATGACAAAGTTGATTGGCAAGATTCACTCTACTACTTACAGGACGGTTAAGGAACATCAAGGGAAAACAAGCAACAACAAAACAAAATAAAATCCAGGCAGTCAAAACAGAAATGAACTGAGAACTATGTAGGGGTGTGTGTACGTGTGTGTGTACGGGGGGTGTGTGTGGGGGTGTGTGTGAGGGGTTTGTGTGGGGGTGTGTGACAAAAGGATAGTGAAAGCAAGGATAAAAAGGAATATGGCCTAAAAGCTTAACAGCACTCAAACTTAACAGCACGTTAACTTAACTCATACCTTAAACCTAAAATTCAACAAAAAAGCCCACTTAACTTACACCTAATTTTAATTTATAACTTTAGTTAATTTATAATTTAACCTTAGCAATTTAGCGGAGGAATAACACCTAACCCCATTTATAACTTAACCTTTACAATTTAACAGGGGGATAACACCTAACAGCATTTAACCCAACTTATAAATTCAAAGTTAAACTTAGCAAAAGAACAACACTTAGCAATGCCTAACTTAGCTTATAACTTATCTTGAACTTAACAGCTTAGAGAAAGAACAACACTTAGCAGCATTGAAGTTAGCTTATAACTATAACTTAACCTTACTTACAGGCCTAACTTAGTGAGATATCTAAGGTACTTAATTGTCTAAGAAAGCAGCATTTCTCCTGAATTTGCTATAGCATATGCGCACCTGCATGCGCACAGACATAAGGAGTCAGTGCAAGCAAGGTACCTGTGAAAAATTCCCCTCGGAGGTCAGGGAAATACTCACTTCAGATGCCTATGCATCTCCCAGTGGGTGAAGGATCAGGCCTTTAGGACTAAGGGTATCAGCAGAGGACTCGTCGTTGTTCAGTGATCCTCCGAGTACAGCAGACGTGAGAGTTCGCTGGCTCTGAGAGGCCCCACTCAGAGGGACATTGCTGGTCACAGCCGCTGCGGTCCAGGAGAGCTCAAAGGGCCTCACTTGGGACCACTGTTTATAGGGTTGCAAAAGAGTTGGCTTTAGTCATAACAATGTTTCATCCTGGCCACAGTTTGGGTCAGCACTTTCTTTGAAAGTGTGAGAACAGGAATGCTATGCTGTTCAGGCAAGGAAAATAGTTTCCAAGGCTGTTCATAAGGAAAACAGGAGCTCGTTAGTCAACAGCAGTTCCTGGGAGCAGCCAGTGTCTCTGATAAGCTCAGGAAGAGCTGAGCCCAGGTGCTGTTTTTTGAGGCCAAGGCCTAACGAGCATTTCTCATATTGCAGTGTGGTCTGGAAAGGAGGGAAATGCACCACCACATTTGTGCAGAGCCAGGAGTTGGACCTTATGATCCTTGTGAGTTCCTTTCAGCTCAGAATATTCTGTGATTCTATATATTTTTAGTGAGTTCTTTATTGTCTACTTCACCTTTCCCTGACTTGACACTAAGCCTCCAAAAACTGGTATTGCCCGGTGTCTCGGGGGTTGTTATCCCATAATCAGGTTGTGCCCAAATATTGTTACTGTTTCTCTTTCTTCCCCCTCCTCCTTACCAGCTCAGAGGTATTGCGATGCTTGTGAACCTGGTGGGGATCCTGCTGGGGGCGGGGTTGGGAGTGGCTCTCTCTCTTCCGGTTCAGAGTGGGAGCAGAGTGGCTGTATGTACAGAGATGTGTGTATATCCAGCTGGGATACTGCTACATTGTGACTTAGCAGTCTCTTAGTCGGGGGTGGGTCGGTCTGTGCCCTGTTGGGAACAGAAAAGGTCGTTTGTTTTTGCAGGAAGTCTTCGGCTACACTGTAGCTCAGCTCCTGGGCTCGCATCTGCCCGCTCCATTTTTTTTTTTTTCTGCTGCCGCGGCTGCTCCTGTGCTGACATCTGGGACTGGGGCCGCCTCCTGCCGAGCTCCTGCCTGCCGCGTGTTGCCATGGCTACCCCTGTGTGTTGGGCTCTGAGACTGGGATCTGCTGTGGTTCCTGCCCGAGGGAAGCCGCCTCCCCTCCTTCCCCGTGCCTGAGCCGCCATTGCCACACGGAGAGGTCAGAGCTCTCGCGCCACAGCGCCCCCTGCCGGTGCGGGGAGTCACCACAGCCTCGCTGCCCCACGGGGCCCGCCAGCACCCCCTGCTGGCTGCGAGAGTCACTGCAGCTGCCACCGCGCCAGGAACCAACAGCGCCCCCTTCTGGCTGTGGGCGCAGCTGCACCAAAAAGGGACGGTGCTCAATAGGCCAGAAAAGACTGTTATTGGGTTTTTTTCTGTTTTCTTATTGTTGCTGTTTTTTTACCTTGTTATATATATCCTAGTAAAGAACTGTTATTCCTTTTCCCATGTCTTTGCCTGAAAGCCCCATAATTTCAAGGGTATAATAATTTGGAGGGAGGGGGTCATCCTTTCTATTCCAGGGAGGTTCCTGCCTTCCTTGACAGACACCTGTGTTTTAAACCAGGACATCCAGTTTGGAAACCACTCTAATACTTGGATTCTCTAGTGGCTTCACACCGAACTTATCACAGAAGGAAGCTTTAGGAATAGAAAATGAGAAGAGCAAACAGGAAGCCCTTGAACTAAAACCACTTTAAAGTAACTAAACAGTGAAACTAGTAGGTAAGAAAAAGCTTTTTCCTGAATCTCTTTGTGGCAAGAGAATCCTTTTCTGAAATGGTGGCCCCATGCCATTCTCAGTGTTGCTCAGAAAACAGTTTTGTTACTCTTAAGAAATATCAGCCTAAAAGCATCAAAGAGTGCTTGTGCAGCACTACTGATTTTCTGTGTATGGCTGCACATGATGTGGAATGCCAGCCTTGTGTGGAACCTGATACATGCCCTACAGACAGGAAAAATTGTATATTTCAGATACACTTGCAAAAAAAAAAAACAACCAGAAAACCCAAACCCCAGCCCCCTCGCTCCTCTCTCAAGATACTAATTTTCTACCAAATAGCATGTAATCCTGGTGTCCTGGCATCTGCGTGAAGCCCTGGTGATTTACAATGGTGTGTTGTAACTTCATAATTAATATAATAAACTTCCTTTCTGATACCAGTGAACTAAGCCACCATTTGGGCTTTTTTCAGATAATGTATCAGAAAAAGAAAATATTGCAACATAATGCTGAATTTTTATAGTCCTGGTCAAGTGTTCTTTCGTTAGATGCAGTTCTCAGGATCACACATGGTGATATTGTACTGCCGGAGAAAATCTCTTAGCATTGTATGGGAAGTATATGGGAAGAAATAGCTCTTTGCCCCTTCCTCAGTTCAATCAGAAGAAAAAGGATTCTTTACAAGGAGTGATTTGTTTCTACGAGTTGTCATAAGCCTTAGTTTTGGAATTATGCAGTCTCACATGAGTGATGAAACTGTAGAGGTGGTTCTTTATATATACATTTTGAAAGGGGAAAAATAGGTTTTCCATAAATAAAAATCCTGTGCACCTTACACCTGTAAGGACATTTAAGCAACATAGGCAGGAATCAGACCAGGTATTTTGTTTCTCACACTGTATATGGCATATAATGGCACAAAAATGTTGAACACTTCCACCCTCGGCAAAGCACATCCACTTAGTGTGATGGAGCACAGATCTTTGGACTCCCTTGAATAAGTTCAGGCCTTACAACCAGAAATTAATTGCCAACTGCAGTGGTATGGATTACTTTCAGTAAACACTTCAGCACATTTTGAAAGAAATCTGTTGAACTATAGTGAGCCTTTGTCTGTAGAGAATCAGGTTTTGGGAAACAGGGAATACATTTTTCAGTCTGTCTGAGCACAGAATTGTGAATCAGCGTAAAATGACCAGATTAAGTCCAGAGCAAACTATTTAGTGTCAATTCTGAGGGGTTTTTGGGTGTGTCTGGCTCATTTATCTGAGATTACTATGAACTGAGCTTATAGTGGGTAGCTGTTGATGTTGTGTAAATAATGATGTTGGGTAACCCTGCAACCAATGTGAATTGAACAGGTTGAGCAAACTCAGTTGTCCTGAACAGGATGCCTGAGCTGTAAAACCTCCTGAATGACCTGAGAAAAATGACGAAAGAGCGAGTAAGTCAGGAAAATTAATATAACACCAACACTAGCAATAAACTTCCTTTTGACCAGCTGTGGTTGGTTGACCTTGGCTGGATGCCAGGTGTCCATGAAAAAAAAAAACCCTTGTGGATCAAGATAAAGGCAGTGCAAGATAAAGCAAAGGCTGTGCATAGAAGCCAAGGGCAACAAAACATTCATTTTTTCCTTCTCATAAGCAGGCTATGTCCAGTCAAGTAGGGCCTCAGAAGACATAATAGTTTGTCTGGAAGACAAACACCTTAAGAAAGATTGCCTCCCATCCCTTTCTCCTATCTTTTATTGCTGAACAAATAACGGTTGTAGGTTATGGATTATTCCTGGGTCGGCTTGTCTCAGCTGTCCTTGTTGAAGGACATCATTGAGTGAAGGACAGCCTGGATGCTGTGGGAGCCCTGCAGCCGGAACACTGGTATGTCATCAACGTCTTTCTTGCTACAAATACAAAGCACAGCATTATCAGGACCTTAAGAGATAAAGTCAAATCCACCCTCAGCAGACCCAATACACCAGCTGGGCAGGATACCGTACTGAATCAGTGGTGGAAGTTTCGTTTGAACTAGTTTTGGTTTAGTTTTCACTCTCCCAGTCTTGTGAAAGATGAAATCTCTGTGGCAGTTCAGACAAATTAGATTCCTAGAAAATCCAAAAATTAATCTAAGCCTATAAAATTCATACACCCTTAAAGGACAGGAAGAAGAGGTAGTATGAGAGATTTCAGCAGAAAGGGTCGGCCGAAAATCATGTTTCCTACATACATTATTTGGAGTAGCCTAGCTCTGCAACAGGCTGCAGTATAGGGAAGAATAAGTAGATGCATATCCTGGAGGCCATACTGTAACCAAGTGAGCTCTGTTATTTGTCTGAGAGTAACTGCTATAACATAGGAAAAATTACTGTGGTAAGTAACTAAAGAAATGTTATGTAATGTGGTGATATCTGAACCAAATTGCTATCTAGTTGTACAAATTTAATACTGTTCATATGCATGAACACTAAAATACTCTCCAACCAATGCAAATGCAGTCTGCATTCAGCAGAGCAAGACCACAGTGTGCACTGGGATCTAGAGCTGTAGAGGAACTTTCCAGCTGGTGCACGTGCAAGGTCAAGCCAAAAACGCTGATCTCTTTGGAATAAGAGTATTGTCAGTGATCTGCATGTTTTTCTGTAGAAAATGCAAGAGTAGGGGCAAAAAAATGTATTTGAAACAGACTGCAAATTATAGTAAAGCAAAATATTATGTAACCTGAAAAATATATGTAGCAGTCCTAATTTAATATTAAACACAGCAGCTTCTCAGCTTGTGTCTAGAGCATAGTTATTTTGATCTCTCATGACAGCACAAAGAATTTTTACAGTTTTTCTCATTGAGAGCTGTCAAACTAGCCTTAATAAATTCTGTTAGCTACTCCTTCTCTCACACAGTTATATCCTCAAACATGAGATCCTCTACAATCATGCTGAGTGAAAAAAGTTTGAAAGTTTCACTGCTCTGAATTCAGCAACTACCCTGTGTGCCAACACAGCAAGCAAATGCATATTTCAAAGACGTACACTAAGTCTTTTTACCCCATTCTCTTTAACCCCAGTGAGCAGAACAGGACCTAGCCTGTTAATTTTGTTTTCAGATCAATCAGTCTTTTGATGCCTAATGTTACCTTCTTGTACCAGTAGTGAATTGCTTTAATGGGAATGAAAGCCATAGCTGCTGATGCCAGTTCTGTTGGCATGAATGTGAATAAGAGGCCTTCAGAGCAAGTGTTTACCCATGGGACGTCAGGAAATAGGGAAGACTGGATTCCACAGTCATGACAGTAAGGGTTTAATGTTTTACTGGGCAGCAGCCAATTATACACCTGCATGAAAATATAAAGCTAAAATTCCCAAGGAAGTAGCAGCATTGAGATCTCTCTCTCAGCATCTCACCTGTTACATTTGCTCTCAATTCCTTAACAGCCAGGTACACCCTGGAAGACTGAAGTGACTAATGCCATCTAAGCTGTTAGCAGGACTGTGATACCTAATCAGTCTAATTATTTGCAGTTCTCTGCATAAGCACAAGAAAAGCTGTACTGTCTTCCTATATTTATAAGCTTTCTAAAAGTGTTCCCTACAAAAAGTATCACAAATGGATTGCAGTGGTTTATTTCTGGTGAGCAATGATTCCATTGTCCCAGTAGAGGGAAATCTGGAGACGTTGTCAAAGCAGATTGAGTTTTACAGAAGTAAAACCAGCTTGATGTCATAAACATACCAGAATTAACTAGTGAAGGCCTTTCTTTTTAATTATATAACTGCAGAAAATGATTAACTGATGTTATTGCTTAGTATGCATTAGGAGAGTCTTGTTTTTATGCTGTACTCCCACAAGTAGTATCTGGAGCCTTAAATACATTAGTGATGTCACTAGGTTTTTTATAAAAATTACATCTGTTTTTGTGAGTTGTTTGAACTTCTAAGTTCTTGATAGAAGTGCAATATCTTATTTGGGGTTTTCTTTTCTCCTCTTTTATGTATTTTAACTTGTGTGCCAAAAGTAGTTAGCAGATCTTCACAAAAAAATAGAGAAGGTATGCTTTAATACATTAAAAGCATCAGGTTTTATAGAAAGTGATATGTATTATTTAATGAAAACTCTTCTGATGCTTAACAGAATGTTCTGTTGTAACAAGTGGGGGAAAAAGAGGTGGTGGGGTTTTTTCTTTTTTTTTCTCTCTTAAGTGTTCATCTCCTGCAGAAACAAGAGACAATGTAATGTGGTAACTCCAAAAGGTGATTCTACTCACCTACCTATGGTGGCCAGTAACAGGAACTTCAGATGCCTGAGAAATGTTTAAGTGACTGAAGTCTGTAATGTAAAACTAATCATGAGAAAAACAGATTCCTGATTAGTCATGAGAGTGAGAAAGAATAATTACTTGATTATTACTGAATGTATAGAAATGGGAACGGAAATCACCACAACTGAGTGGCTTAGAATAAATTTGACCTCATGTTCTAAAGGAATGAAAAGGTCTGGTAAAAGCTACCCAGTGCCAAGCTGGAATTATTCTGAAGTGATAGGAAATAAAACATTTGCAGAAACAACCAACAACAGACTCCTACTCAAGTTACTGAGCAAGTCTCCTTGGCTTTCTACACAAGCCCTTGCCACAAAACTACACTCCAGAATTTAAAATTTCATTTTAATACTACTATTTCTGAAAAGGAAAAATAAATATGTAAGAAATTGAACCAGATGCATACTGCTACTTGAAGCCCAAGAGTGCTGACTCACCATCACAAGGAACTTCAGCTCCAGTGGTTGATTTCTCTTCCTTCCTCAACCCTTCCCAAGAGACTGTTGTCCCCAGCACTGCAGGAGCATGCAGTGCAAACATATATTTCTGCTCCCTATTCTCTTCAGCTCATAAGATAAGCTAAGGTCACCAGCTGTTTATACATGTCAGGCTGGAAGCAGTGGTAGGACTGTAAAGAATATGCCATCCTCACTGCAGAAGAGCTGGGTCCATGGATACCTGACCCCAGAGCAGAGCTATTGTTTTTCACTTGCTTAATTAAGAGTTATTTTTAACAGTCAGTTTCTCGGTGTTGTCAATTGTGGCTTTAGAAACAATCTCACAAATTTCACAACCACCAAAACTGGGGGAGAACACGACAGAGGGAAGAGGCCAGAGGACATGGAGGCAGGAACTGCTGGCTTCAGTTTTGCCAGGAAGCGTCTCTATCACCATAGCCAGCTGCAGGGCAGGGGACAGGAGGTGGATTGTGGGGACAGGAGATGCTTCTGTGTCTGCAGCTTAGCTTCTGCAAGTACAATTTAATAATGTCTGTCCAGACAGTATGTGAACTCCATAATTTGTCTCAAGGATAAACTGCCTCAGCAGTCCATAGTAATTTGTGTCACTAGTCAGCTGTTCTGCAGAATATATTGGTGATCTTCCTAGCCCCATTCACAAGTGCCTTCCATTTATATTGAACTCAGAAACTGTGGGCTTGAGCACCATCTTTAGGATTTTGATGTTAAACTCCTCATCATCAGTACATAAATCTGCACTGACCTAAACACGTAGATGAAAGAAACCCAAAGTCCACTGAAAAAAATCACATCACTATATGCTAATTTAAAACAAAAAAGAGCAACTTTATTTTTAGAAGTGTCTCAAGTTCTGCCCTGTAATGGTAGAATGACTTTTAATCTTCTTAAGCAAGTTGACGTTACTCCTGAGACCTTGAGCCGTGTCAAGACAGCAAAACTTTTTTAGAGTTGTCCTCTGCCAGATTCCTATAACCTGTGTATCTGAGAAGTTTGTCTGTCATGTCAAAGCTGAGGTGCTTTTTACTCAGAGATGCCCTTTTCCTGGGACTTGCTATCTGGCCTGTGTAGAAGGGTATACTACATTGTTCTTACCCATAATTGAGGATAAACACAAGAAACTCCTGACTTCGCATATATGTCAAGGAGATATATTGCCCTTTTTAATTGCTGCTTCACACTGTATAGGTGATGAAAGTGCCATGTTCTATGTAAACATACATAAGAAAACATCCCATTTCTGCATCATCTGGGAACAGCTAAGTATCAAATTATCAAAAAATGAGTTACGGGTGAGTCAGGGGATAGGGAGGATTTTACACCTGCTGAGCAAACCATTGCCAGAGTAAGTCAGTATATTGTCAATTTCTTTTACTGGTGGCTAAATCTTTAGGATAGAATAGCACTTATTCCACATTTGTTGGCAGGAAACAATCATGTCATGTGGCACTACCATAAAAATTAACCAGGCTGTGCGGTTTAAGATACAGAAGCTATAAAACGGGCCTTCCTAACTCACAGTGCTTCCCACAGTTTTCATCTATCTGTACAAGAAATGAGAGCAGTGTTAACACTAACATTATATGTGGTTACACAAAACAAGTCTTTGCTGTCCTGGACCAAGCCTTTATCTGATCAGCAATTCAAACCTATCTGCAAGTGGTAGGTCAGCAGGATAATTGGAAATTTATGAGTGGTTTGACGATCCAGGAAAACTAGAGTGATGTCTCACAGGTTTGTATTTGTAAGACACCAGTATGTTGAGGTCAGTAAGTCAAAAGTCTTAGAGAAGCATCCCCAAATTGTTTCAATTCTTGTGTCAGCTGAGCACTGTCACTATTTAGTATTTTGAGATTTACTGCCAACAGGAAACCTCTAAAGCAAAAACCCCTGGGGCTTGTAATTGTATAATTCTAAACAGCACAACAATACATTTTGTAGCTTTTATCACTCTGCTGCCTGAGGCCAACAAACTGCAGTTCTGTGAGAACTTCCTCAGAATGATTTAGGACAGGGTATTTGAGTTGCAAAGATGTTCAGAAGCCACGAAGAGAGTGATCTGTACCAAAAAAAGAGAACTGAAAGGACCGAAAGGAAAGAGGTTTGCTTGGGCAGACATCTCATTCTGTTCCTTTCCTCCTGCTGCTGCTACTGTTTTCCCACGCAAACCAACAGGCTCCTTTTTGCACAGTGATTTGCTGCTCCTGTAGCTCTCCCAGCATGCTATTCATTGTTTCTGGCATATCTTCTCCAGCTGTTGCTTGGCAAAAGCCTTCCTATGGCCCTGCTGGTGGTTCAGTCTCTAGTGGAATGTTTGAAATGTGTATGCTTTTGGAAAGGCATATGTAATGATGGTTCAGGCAGCCCCTTGATGGTAGCTTCAGGCAAAAAAAGGACAGTGTGACTAATACCCAGTCAACATTTTGTGCTCTTGCTATACGCCACAGAACACAGTAATGCTTCTGAACTTTTGTCTCTCTCCCGTTGAAGAATCACATTTTAATTTCTTTTACAAGCTTCTAGGATATTCTTTTTCAAAGCGGCAAAACATACATTAAGACTTTTTCTTTAAATTTATCTTCCTTATTCTGTATGGGTTATTAACTTTGGTTGTCTTTAACACCATGAGGCAGATACCAGAAATTGTTAGGGGACTAAATATATTCATGTTAAAATGCAAAGCTCCCCTCTTTGTTTCCAAACTTCCTGCCTCATGCTAGGCCAGATTCTTTAATCAAGAAGTGCAAAGGAGGAAAAAACCCCTGTGGTCCATTCAAAGACAAACTGCTGCTTTAAGTCAGATGCTTTTTATATCTGCATTTACACTTCTTTTAAAGCCTTATGCAATTTTCTGTCTGTAGAAGGCCTCTGCTTCAGAGCAATAGACACACGGAATAATGTTTTCAGTGCATGTTCCATGCTGTGTCATACCTTATTTTTCAATAACTGTACATAGAAGAAGAGGTAATTCTTGCTACCTGCTGAGCTTGCTCTGTAGCTTTGGGCTGTTTGGAGTAAACCTGTTTCCTGTCCCCTCCTTAATATTTCATTAAATCATCAGTTTCTGCTAATTCTTAGATGTGTCAAATTCCATTAGCAAAAGAGAAAACAGATTTAATTCTGTTTTATAAGATTTCCTTGGATAAGTTCTGTGCATGGATTAGAAAAGGATCTGCTGCCTTCACTCTCAGAAACCTCTCTTCAGGGCAACTAAAAATATTTATTGTCAAAGATCCTATCTCTTTTCTTGGAAGACAATAAATGTGGGGTGACAAGAGTGAACTGCTGTTGGAGTGAAACACATTTAATTTCCCCATTTTAATCTTCCATGCTAAAATTAAATGCTCAATTTTTAACAGTTCTGCTGGGAATTCACAATAAGAAAGGACATTTTGGTGGGACAATATCACTGCTCCATCACCAGTGTGCACACTCTTAGCCCAGGATGTTGATATCTTTGTCCATGAAGATAAATGACTCCATTATTGCTTGGGTTCTCTGACCCTTTTTAATATTTTACTGCAACATAGGAACCAGATACCCAGAAAGCTGATTCCACACAGTATCTTTCTTCATCAAATGGCACAGGGTGAATTCCTGCTAATAATGCAACAAATCTAGTAATTTAATATATCTCCAGATTTATGGCAGTTTTCTTGATGTTGGTAAAATGTGAATTTTTCAATAGTTTCAGAATTTTGTCTAATATAATTAGAAAACAAGTTTTTGGATTGGGGTTTTTTTGTTTTGTTTTGGTTTAGGTTTTTTGTTTGGTTGGTTTTGGTTTTTTCCTTTCTTTTTGATCTTAGAGATTGAAAGAAAATTGCCATATTGAATATGCAAAATTTGTGAATTACCTAATATATTGCTTTGGAACAAACTGTGATACCTTCATGACCTTTTCTCCCTTGCTAAGTTGCTAAAAATTTTCCTGACAAATCTGAAATGGGTACATTCCTGCATGCATTTGTGTATTGTCAGGCACATATTTGAAAGCATGAAGAAGCTTGTGTTTCAGCAACCTACTCAATGTGCTTTCATCTAGCATTTTTTACATGCATGGAAACTGTCTCTTTGCATACATGGAAGTAATTAAATCTCTTGTTTGCAGTAGCATTTTTTGCTGACTGAGAGGTTCAGCATTAGGCAGGCTTGCTCTAGCCCGTGACAAACTTGCCAGTCAACAGAACAGCTGACTTAAGGTACAACATAAATAAAACCTTTACTAAGCGAATGTTTTTCTGTGTTTCTGTCCACATACTTGATTATTTGAGTAAAAGCTACATATGACTATTTGTTGAGCCTTTCTTCAGCCTTAGGACTCAGCTCACAAAATGTCACAGTGAACCTCCTTTAGTCTCCTTCTAGAAGAAACTCCTTAGTGATACCATTTCTGCACAGATGGCTCTATTTGAGCCAGACAAAAATCACTTTTTTCTTTAGCAAAGGGCAGAAATGCTTTGGTGCCTCTGATCAAGAGAAAGGTGACACAACTCGATCTCTTGATGTAGTAAGGGGACAGGGAAGAAGAAAAAGTAGATTTGGTTTGTTTGCCATGATGTTATCCTAACACCATTGCGCAGCGAAATAAGAAAATAAAACATAAGGAAATTGTGAGTGGAGTGATGCATCTTTTGTACTTCAGGTGTACCAGACAGGAGTAGATAATACACTTATGCAGAAGGCAGGCTATTTTAATACAAGAAAGCACATTGGAATGGACATTACCTCACCTAACTCCTACTTTTTTAGTAGCTTTCTTCTAAGAAATATTTTATCCCTGGGAATGGTTCCCAAGAGCTATTTCTAGGAGGAATGACAGAGAAACCGTTGTGGTTTTCCTTTAAACTAGCTTTTTAATTACATCAGATGCCACCTACAACATACTAAGCCCTCTGGCTTGTATTTGTTTCATTACTGAGTTAAGTGAGTTGGCTTATGGGAAAAAAGAGAACTAGGTTAATGCAAATTCAAAGCTTGAACTGCCACACCTATCACCTAGAGAAAAAACTATGATGATGTTATTCATCCAGCAATTCTTGTTCAGTGTGGGCATTGGTTTTATTCTGTGATAGAAAGGAAAGGGAGGATAAAGCCTGCATACTTGACATGTTTTAAGGACTGATGAAAGAAAAACCACAAACTATTTCTGCAGAAATACTTCCCATTTTGGCCTGTTACATCCTTCACAGGAGATTATGCCACAACCTGAAGGGACCACTAACTTTTTTTTTTTTTTTGGGGGGGGGTGTGGTGGGGAAGAAAGGGACATTCTTTGTATTTTTGGTCTGACTCCTGAAAATAATGTTTTAGCTCTCATTTTATCAGTTCAGATTTCCCTGGAGAGCTTGCAGTGACTATTCTGACTATTCAGAGCCTATTGAAAATGGGGTCCTCAGACTGAGCTGAAGCATCTAGGCATAATTCTAATACCAAAAAAAAAATAGTCCAAGGTACTATATGAATGAATTTGTAGCTATCCTAAAGCCCTTTTTCTCCCTTGAGAGTAATTTTAAATATATTAATTATTTAACAAGCATGACATTGCAGATGTATTCTGAAGATTGCTGTAATACACTCCTCTGTCCCATACATCACTATCTGTCCTTGAGGAAATGCATGCACTGTTCATGCTTGCAAGTCAGGATTGCAGCCTTCTGACATTGTTTGAAAGTTTAGTTGGCTTGAGCAGTTAAGGAAGACTTGTACTTGAACAGAGACTTCAGAAATGTACCAACCCCATTATTAGCTTGGGACACTATGCTCTTGTATTTTGGGTTTGCTTCTAAGCGGAAAAACACAGAAAAGGTTAGAATGACCTGACCGGACTCTGTTCCTCTCAGTCTTTGTCCTTCACTCCTTCCTCCACAGTCCTCAAAAATGTCAACAAGAAACAGGCTCCAAGTTTCACTTCAAAATAACTGTCCTCAATCTGCTCTCAGTTTAAAGCCAACATGCTTGCACACGGCAGTGATCTACTGAATTTGTCAAGATTGATAATGATCTTTATAGATATTTGTTAACACAGATATGTAGTCTGGTATTGAAAGTGTAAATAAAAAACAACAGCAACTAAGGAAAGGAAAAAGCAAACCAAAACAGAACTACACTTTTCACATTCTTGGGACAAATTTCTTTTTCTGACCCTCTGGCTCCTCTTTTGACATTATAAAAGACTTTTCTGTCAGCATATTCTTCCCAGTCTGTCCAAAAGCATCATAAAAGGTGTGCAACACCTTCAGAAGTGTCTGTTATTAGGATTCACTGGTTTATGGGAGCACCAACAGCTCACAGGGTGTGTGGATCACATGCATCTGTTTCTTACTGAATTTACTGCCATGAGTCATGGAAAAGAAATGAATGGGTGCTCCAGCACGTTTTCCAAAACTGCAGCAGCCAAGTTCCTGTTGGTAGTAATTGCTTGCTTGCATATGCATGTAGTACATACACAGATTGATTTTGATCTACAGCTTAGATACAGAGGGCAAATATCTCGTGAAAGACAGAGAGGCCAAATGGAGGAATACTGGATACAGGCACATGGTACCTCGTGTGTCATCACGTACTGGCGGATGAGTGTATACTTTTTACCAAACTATTCAATCCTGGCTCATATTGATGAAATTATTTTAAAACACTTCACCATAGGTGAACTACAGAAAAGAAATTAGAGAAGCCAGACTATCCCTGATGGCATTTGCCCATTGTTACTACCTTTTGCTGGAGTGCAGACATGTATGTTCGTATTGTGCAATACATTGGAAATTTTTGCTGTTAGAAGCTGCAGGCTGTATTGCGTCCCTGTTTTCTCTTAGCTGTCATCAGGTTCCACACAATCCTCAACCTCACAGCTGAGTTCACAGCTGTCCTGTGATCTCACTGCATTGTGCCTCATTTATTTGTTCTTATGAGATATGCTGCTGGAGTGCTGTTTCCTCATCCCTGATAAAACTCCTACAGAATTGAAATCACGAAAAGAAAATACAGGAAAAGAATTGACTGTATACTTAGCAGGTTTTTTTGTAGCAGGCACATTCCCATCACTATTGCCTGAGGAAAAGGTCAGCAGGGTTGGAGGATATCACCAAGTTCTGCACAAATGCTTGAAGTTCAAGTGCGAAAGTACTATCTACGGCGCTATTACTCTTTCCTCTGTCATGGACTTGGGAATCCTTGATATTAAAACTTCATCTTCCTTGCATCTTTCCTCAAGTATCTAACCACTTCTCAAGTACTCAGGAAAAACTCATAGATTTAGTATGGGCAATCAAGGCACCCATAAATTTCCACCTGGATATGCACCACTTCCTGAGACCTGCCAGCTTGAAGAAGCTCCCTTACAGCCAACAGGACCCAAGAGAAGCTTACTCAAAGGAGGTAATGAGCTATGGAAATAAAACCTGAAATATTTCTCTTCCATGTCTCTGCAGAGCAGCTTTTGCGAAGTGCTTCATTGCTGTAATGAAAAACCTTCATTATATGAGCAAGAGTTATGGGATATCTCTTCAGGAGAATCTAATTATTGAACCCTAGAGTATATAGTTGCTGGTAGCTTATCACACTTATGAGACAGTGTACCCATTATTGTAGTTCCAGATGTGTTGTTCATTTGCTTATTCACTAATCTTTCCCCTCTCTCCCCTCTCTCCCCTCTATCCTGTCTTTTTTTCTTTTTCTATGTCAAAGGTCGAGAAAATAGAGTATGTCCTTTGCACTGCCCTTTTTTGGTCATGCACAGAGGAACAAGAAAAAGGGACACACCACAAGGTTCTGCAATGACACAAGGCTAAAACCGTGCAAAAGAGAGGAAAAAAATCATCATGAACAGCACATGGAGGAAAAAAGTAAGGGAACTATCAGAGCGTGGAGACAAGGCACAAAGAGCATAAGGTGACAGCAGTAGCAGACTAGCCAGAGCTTTGGCCACAGGGTCAGACCTGTGAGGCAGCAGAATCACACAGGGATTTGAAGGGGAAGAAGAGGAGACTGAGAAAGTGGCTCCTTCTGATGTTGCTGACCCAAGCTCAGAGCTCCCATTCAGACCACAGGAGAGCTTTAAAAATGCTCCTGTTCTGGTGCCTTTGTTCAAGCCTCTTCAGTCATATTTTGTTCAATGCAGCTTGAGAGGAAGATTGAATTGGTTTTACTAGTGTAGGAGTGTGGGAACAAGTAGGAGGTTGGGGGAGAAACCAACTGCTGCACAGATATCTTGAAATTTGTCATGCTACAGACTGGGACAAGAAAATGGGTTTTGTAGGAAAATTAAATGCACATGTGACAAATTTCATGCCCTATATCTGCAGCATACCTTGCTGTGGTTCATATTTTACAGAGTGCTACATTTATTTTCTCTTTACTGCAGGTAGCAGAGACCTTATTCTTGCGATAAAGGTACCTTCTAACAGTCCAAGGTGTCCATGGAGTGAAGGTAGGGGACAATTGGGCAGTGTGTAGATTGATGGAGCAATTGCACCCAGCAGTCACACTGCCACCATTTTCAGTGTGCAAGGAAACAGCCAAGACAGCAGAGCTGAATGAAGCACAGAACAGCTATTCCCTTTGTAGCTGACCAGAATATCCTCAGTGTAAATGGCTTCAACAAGAATTGCAACAATGCCCTGTAGATTGTGAAGGCACCTTTTGCATCTGCTCTCAAAATATTTCATGTGTCTGCAGAGCTGGCTTCTTATCCTAAGTGACAATTTGGAGAAGCATGCGTGTGAGTTTTGCTGTTGCACAAAGTGTATATTGCCAGGGCTGAGGGATGGGAAACTTTCTTTTCCTAGTGTTGGTAGGGAACTTTTACACATGGCACCAGAAGCCAGCTTGTCCTCGTCAAGGAGCATTTTAAGGCAAAGCAAATGCAGGGGCCCCAGATTGGGAAACACTCATTCGCTCTGCCATTCCCTAGTGGAGAGAGACTGGAGCCTTCCCAAAGGGAATGGCAGTATCAGAGCAGCATGAGAGGCCCTTGGGATTACTGTGGATGTGATGTGCTCTGTGTGGGGCTCGCTCCTTAAGCTTTGAGCTGTTCATGCACCTTGGTCCTGCATGTCCTACACTGCCAGGATCAGCTTTGGAACAAGAAAGATGGAGTGGTATGTGAGAACAAAGCACTGGAGAAAGACCTGAGATAAGGATGGAAGGCTAGGTGTGCTCTCTTACTACTTAATAACATCTCAGCTGACCTCTCCCACAAGCAGCTTAGAGCCAATGAAGATCTTGAAAACCAATACCAGGCTGCAGCATGACCTGAGAACCAGGCATGCTTATGCATGTACTGTTTTGTCCCGTGTGTACTCTTCTTTTACAGCATGTTTCAACCCCAGTATATTTCCTATCTAATTCTAGAGAATAAAGGTGGTTGCACACAACAGCTCTTGGAATTTATCTATAGCGAAGTAATAGACATGAAAGGTGTCAAAAATCAACAATGGTCTCAACAGTGTTTGCCAGGCCAGCTGCTTGCCAGGTCTAAGAGGAGACAAGGGAAAGAGATCAAGAATTCAGCCAGATTTGTTGGAAAACAATAGTAGCATAGTCTGAGTCACACATTTTCTTCTGCCTCATCCATATTTTTGTGCTAACTAGGGCTTATTTCTGAGGGCCAAATGCAGCAGAAAATGTATAACTTTTTTCTTGGTCATGCACTTATTTATTAGGACTTGTTACTCTTGCTGTGGGGGAGGGAGGAAAAAGCAGTCTCTAGTTACTTCTTTGCATTGGTCCTCAGAGATTTGGGACAGTCTTAAGGGACATGCAGAGAAGCTTTTGTGTTTCTGTGGTGGTAAACATCTTAGGGCAGTAAAATGTTTCTTTTCAGTGTGTCTGGGGGTAAATGGGTAGGTCATGGGCTCTGGGTGGAACCAGTGCAAAAATGCCCGGCAGCAAGGCTCAGAACTAGAAGTGCAACAGGAGGTAGGGCTGCCAGCAGAAAGCCATTGGCACTGCAATTTAGGATTTTCAGTTTTAGCTGAAGTGAAAGATTACAGCAGACAGTAAAATGGCACATATGGCACTGTGTCAAACAAGCAACTCTGTTTTATCGTTTAGAAGGGATGTTGCTTTTTGCTGCCTTTTTTGCCTCTCCTTTGAGCTGAGGGCTCCATGAGTGTCATCACAGAGCTAATCATAGTGGGTGCTAAGCTCTGACTGCTCTGCCAAAAGGCACAGCGCAGAGGAAGAGGGGCTCACAGTGCAGATGGGAGAATGGCAGGACTTCTGGCCTCACTCAGCTCAACCGAGCCAACCATTGTAAGCTGATTGTAGCAAAAGTTTATCAGGATCTAGTGTTTGGGATCTAGTGGATAAGCAACGTTACACTGGGTTTTTCCTCAATTTACACATTTTTTCAGGACTTTAGACTATTTAAAGACAGCCAGCCAAATGCTCAGTGATAAACAGGGTTTCCCTGTGTGAGGTAAGTCTCCCTGGAAGTTCACGCCATTGAGTGTTCTCCAATGGCAAGAAAGCAAAGTCAAGGGGGAGGAAAAAAGCATATAGGGTTTTATTGTTTTTGTCTTGATTCACATGTTTCTATTATTCTCTTGGAATGAGAAACCTGTGTACCAGCCGCATCAGTGTGCTTCTCACTAGTTCGTGGTGCTTTCATCCAGAGACACATATAGAGGACCAAGGGCAACAGCACACCAGAGAGACCAAGGCAACTCACACCACCACTTTGGTATGCCACAGGACCTCTGAACCCTTGAGGTTCTGCACCAGTTGAAGTCACCATTATACTCTCAGAGGTAGGTCAGCTGCTAATATAAATGTGGGTAGCAGACATCTTACACCATCTGTTCTGTGCAGTGTTTTGAAGAAAATGAAGCTTAGCACTCACCAGCTCACCTTGTCCAAAAGAGGATAATGTCTGTCCACCACATTTTTCAAATCAGCTCTCAGGTATAATGGAGAGCTTAATACCAGGGGTGTACTGGTCCGTTGGGTTTATGAGCAAGATTTTGATAGCAGGGAGGACTGCAGGGATGGTGTTGGTGTGGTGGTGCCAGAAGCTGCCCCCAACAAACAGTGCCAATTCCAGCTGGCTCTCAGATGCACCTGCTGCTGGCCAAAGCTGAGTCCATCAAGAACAGTGGTAGCAACTCTGTGATAGCATAATTAAGAAAGGGTAAAAAAACCCACTGTGCAACAGCACCTGGGAGAGAGGAGTGAAAATATGTGAGTCAAAAAACTCTGCAGACACCAAGGTGAAGAAGGAGTGGAATGAGATGCTGCAGGCACCAGAGCAGAGATTCCCCTGCTGCCTCCCTGGTGAAGACTATGATGAGGAAGGCTGTGCCACTGCAGGCTGTCCCCCCTAAGGAGGTCAACAGTGGAGCAGATATCCACCTGCAGCTTGTGGAAGACCCTACACTGGAGCAGATGGATTGGCCTGAAGGATGCTGTGACCCTGTGGAAAGCCCCTGCACAAATAGGGTCTTGTCAGGACCTGTGGCCCCGTGGGGGACCACGCTGGAGCAGTCTGCTTCTGAAGGATTGCACGCTGTGGAAGGGACTTAAGCAGAAGCAGTTTGTGAAAAACTGCACACTTTGAGAAGGACCCATGTTGGAGAAGTTCATGGAGGACTGTCTCTTGTAGGAGGGACCCCACACCAGAGCAGGAGAAGACTGTGAGAAGTCGCCTCCCTAAGGAGCAGGCAGCAGCAGAGACATGTGATTAACTAACCCCATTTCCTGTCCCCCTATGGCACTGCAGAGGGGCCACTGCAGTGGAGAATTTGGGAGTGAAGCTAAGCCTGGGAAAAATGGAAAGGTGGGGGGAATGTGTTTTAATATTCAGGTTTTATTTCTCCTTACTCTACTCTGATTTGATTGGTAATAAATTAAACTAACTTCCCCAAATTGAGCCTGTTTTGCCTGTGATAGTAATTGCTGATGGTCCTTCCCTGACTCTCTCATGATCCATAAGCCCTTCACTATATTTCCTTTCCACTGCCCAGCTGAGGAGGGGACACAAAGGTCAAGACAGAGGGAATGGAGCTGGACATATAATGGTTCTTCAGAGTTATGATACCTCAGACTACATGGCAAGACAAGAGACAACTTGATGAGGAAATCAGAGTTGCACAAAGACTCCGGCAACAGACAAAATATTTCGGTTCATCAGCAGGTATCACTGTAATTCACTGTAGTCACTTCTGCACCAAACTCATCACTTTGCTCCTTCTGAAGAACACTGCCAGAGAATTCAAAGCCAGTTTCCAGTTTTCCATGAGATACAATAAACTTCTGTCCCTTAGTCTGCCATCTTCCTTGAGTCCTGATGCTGACAGTAATCTGTCAGCTGAGACTTTTCACATTGCCATGTTTTCATCAGTCCAGAAGGACCAGGTGTCTGTCCCCAAACTATGCCCTCCTTCAGAGACCAGGTCTGGGACCACTCCAAAAACTTTTTCCATTTTCCTCTGTCTAGGCAGTTTTACCTAACCATAGAAAGTGGAACCTGGAAGTGCAGTAGCTGCTGAATTCTCCTTTTCTCACTCTCAAGAACTGCTGCCAAGGCTGGCTTGTGTTTGTGGACGTTTATTTTGAGACCTGTGCTTGGCCTCAGAGCAGCTGGGCAGCCTCACTGGCTTTTTAGGGAATTGCTGATTCTGCAGCACACACCTTTTAGTGCATTTTCACCTCCAGGCAGGCTCGGATTTTTCTGTTGCTTCCCATAACCCACAAATGCAAACATCAAACCCACTTGCTGATTAAGGAACTTCAAACAATCAAAACCAATATTGATTTTGCATTTAACCACAGGAGCAAAAATGGCAAGAGCTGAAGCATTTAGCTCTGAGGAGGCCACGGTGCCATGTTCACAATAGCATTCCTCAATTAATCACTCTGTCTGTAAGTAGAACAGTCAATATGTTTTTGATACCTGCGATCTCAGAGATAAGGGCTGAAGATGGTATTGTGTCAGATGGTATTGTGTCAGAGTGACAATGTTGTGTAATTGGGGCTGACTAAGGGGATGTCTTAGTGTTGTAAACAACCTCTCTGATGATCATATGCAGGCATAGAGACAGAAATATTTGTCCAAACCATGCAAAGTTGCACAGCCAGAGAGCTCTGCCTCTTGCAAAGAGCTGGTGATATACTATGACACTGTGTTTGAGCAAAATGCCAGATGAGCAACCCTTGTGGACAGAGCTCTCAGTTGCAGCAGTCATGACTGTGACAGCGACCCTTCTGCTCTTTTCCCTTCTCTCCTTGAAGGTGTTGCTTGTAGGAACCAGAGGAAAAAGAATTATCCCATCTATCTGTGTAAGTTCCTAAGTCTTACCCCTTATGTTTTGGTGTTTCCATCATGCCAAGACCTCGGTAACAGGACTGTCTCTGCACAAGCTTGGCAGAGGACTGATCTTGTTCCTGTGTCCCAACAACTGAACATTTGTGAATGATGTCACTAAAAGCTGTATCTGAAGCTGTATTAGAAGTGAATGTTTCTTTCTGTTTTCACCAGATGACCCTAAGTGCTCATACAGTGACATAAATGAACAAAGTAAAAGTAAGTTGCAGTGATCTCTGATAAGACAAGTTGTCCTCTCCTGCCTGACTTCCTCCAGTCCTTGTTCAAATAAATCTTTTTATTAAATCAAATGAGGCTTTTTGACAAGAATGCTATGACTCTTTTTACTCTTCCCAGAAGATCTATTTTTTCTTACTTTGTGGTAATTGCTTGAAGCAGCAGAGAACTCTCTTGTTACCCTGCTGTTTCTGCAGTAGTCTTATCTTTCTGACTATGGAACACAGGCAAGGGACAAGGAAATTAGTTTAAGGAAAAATAGCTGATTTTATATAACTATTAATAAAAAACTAGTGAGTTTTTCTAAGTGTCTATTATACCCTGTGTGCTTGTGCATCTCACTGGGAAGCTCTGAAGTGACCTTTCAATTACTGACTGAAGTGAGGATAAGGCATGGGATGCTAGTAATTTGATTCTATGCTACAAAAGCAAAATGTGGCACTGTTGTTAATGCTTTACAGGGTGTTAACCCCTAAACCAATATAAAAACACTGCTGATGTAACTTTAGGAGCATTGTAGATGTTTAGGGGCAGTTCTCCTGTGTTTGCTATTTCAAGTCTCCCTTAAATTTATTAGCTCCTGCTGCATATTCCTGATAATTCATTTAGATACGGCTATGATGCCATTTGTGATGGGAGAATTAAGACATTCCTCATGTGTAAAACAAGAAACAGCAGTAGCACATAAAGTCTTTAGAAATAGTTCTCAGGAGGTCAAAACCTTAAGTAGTACACAATGAAGTAATAAAAATACAGATGATGTGGTATACCAGAAACTTTGGGCAAAAGGTTGTGCAGAGGAAAAAGTAAAGCAATGAAATCCTGAACCATGGAAATTTACTCTTAGTTCTGTAAAATCCCCTAAACTCTTTGCAGCCCTCTGATTCTGGATTCTCTTGGCCTGATAAGAAAAGGCCATTCTCACTTGCAGGTTCATTTAGGGTCAGAGGATTGGACTGTAGATTTCTCAACTGAGAAATAATCCGATGTGCTGTGAAACTGGCTTTACCAAGAGAAAATAGGGAATCTGAAGCAACTGCCCACCAAGGGAGTCCAGTGTCCACTTTCTAATTAGCTAAATATTTATTACAACTTTTTAAACATATTGTAATGTGAACATAAATATTGCAAATAATGGGGCAGGGCAGGGAGAGTTTACGGACTCTGTGGCATGGTTTGTTGGACATGACTGTGGAAATTTCTTACTTACAGAGAATCTTAAATTTAGAAGGCATGTCTGTTCCATGGAGGACTTTTCATCACGGGTGTGGATAGCCTTCCTCAGTGAGAAAGCTATCCAAATGAGCAGCTGCACATACGTGATCAGAGTTTTCTAAGCAGTGACAGCTCTGGTTATTGCATTGATAATATCCAGCTCCAGTCACTCTTCCGTTTGCTGACTGCGCTGGCATAATCCTCCTAAAAGGGGGCAGGGAGGAGGAGGAGCAGACTTTCTTTACGGAGTTAACCAAGTGCCCTTACTTAGAAAATCCGATTTGAAAAGGGTTTCCTTAACATAGTGCAGTACTGTGCAAATTCGCACTGCGGAAGGCAGCAGTGCTGCCCAGGAATGTGATGCAAATGACTCACTTAGTGTGTGGGGCGGCAGAGGGGCCGTGGAGTCTGGGGCTGCTTCAGCTGCCCCCGGAGCAGGGCAGCTGCTGTGGTGGCATGTGTTGGCAGACCCTGCTGGCCCATTGAGCTCGGGGCCACAGCACTTGTGTTAGGCTTTACCTGCTGCAAGCACTGACAAAAATAGTTGCAAGTCCCTTGCACCAAACGGCTTTGGCGCTTTGGCTTGGGACACCCCATCTGTCCTATCAGTGCTGCACTGGTCTCCACATTGCTGTGGGATGGATGGTTGAAGGGCTGCTCCAAATAGGAGGACTCTCACACAGCAGCCTTGTGCTCTCAGAAACTGCTAGGCACTCTTAGAGAAGAAATCATTATATCTCATACTTTTAACACGTACATTGGGGACAGTATGGGCCATTGCATCTGCATAGGTCAGAAAGTTTAATTTTGTTCTAAGAGATCATGCAAGTGTGTTTTAAGAGGCTGAAAATCCTACTTAAAATTGTTTGAGCAAGCAGTCATCTTCATAGAACTTTGCAGCTCCAAGGTTTTACAAAGCTGTGGTTTTAGCCACTGTGTTTCCTTCTGTCATGTATTTCCACTGTTCTGGTTGTGATTCAGAGCATGAGCAAGGAAGCTCTTAAACCAAATCATGGCATGGCAATTTAATTTCCTTCCATGGACTAGGCTGTGTACATTTTGGCAGTCTCTCACAACAACAGCATCTGTGCAATTGCAGACTGCACATGTAAAGAGACAGAAGTGGGTGGTTCTAGTCAATAAAATGAAATACTGGGACTTGGACCTATAGCAGTAGATCCAAGCATCATCTTGATGTTGTCCAGCTCCAGCAAATGAGTCTGGAAACAGACTTCTGAATACATTTTTAAAGAGATGTGAAGCTGCATGGGCATCCACTGCACCATCCCATCTACATTCACAGTAAGAAAAACAGTTTACATTTAATATAGACTTTGAAAATTGTCAAATAGTCTCATTTCCCAGCTCAGTTCACCATGCAGCCTTGCTGCCCTGGGCTGCTCCTATTGCCTGCTATGACAGATCCTGATTATGCCAGCTGGAAACAAAAACATCTGTTGCAACTTACAGAAAGAGTAATTGACTTGGAACCTACTACCTAAAACAGTGAAAAATGAACAAACCTTGCTGCACTGGGCTCTGGTTTTAGTGGCTATTGCCAATAGATCCTTCTTGAAAAGAATGCCATGGGGAATACATACAGTGATTGGTCATCTATCAAAGTTTACCCTTCTCCTTCACTTACTCTTTTTTCTTTTCACCCACCCATCATTTATATTTACCCTCCTCACAGTCCTCCATCCTTCTAAACCTAATGCTACTTACTGAAATGTGATTTTTGATGCTTTATTTCCACCTTTGGAAATGTTTATCTCCCTTACAAACATGAAATGAAATGCTGTACAATGCCCCCATATCAATGTATTACTCTGCTGCTTAATGTATACACCACACATGAGATTATTACTGTTCCAGTGGGTGAAATTCTGACAAGTGGAAAATGCTGTGGAGTGCCAAAATGTACATTAGCATTAACCACCTGGAAAGAGTACACTTTTCCAAGGAGTATGGTTCTTTGAAAGTTTTATTGATAGTGTGAAGATTTCCTAAGGAAAGCCATTTCAGAATAGACATTTCCCTAGAGCTGCCACATTTCAATAAAGCTGAGGACTTCAAAATTAATTTCAAGTGATTTTCTTTTTCCTCCTTGAGGCAATGTTTTAAGAACTGGCCTTGCACAACAACAGCCAACCTCACACGTTTGGTGAGGGATCATGGTGAGTGACAGCAGGTGTAAAAGACAAACCCAGGCTCCTCAGTGATGCATGAGGACTCCTCACACCACTACGCCATCAAGAGGAGTCATTCACCTGGAGCTTCCCACCAGGAAAGGCACAAATGTAATATATGTTTATTTTGCCTAGCAGACTACTTCAGATCAATTATGACCTACAAAGGCTGACATAATGGTGAGAGTTTAAAAAACTGAAAGCCAGAAGCCCCTTCCTAGCACTGCAGGCCTATAGCATGGGTGAAACAAAGGGAAACGGGGATATGCCCAGGACTCTGACATGCAGAGCACTGGTAGAAGACTAGCACTCCTCGAATGTTGTTGACATCAATATATAGCACTTTCTTACTGCTTAGCATTTTGAGGAAATGTGACATGTATCCATAGTGGTTGGTTCAGTTTCATGCTGAAACAGCTCCTACTCTCAGTCACTTGCTGGACTAACAAAGCTTACCACGACCGTTACAAATACCAACACCTTCTTGGCCTCTTGTAAAATCAGAGTAACCTAACTTCCGTATTATCTATCAGATCTCCAGCCCTACTCTGTACCTGTAATGGCATACCAGAAGTGTATTCTACAGCAAATCAAGTCCAAAAGCGATGTTCACTTCATCTGAAAGAACTGATAAACCAAACATAACACTCTACTTTTATTTTCTGCTAATGGGCTCTGTTACTATCTTGTATCTAAAAACACAAAATCACCCCCAACAAATCATAAGCTTGTCTATAGACAATGCATGCCATAAAATGCTTAAATAGCTGTAAATAAATGCACCTTTTGCATGACAGCTTAGTCATTCATAAATGGGGTTACACTGTTCTGCATCATACTTAAGTAAGCAAGTTTGCTATCCAGCAATTTATTCCCAAATCAACGAGCACTTTCAGTTTTCTGGGCTTAATAGAAAACTTGCTTGAAATCCGAACTTATCATTTCTATTGGCTTGTGTGAAGGCAGGAAGTTGTTTCTTGTGCAGTGCTGGTAGACAGAATTACCACTGATGGCAGAAATGAGTCATACTGCCTGAGGCTGCCTGACTCTTGGTGATGATGTGGTTGATCTTTTGGCAACTTATTCAACATGCTATGTGCCCCCAAACCAAACAGAATAACCCGAACAAAGCTGGTGAGCCCAGTATGTGGAGGAAGAGCCCCCAAATGTGGAATTAGTCTTTACAGATGACATATTCACTGCTGCAGGGGCAGCAAAACTTAGTCACTAGGCTGAATCTTTGGGTTTGGATGTTTTTTGGGGGGGGGGGTGTTTTTGTTGTTTGTCTTTTTTTTTTTTTTTGGTGGTGGTGGGTAGGTTTGTTTCTTTCTTGCTGGTTTTTGTTTGTTTTTTGTTTTAGGTGTTTTTTTTGTTTTGAATTCAGGAAGCTTGGTGATTTTCCACAGCCAGGTTAAGCTACAATGTTGCCCATAACAGATTGTCTCCAATCCCATGACAATCACTCCCATGCTTACTTTGGATAAGCACTGAGAACCTGATCCAGGTTAAAACTAAGCAATTTGGTCATAAACCCCCAACCTTTACTATAGGTCAGTACCCAATAGAGTCAGCTGAGCAGCTGAACCAGTGTCAGTGCTAGCACGGACTGTAAGAGTAGTAGATGGGACCAGTCCAAATCAGTTTCACTGGTATGCCTTTGAAGTAATCCTACTAATCACTGGCAGAACCAGCACATAATTTTTAATAAGCTTTAATGTCAGTCACCGAGGATGCATTTACAGTGGAACATCTGGTCTTCAAGACACACCTTTGGAGACAGTGCTAAGTTTCTATAACCTCAGCAATTAAAGAAAAGAACTCTTTAATTGATCAGTATCTCATGGATTTATCTCAATCTTTATTTTCCTTTAGAACCTTATTTCTCTGTAGCTGCCTTTTTTCCTCAACTGGCAATTTAATAAACTTGGCATGAGCTACATAATTTATTATCAGTCTTTAAAAGAATTTGGCATGAAATTTACAGTAGTAAATTAGCGCTTAAGGAATAAACTTTAAGAGTGTCAAATTAAAAATTAACTGAGCCAAATACAGAGCAGACAATATTGTGCCTTGCAGGTACTTTTAATGCAGATGAGCATATTATGGTGACAAATCTTCTACTGATCACCATAGTAATCTGCATCATAGTCAGGAAAGTAACACACACATGAGTTGCAGTCAAAAGGAAAGATTTACAACGTATTTTTAAAGAAACTTTCCCTTCCTTGCAGAAGCCCTTGGCATACATTCTAAATCAATGCAACAATACTACTGATAAAATTATGGTTTAATCCATTTGAAAACAGATGGATCAAGTGACCTGAAAAACGCTCAAGCCTGCCAATTATTTATTGACACTAAAAAGTTACTCTTTTCACCACAAATTCAGCTGTAAGATGCAAGTGTTTTTCTAATGCAAATATAATTTATGGAAAAGAAAAAGTGTAGGCCACCAACTGAAAGAAAACATTTATTGAATCAAAGTCAATACTTTCCTTTTAATATCTACAAGCCAACACTGAACTGACTTTATTCAAGAATGAACACAATGTACAAAAAAAGTATGTCTGTTATAAAAATATGTCAATTTTTTTTCCTGGCTGTTGAGCTGAAAACATTTTGGCAAGTGCAAGATAGGTTTGGCAAGCAAATTTAAGCTGCTATTACCAATAACAAAGATCAAATAATTTTCTGATAGTTTTGCAGTATATTTAAGAGTCATTGTTAAAGTGGCATTGGAAATGCTAACCCCTAAAAAAAATATACATCACTGCACTGCCATGTGTTTATGCATCCAGGCAATTGAACATCTCATCAAGAATCAGTATCTTTATCAGTGAATACTATCCTACCTATTTGAACTATTCAACCAGATAAGTGACACCTACCACTGAAATACAACTTAGGGAAGGCAATCTACCTCCATGGCCATGTATTTTATGCTTTGTTTACGAACAGAGAGAGATTAGGTAGGTTCATATATATTTGAATCAACCAGACAGCTTTTGCAATGTGAAATCAGGGAAAGGATAGAAATAGAATAAAGAATCATTTATGACAACAGTCTACATGCATTTGCATATAAAAATGGATTTGATTAGGCTCAGTTATCCCTATTTGGTTTTGGATGGTTTGTTTGTTTTCCCCACAAAAATTTAATGTAACCAGGCCTCACATAACTGACTTCTCTAAAACCACCAACAAGGAGCAAAAAAGGGACCATTTACAGAGATAATCTGAACACAGTGCAATATTAAAATGCAGTTTCACAACATGTGAGAGAAACATGCTTTGGAACCTGAGCAAAAGGCATTGTACTGACTTAGTAAAAAGTCACCCTGTATGTTGTTTTCATTGGCACCTGTTCTGCCAGATTAGTATGTTGCTCTTAGCAACTTCCTTGGCCCCTAAATATTTAGTACACAGAAACTGCCAACTACTTAGAAAGGTCTACTAAACTTTTCAGCCAATATTGCAGGCAGTCTGACATGCTGCTACTGGAAATGACCGTACAGCTTAAAATTAAGAAAAATTGTAGAAAGAAAAAGAAGCAGCCAAACATGTTGCTCTTCTGTTAAATAGACTAAAGCGATTCCACAACACTTAGATACGGTACTACACTGGTTTACAGTCTCAAGGTCAGCTCTTTCAAAATAAATATACTGAACATTTACAACAAATGCCTCATGAATGCAAGCTCTCTCTTTATTATTTCAAGACCAATTGGATAAAAACTAAAATAAAGACATAACTCTGAAGCAGCTAAGTTACAAGTCCTTTTTCAGAAACAGGCATGACTTGGTGCCACAGCTAAATTTTTCACATCTGCAGTAAGCAATTTCTTTTTCTTTTAGCACCAAGCATGCCACCATACAAAGCAATCTCACAAAGCATGCGGTCATCTACTCTGTTGATTTTGTATGAAATAATTATTTGTGCTTGCAGGTCTCAGACCTTTCAAAAACAGGTGAACATTAGGTGAAGACATTAATGCAAACTCATTCATTTCTAAACTGCTTGAGTGCAGAAAAAAGACTAAAAAGCAACAGAATGTTGTGCATTAGTATTTCTGAGGAATGAGGAAAGCTAAGGTTGGTGCTTTAATTTGCCTTAAAACAAAGAAAAAGTGAAAACCAATCCTAAAAAGCTCTACGTCCATGATACTGGTAAAGGCCAATGCGTGCATGCCACTGAAAGGCACAGTTGGACCAATCTGATAAATGGCATCATCAGAGCAGAACAGCAACTTCTCACTGGACTAATCACGAAGGGTGAACAACGAGCCATCACTTGTCTTGTCATGAGCACAGAAAGCAGTCACCAAGGCAAAAGGGAGGACACAGGAAAGAAGATACAGGAACTCACATAAACCTGAAAGACAGAAAACACATATTAAACCAAGTTTTGAGCATTCTGAGTGACCCTTTTCCAATTGTAACACTGCTATACATTGATTTAACATCATGCGTTTTATGGAACCATTGCAAAAATGGTACCATAATCACACCACAAAATTCTTCTGAGATTTGTTTTACAACTAACTTCACCTGCAAAGATTAGTCTACAATATCATCTTTGCTTAAAGCATGCTTATGGACAGACTGACAGTCAGAACAAACTCCTGTCCATTGTGTGAAAAATTAGCATTTTTACATAATACCTGATTTTGTTACTCAGAAAAGGATTTTAAAATTGGTCATCATAAAGACACAGCTTTTTATAGTGAGATAATTATGAAGCAGTATGGTTGCTCTTCTCACTACTCTAACAGTGCCTAAAATGTAGAGTGCAATACTTACTGGAAATTTATCCCCAAGGTTATCCTGCCTTTGTATCTACGAGCTGCATCTGAACATTTGCAGACATGCCACCTCCATAGCCTCCCTTGGATTGCATCTGATTCTGAATTGAGCTGACCTGGAGATAGAAGGCAAAAGCAGGGGCAGAGCAAAGAAGAAAGACAGTGAGCTGTGGCATCTTCTTGCTGCTAATTTTATTTCTTCTTTTAGTTTTCAAGTGCTCCTTTATTACCAGTAAAGCTACGTTACTTTTGCACGAGTACACGCGCATCCAAGGCTCGCTGGAATTTTAACTTCGGCGTGAGCTCAGCAGGAGAGATGGAAGAACTGCTGCTGAGGCAAAAGTTCTTCCTCTCTCCCAAAGAAAATTGGCTGATTCAGGGTTTCACTGACCCACTTGATTAATCAAAAAATAAAACTAAAAAATCAAATCTCTACTGGCATTGACTCCACATGACAAACTATAATTTATCTTGTTACTTGGAAAATGTTCTTTGGCAAGTACGATGAACCAGGGAAGTTAATATCATTATGTTAAAAATACAACAGACAGCTTACAAATATCTATATGGCTAATATCAGATCATTAAAATAGGGCTAAACTAGGATTTTCTAAATCAAAAAGGACCTTTTGGTTTGTGGAATGTTTATGATTTATCAATTTCTGTAACCGCATACCATGCTTTCCTTAGTTGCTACTGTTTCTTTAAACAGCAGAGCATTTATTGTTTAAATCACAGTCAATCTGCACTTCTTTGCACCTAGCTGATTTGAAGGTATTTTTAGCCTGATGCAAATAAAAACATAAGGACACACCCTTCATGCCCCCCTGCTCCCAAGACACACACATCCTGCTATGTGTTTCACTGCCTCTATCACGAAACAGAAAGGGAACCCATAGTTCTTTCCTGCTTGAGTTGCATGAGTTAAAATAATCATGTCCAAGTGCCTGCAGGAAGACGACTAGAACTTTAAAGGTTTGGCTCATTTTTCTCTGCATCCCAGAGCATACATAACAACTACACAATGAGCGGAAAATAACATTCATTCAAGGCTATGCCTGCAGGGCACTACTTGCAATTATTTCATCTACACTCCTCCTTCACAGAGACTTGAAAAAAACATCACTGAAAAGCTGTACTAAAACAGGCCAGGAGAAATATTTCCAAGCATCTTGTACAATATTTTCCCTGTTTAGAAAGAAATACGTTTTTTTCCATAGCAAAGCAAAACACATGCACATGTACAAAATGAATCAGCAAACTCATTCTTCCACACAGTTTTTCAAACCCATGTGATAAAAGAGCCTGTTTTTTTGATCTTTACCTTGAACAATATGGCATATTGCAATGGTATGCAAAAGGTTCAGGTTTTGTAAAAGGTTGAGTTTTTAAGTATTTAAGCAGTGCAATGTAAAACCATCTTCTACCTTGGCGTTTTGCTAAAATAAGAGATACGGCTGCAGCAAAGCAATATTAACATCTCATTTTTCTTCAGGGAAAAGTGTTCAGAGCCAATTTTCTGGTGCATCTGACATCAAAGACTACAAACTCAGTAAGACAATGTGCAGAAGTGATTGGGGATGTATTTAAGAACTTTCACTTTTTACCAAGATGCTCATCTTCTTCACCAAGCATCTTCTGTTGCCCGTTGAAACAAATGAAGTTTGAATTTGGTATTTTTTCACTCAGAAAATAATTAATCTACATGTAAATGTATTCACAATAGTGACTTTATGATATCGTTAATTTCATCTGAATGAACTCTGACTCCAGTGAAAAAGAACTAGAAAGATCTCCAGGCCACGTCACCTTTCAGCCTGACAATTTGCTTATAGAACTTGAAAACTCTGGAGAGCAGCAAATCAACAGAAATTGCAAGGCTAAAGCATAAATTTTTATGACTGCTTCTAAAGTTTAGAATAATTTCTCTGGTTCCAAAGTCACACACACACATGTTTCTGTTTGTGGATAAGGAAGTATCAATCTAAAATACAGAGACTGTTGCCCTTAAAGCAGAGAATGCAACAAATTAAACTAGACTGCACTACCAGTTCAGTGGCTATTTTGTATACAACAACTTCTGTAGGAGACATACAATGTTAAAATCGCTCAGAAAAAGCAGGTCTAACATCTGTAGGCTTAAAGACGGCATTCTTTTTGAAGCATACTCCTTTTGAGGCAGCTTGAGCAACAAGAACAAGCACTATGAAATGCAATTTTTTTTTCTTTCCCAAACATGCCATTGCCTATATTTGATGAGATGTAACAGCAAGGTTCTTCTCTCTTATGCCTAATTTAGATGGGACTTACGGATTTAAAGATTTTGGAAGGGAAAGAGGATTGTACCAATTACAGATCATGCAGACTGTTGTGCTGCTTATCTGTTTCATTAATTTCCTTCTTTCCTTTTCTTTTCCTCCCTTTTAGAATTAGGAAATAGCCCAGATGGACCTTGAGAAAGAAAACAATGGGAAACTACATGAAATACATGAAATCAAAGACTAAACTGAAGACTATGAAGCAGAAGAAAGAGATTTCACCATGGAATATGAAAGCAAAATAGGGAAAAAAGGGACATGAATGAAAAAGAAACAGTGCACAGAGGGCTTCTACTATTTAAGTGCACCTTTGACAAAGGAGCAAGGTACTCTACAGAGAAGGGAAACAAAAAATCAGAATATTTCAGTAGTCAGAAAACTATTCAGTCAGAATCGTAAGGATATATAACAAAGAATAATGCTGATGAAAAAAGGCATAGGGCAGACAGAAAGTGAATAAAGAACCAAATTTAAACGGGAAAAAGCAATTAAATTGCAGGTATTTACCTAAGCTATTTAGAAAAAAGAAGGCACAAAGAGGTTCCTGAAAGAATATAATGTCCATACTACAAAGGAAATTATGCACCAGAAAAACATGCAGAGGTTAACACTGTAATCTTGGAATTTACGCTGTGAAGAATGAACATGGAGACCACCACAGAACAGGCAGAAAATATGCAGTGTGAAAAAGCAGAGATTTGAGCTTCTGAAGGAGGGGGGATGGGAATGCTTGTTTTTTTTACATACATTTTCTGGGATCAGAAAAATCTCTCCGGCCACTGATGCAGCACATCAACCAAATTAAAAAAAAAGTGAGAGTAAGAGCTAGTTATAAGCATTCCAAATGAAAAAGTTTCTGTAGAGAGGAAATAATGATTACCTATTATCTGGAGATAAATTGGGTATTATGCAAGACAAAGGTGAGGGCAAAGAGGCGGAAAGTATGAGATGAAAAAAACAATGCTTCAGGCAACATACACAAACCTCAAATGAGGCAGCATAGCCGTGAGAATGAGGAAGCTTCCCACAGGAGAAACAACAAATACTCAAAAAGCAAAAGCCATGCTTAAAAAAAGAAACAAACCCAAACAAACTCCTCACTCTACTATCAGTTCATTATTTCAATTTATACTGGCTTTAAATATGAATGCAATATATTGCATTAAGTAAGTAATTAGCTTTAACTAAATTTTATCTAGTTGAATCTGTTTGGCCATTTAACTTGCTTACAGAGGTTTTAGTACAAATAATTTCCAGTCCACTATGTTGTTTCTAGGAAAATGCAGTGTATTTTTTGTTATGTCAAATTATTTAGCTTTGCCCTTCCCTATTACATGCCGAGTTACAAAAGTTTTTGTGTGATCTCAAAAAGACCAACTTAAACTAGTAGAAACTAAAAATGATCTCCCTGGGCTACTTTAAGACTGCCTTTTACAGCTCTGGTTTCTATTCTCATACCTCTGACAGAGACTTTTCTTCTTTGTCAACTAATATTTTTCATCTCCAAATATGTTTTCCTTTAAAGAGGATTATTAAAGTCAAGAAGTATTTTTCATCATTATCTACATACAACCATTTTCTATATTTTCTATTATTGACCTTAGAAACAGATTGACATTTCACAGACATTTGAAGCTGTACAAGATAAATCTACTTCCACAAACTCGTTTTTGTTATCTTAGCCTCTGTTTTTCACTTTCAGAGAGATAAAAATACTTATTGCTCCTATCGTCTACAGGAAGCCACAAAACCCTACCTGTGACATTGCTTGCTCTGGAAATAATTCACACTGCAAACAGGGCTACAGAATATAGAAAAAGCTCAACAAGAACACCCAAAAATAAATTTGTGTGCACCAGAAATCAAGGTAAGCTAGAGTTTTACATGAACTATATTTAAAACAGCTTAAAGCATTTAAGGTGAGAATCTAGTCAACTTATGAGACACTTACAGTTTTCTATATAATATCCCAGCGTATTTTCAAGCATACATCTATTTTGGTTCACACATGTAATAAGAATAGATTTTTAACTTAAAAAGTATTCTGTATCATTTATACAGCATCTAAAATGCATTGTCAATAAATACAGGAATTAAAAAGACTATATTTCCTATTCTTGAATGCAAGTGTTTCGGTCTTGGAATTAATATGCTACCAGGTCACTCCTCAGTTTTATACAGATTCTTTCTTATAGTTGAAAGACTCATTGCTTCAGCTACAATATACATATACAGTGTTCCTGAATTCTGTCTAATATGAAATGATGTTGACCAACTCATGCTTACTGAATTCATTCCACTGAATAGGTCTCCTGATCCTACATGAGCTGTGTGAACAAAGTTTGTCGGCTCTCCAATCATGCTTCGATCAATCCGCCGTCGTCTTTTCTGAAAGGAAGGTAAAGAAAACATCTGAGATTCACTGAGAAGGCAAAACCAGTATGTGTCATAAATGTAGAAGTTAACCATCTCTAGGAAGGATATTGCATACACTGTAAGATATTCCAACAGAGTTAAAAAACAGATACCAAATTCTGAGGTTAACCAAGACATCGGTATTAACTGTCCTTTTTACTTGGAGGAGGTATAGCAGATCATTAGACAAGCACAGATACCACTCCTAAGTTTAGGTCAACAAAACATTTGTAAATAACCTTATTAAATTCCACATTGATTAACCAGTATTTGCCACGTTTCATACAGTAACTTCTGCCTATATTTGTATTTAAATCATAGTGGGACAGATAGAATTTGAGGTTTAGTCATTGAAAACAAGAATTAAGAAACAAAGTGTGTTAGAATAGTCCATGAAACCACTAAATTACAGAATTTCTGATTTGTATGCCATGGGAATTTATGTCACTATTTGAGATATACCTCATGTGATCTTCAGAGCAGTGCCTTGAGTTTGATCAGGGTTAGTCACAGACACATCTTTACTGAACTCTGAACCACATAAGATAACTTCCAGTCTGCACGATTCTAGACTGTGAGCTGAAAGGGTGCAGTAGTATAGTAAGGCAAAATGCCAGATTAGGGACTCTTCTGGTTCCTGTACCGTGAGACAGAAGGCAAGAATTGCTTAACCTCTGCTTCCCATTTTTCAGAGACACAGCTTCATTTTTTGGTAATGTAATAACACACAAATAAAAAATTAGAGACAGTAAAGACTCTCTAATTAAAGCTGATTTGGTTGCCTGCCTCCAGCTAAGCATTGCGTCTAAAAGAGGAAAACAAGAAAATCCCATCCTCATTTCTTACGTCAGAGCCAGGGAGCTCACACAGAGCAATTCATGCAGTGTGTAGTCACAGTATGCCCATACTCTGAAAAATGCCTGTACTTGGGAAAAAAAAACACCAAGAAGCCATGAAACACAGTATCAGTATCTCCATTTAAGGTTTATTGTGCAAAATAGAGTGAGTGTAACAGCTAAGAAACTACTTGAGCTCCAGTGAAACCTTCCCATCATCTTAAAGTCCACTCAGACTCATTTTTAATGATACCTATTTCTAATTGGCAATGAGATGGTAAGACCTCACAGACTCAAGACACGAAGGTACATGCCTCATGAGTGGGCTAGCTACTACTGAAACATAGCTACAGAATAAATCTTTATGAATCAGAGCCCACAACTATGAGAATACATCATTAGATTTAGCCAGCAAGCACAAAACACATTTAATCCTGTTCTGCACCTTTTCTCTGTTACAAAACCCAGATTCCAGTAGGTTTCAGTACCTTCTTGCATCATATGAATAGCTGGGATGAGGAGGAACACAAAAATTCTGCAGAAATAGCTAACTACAATGATCTGATCTATGCCAATACTACTAGCGAATTCTCTAATTCCAATTAATTTGACAAAATCTATCAAATAAAATATTTCATCTGTAAAAACACATTGCTGTATTTACACCATCTAGTACTGTAATATGGTGTGACATTGACACAGAAAGATCTAGAAAGCTGTACGAAAACACACTGCTCCAATTAAAACACTTAAAATTGTTTCATGTCTGCAGCAGTTGCCCTTGTGCCCCTTTTAAAAAAATAGCAGCCAAATTTATATATCTAAACCCCAGACATCCATGATTTCTTCATTTTAGTAGTTTTGATGAAAAGAAGATATAGACAAATCCGAAGATTTTAGATTTTTCTTTTCTTGTTTATTTGTTTTGCAGATGATTAAACTTTTTTTTGGTGCAACTTCACCTATTTTACTCCTTTACTTGTTGCTAAGATCACTGGCATGCCAGTAACAGACTTAAAGTGCTGGATGTTGTGAATGACCGTAAATGATTCTCCATTAATCATTTACGTTTAACTAGTAACCACTAGTTAAATGCCATTGCCATCGAACTGTGTCTCTTCTCTTAAGTGAGTTCCTTATCAGAGGCCATCAGCCTGTTACCCTCCAGCATGTGTCCACTGATGGGAACTCCATGAAGCAATGGAACAGTATTTAAATGCTGTGCTGTATTAAGACCACAAAATAGTTCACTGTGAAAGCAAATAAAAAATTGATTGCTTTTTTTTCTGCAGGAGCACCCAGCTTGCATTTACATTACTGTTTTAGCTTGGAACATGAGAATGCTTTTGAAGCAACTTTACCAGTTCCCTCTTGGATGAGTCAACTTTAATTTCAGACTAACCTTGGAGTGTAAAAATTAGATTTTTTTTTTGGATGAAGCTGAACTGGAAGCCTAACTGATGCCCTCCCATTGCTAACAGACATTGAGACCAATGAAATAGGTTAACCAGCCTGGAGCAGACCACAAGACATCTAATGCACATTATGGCTCCCCAACACCAACTATTCTGCTCTCCTACATAGCTGCTCCTCCTAGAACATGCTGTTCCTGTAGACACGGCCTCAGCCAGAACTAAAATGACCAATCAGAACATGTAAAAGGACATGGGGAGCACTGTAAAAAATCACCTCTTTGTGAGGAACGTAATGCAGGAGGAAGTAGGGGAACATGCTTGAAGAGGTCACAAAGCCTTTACAGAGGACACCATAAATACTAGTTTTGCCAGGATTTTGTTATGAAGTTTTATTTTCTGAAGCCCTGTATCAGTTAGAATACATGCAATACCATTGTTCTATAAACAGTAAGAATTAACACACAAGATCGATTCTTAGTAAATTTAATTTGAAAGAAGCTAAGAAGCAGCACATCCATCTTCTACTTACAAAGAAATTAAATGTACAGTTATGCTCATTTCCCTCTGTGTATCAGCTGTGGCTTGCCATGCTTGCTCCTAGTGCAACTCATAAGCCTGCTTGCATGATTGATTTATTGTGGTGAAGGATTGATTTTGGTTGTGTTCTTGGAGTTAAAAATACTGTGCTTGGGAAGTGGCCACTATTGTCTCCAGAGCCACAGAAGCTGTGGCTGACCAGCTAACATAATCACAATGACTTTCAGGAGAAGACATATAAAATCCTTTCTGTTAAAAAGAAATAAAAAATACTGACAGAGCTCATCAAAATTTAATCCCACTAGGCTTCACCCACACCTTAAACTCTGCTTGATATCACACCATAAATAATTACCCTTAGAACACATTTACACACCACTAAACTAGTAATGAGTAGTAATGAGATGTGACTATAAAGGTAATCTATAAAACAAATTAATGTTTATGATGCTAGCGCAAAGAACTTCAACATACATGCACACCTGAGTATTTGTACCATCTAAAGTTTTGTTTTCAAGGTATTTCTGACAGAACACATACATGCCCCAACTCGGTCAACCTAACTGCAATGAGCCCCTGTGTCCTGTATCTGTGTTCCTTGAGGATTTTCTTCCTAGCAGGGGGGAAATAGAAGAAAGTGCATAATATGATTAGGTAACTTGCATGTTATCTTTCTTGATAGTTTAGGCCAAGTTACTTAAACGTTTGGTATCAATGGACAAAAAACCTTAAAATCTGTATTGAAGTATTTTTTTCTTCCCCCTTTGCCTTGTCCGAGAGCATTTCCTCTTTTACTAAGGGGGCAAGGGGTGACAAGGAGCACAACAAAGATGAGAAGAAAGGAAAACACCTGAAAAGGATCCTGGAAATAGAAAATGAAATACCATCATTTACTGGCTTTACTCAGTTTGTTCTCTTTACAAAATGCTGCAGAATTTGGATTGTGAAGTACATACCATGTAATCTTTACAGCATAAAAAGCAAACCTGATCTTTAAACAGAAACAGAAGAGATGCAGGTTTGTATGTTAAATGTCTGAGAGGAATGGAAGCAGTCTGAGGACCCATCTAAGAAGCGTTCCTTTGAATATATACTAGATGCAATGAAATTGGATCACACTTCAGTTACCATAGAAATGAAGTAAAAATTGATCTTCTCTATTCTTAACATGCGAGCGATGCTTTGCACCCACACTGGGTAGCACTTCCTTTGAAATACCAGATCAGAAATCAGAAAGCAAGCAATAGTTGCATCACACAAAATATTTTAACCCTGCAAGTTTCTTGAAACTTTAAACCATATTAAATTTTTGCCTAAAAAGTTAAGCTAATTATACCATGTATTCAACTTGCCCTTCAACAAAGCCACAAACATTTCACTGAAACACTGTTTTTCATAGTTTGAAAGACTACTCATTGCAAGAAATTCAAAACTTTAATTCGTTTCTTTAAACACTCAATTGCCACTGATGGTTCCAGAGGTATGTAAAATTTCCTTTCTATTCCCCTCTATTTTTGGCTTTCAGGGAAGAAGTGATCTTTTTACGCTGTCTCCAGATTTGTCCAGAGGTCAGGGCTGCACTTCTTTAGCTCCAGCCATTTCAAAAGTGATGGCAACAGTTCTGAATTAGGCAAGCTCTGCCTGTATATACACTTGAGTATATAAAAGACAAGTTTTGGAATTTTTTGTCCTTTGTATTCACCCCTCTCTGCTCTTCATGAGAGGTCCTCTCAAAAAAAAAAAACAAAACAACAACAACAACAACAAAAACCAGGCAGAGTAACACCAAGGTCTCAAACATATCAAAAAATACATATAAGTGGTATCACTTAGATGTTAGGAGGCTGACAAATATTTTCCTGCTAGAAGTTGAAGTTGCAAGTGAAGTCAAACACAATCTGACATGAAGATATTCCAAAGTCAAGTGCCAACCTACATACGGTGGGTGTCAAAAGCAAAGGAACCTGCTGAGCTCCAGAAAAGCATGCTCTGCTAATTCTACACCAGATTTTGTGAGATAGCTGCTAGAAACATACCACAAATCCAAGTGAAATATAAGTGACACATAGCACTGCAAAGGACCCTGCAACACAGAAGTCTGCGTGGATATAACCTGCAGAAGGCTCCATCTGAGCCCCTCAAATTAAAGGGGTGTTGCAGGTGAAGATGAGGAACGGGCACTCTAAGCATAAAGCAATACATGGTGGAAACAGATGAAATTCAGAGGGTATGATATGTTATTGCCATATGGTGAACACAAAGTTTCTGGAAACAATGGTTCTTTATTAAAATTCACACATATGGCATTTTTCTCCTATCACCTACCCATTTATCTTATCTTCACTTCACAAACAAGAAAAGATGCCAGCTCTTTTTTCCACACAGCAATGTTCTTTATCCAGCTCTACGTTGTCCTGGCTTTTTATATCTTAGGATCTCAGTAAAGTAAACTGGAAGAAACCAGGCAATAGAATACCCACTACCCTCAACATCTACACAAGCAACAAATCAGTGGCAGGGGTAGGCTGGATCTTTGCATCTCACATTTAGAATAACAAAATATTTAAATTGTATTTAAGTCACAAGTAGTAAATCCTTGTTTTAATCATTCTTCTTTAAAACTAAGAGTTTTGTTTCTATTGAGAAGTTTTTTTTATTAATACTTATTAATGTCATCAAGCTGCTGCAAGGCAAGGATAACTTTCCTACTGCCAGCTTTTTAGCATTTACCCAAACGTTATGAGTGTAATTTTTAATGACTGTTCTATAGATACAGTTTTGTCTTACTTCATATGCAGGAAAAACACATTGCACACACTGTATTTACATATTACTTAAATTACATTAATGTATCATGCATTTCAAGGCATTTTTTGTCACTTCATGTTTATACGTGTTCCAAAGAGTGTAGGGCACAGTACAATATATTAAAAAGGAAAGAGCATGCAGATCTGATCTATCTAGTCTAATTTTGTGCAATGTTTCCAATCAGATCCAAATCAATATAAAGTGATCCATACATAAAATGCCAGCTGATGCACCTTCCTTTTTTTGATCAAGTTTGTCTGGTCTTTCAGTCTAACTAACTGTAGAAGAGGAACTTTGGTTCAAATTCATCAAAATTTCTCTTTATTCTGGAAGACATTCTCTATTATTTTTCATGACATACTATTTTGGCTTAATACATAATCGGAAAAAACAAAACTACGTACCATGCTTTGACACCCGAACTGATACAGAATAAAAGCATCAGCTTCCCAAGATTAATTTTCCAGTCTTGTAGCAGTTTCTTCTCTAATATCCGACTATTAAAAATAAAATTAAAAGGACTGGAGATTGTCTAAATCAAGGCATTAATAACATTCCATACTTGAGTGGGTTATGGCAGGAGCACCTGAGGCTTCACTGGGCCCCATTCGCCTGCTAGGGTTTCCTGCACGGAGTCAGTACTGCTTACTGTTGGCTGGCAGGCTCAGCAACCTCACTAAGCCAAAAAATAGGTCTTCCCTTTTCTTAAATGAATGCTGTCATAAAACAGGCTTATCTCTCTTGGCAAATGCTAACTAAAGACCATTTAATTCCTCCCTGAAGCCTTATTCAAGACTTAATAAATTTACTTGCTAACTCCCTATTGGGAAACTCTCCCTGGTGAGCAGAGAACTGAATGATCCATCTGCATGCTATAAAGAGTAGCTTTGCAGAATGGGTTTCTGTGGTCAGAGAATGATCACTTAACATTTATTGCCTCCAAAAAGTTCTCTTTTAAAAGCAAAAAGATGACTGTGCATTCACAAACACTAGAAAGTTACACAGCTTTCACTCTTGTCTCTACAACACGAGGGTCAGTTTTTCAGACTGACCAGTCACTGCTATCTGAGTCATTACAATGGCATCAAATACAGTAAGAAACAATTCACTCTCTGACGCTTCTTCTCAAGCTTGACTTCCAAGTAGCAGTATGTTGATTTGAACATAATGAATTATAATAACTTGTAACCACATCATCTAGCCTTTTGTAACACTAGGAGATTTAGTGCTAATATATCTTTCCATACTAAACCAGTCCAAATCCTAAATTCTCCTAAAACAAAATAAATCCCAGTAGTGCCATCACAACTGCCATTCTCATAAAAGACAGGACAAATGCAAATAAGGAATATACTCCTGGTTTTTCACTGTATCTACCTGCTATATTTGTTTTCACTATATTATCACACTATATGGGTACACTATCTAGACACTGACAATATAGATATGATAGGGATTTTTTTTTTTTATTAAATAGGAACTATCAGACATATAGAGTCTCACACCTACTGTGTTTGATGTTTCAGAAATAACCCTCAAACACCATGCCTTTTTTGAAGAACTTCTGTTACCATTTATTCTAGTGTTAATTTCAGGATTACTCAATGCAAAAAGCAAATTCTTAACTGTGGATTCACTCTTCGGATTCTCTGTCACCAATCAAGACAGACGTTTCCTAACTCTTCCTTGAGGACAAAGTGACGTTTCAATGATAGAGCTCGCTGTTGAAACAGAGCCGTTTGTTAGTTTTGTATTCAAGAACTCAGCTGAAACTTCAAAAGCAGTGCAGGCCAAAGATAAAAAAAACCCCTTAAGACAGAAATCTAAGGAAAGGATTTAACCAAAGTCAAGACAGTCAACCATTTCAGGATGGGTGATTTGGATGGTTAGATGAGAAACTGAAATCCTTCATTTTGTTTTCCTTCTTTGATATTTCATGCTTTTTATATCTGCTCTGAAAGAATACCAGCAGCAAGAGTCCCTGTGCTGTGGCACCCATCTGATCCTCCACACACTAACACACAGGAAGGGCTAGGTACTTACTCAGATTAGGAAGTATCAGTTCACCCTGTAGAAGTATTTTTCTGTCCTCCCACACACATGCTGTTCTATTTCCAAAATAGTCTCATGTGCACAAAATGTCTGTCTCTCAAGACAAGCTGTGGTCTGAGTGATGTGTCTGAGTTCCCCACACTGACCCATCAAAATTGCCTAAAAAGGTTGTAGTGTCTTTCATCAAACCCTACATAAGGGGCCTGTAGGGGCAAGGCTATGCCTTGCATTTATTTTTGTGCGTTGTGTGTTTAAGATGCATTTCTCCACACTTTCCTACCCAACTAAGAACCTATAGATTCATGTTAAAAACAACAAAAAGCACGTATGCATGTAAAGCCGGAATGCTAACACACCCATCTCTAGCAACTACATCATTAGGTAGCAAACTGGCACTGTGAAACCAATGGCTGGATGTACAGGATCATCATAAAGCCAGTGTGATATTTTCAAAGAAGAAAAGTTGCACATTCCCTAAACATCTTCCTGAATATACTGGTATTCTCATTTTTTTCAGCTTTTTAAATTCTGTAGCTTACACTGCAAAGTCCATCATTTGTACAATCTCCAAGTACTATACAAAAGTTGATGAAGAGCCACTATACAGAGTAATGTTAAAATTCCAGTCAGCACTAGCATATGTTTAACATTTCAATGATTAATTCAATTTTTGAACCATAAAGTGACAATGACCATTTGAAGTGTAGGAGCCCACATACTCTGAGTAGGCAAGAGTAGACCTATGAGTCTCAAAAGCCTCACATCAAAACATCGCCCATACAGAAGCAACACGGTGAAGCACAACTAAGGTAATATGCAAGACAAATTGAAATGCTAGCCACTGCCTCCAAACCACCATATTTCAGCAAGAGATTTATCCTAAAGCAGTAATATGTGATATCTAAGCCCAGCATCACGATGTTCTGACCAGGGCTGTGATCTTTATCAACTGTGAGACAGGCAGCTCCCCTCACTGAACACATTTTTCTCAAGCTCCGACATGGGCAGTTTTTAGCAGATTGTTTAAAGACTTTTGACTGAGAAGGGATCTTACAAACTATGGCTTCATCAGAATAGAAGCAGGAGGAAACCAGCACAGGCTTTCATGCCTGCTCTTAAGCAATAGAGTTAAGTAGCAAGCCTTCAGCACACTCAGCTTTCATTAAGTTCCCAAAAGTTCACGCGATGCCTCATGATTTCTTTAGCTAAAGGAGTTAGGAAATTGAGACCAAGGACTGAAAAGGGCTAAGTTTTTAAATAATGTGAGCTGTTATAACTAGCATCTAATAACCTGATCATCAAATGTACACTGGATTTAGCTTTTATGGCAAAACCACTTGGCATATACTGACTGACTCGAGAAGAAAAAGAATGATGAAGTCTGAATTGTTTTCTGAACTCCCCAGCAAAACTATTAGCAGTTCCATTCATATATGGAAAAAAAGTAAAAATAAAGGGAAAATAAAAAATCTAAAATATCAGTGAAGCTGACATTATCAAATCTTCCAGATTGATTTTAAGTTCAACTTCTCATCATATTAATCTATTTCATAAACATCAAACTGGACTGCCTATTATCTCAAACAGCTCCTTTGATTTTAGCAAATTTGGCACCTTCTTGAATCAAGTACAAGCTTTTTGATTTGTTTACAAATATTCCATTATACTATAATGATGTTAGTCATCATACAACAAAATTGGCAATAGTAGCCTATGTTTTCTAAATAAACAGGAAAAAATTACCAGATGAGGTCAAATGACTCTGAAAGACAATAGGTCTTTTAAGAAATGTGTTTAGCTCACACATCAAAGAGAACTTGTTCTATTCCAGATGCTTAAACCAACTTCAAGTTAGACAGTAAATCTGAATCTATTGCTTGGTATTAGCAAGTAAGTACTGTCCTTTTGAAAATACACATTAGTATAATCTTAAAATTACATTTGCAACTTTCAATTTGGCTGTCGCTTTGTCCACAAACTTACTTATCTTTCTAATAATTTTATTTTAATTACTTTTGGTGGTTTAATGTTTCTTTAACATAATTAAGAAAAAAAAGTAAGACCCCCTAAACAGTCATCTAAGACAATCATACTGGTTTTCTACTGTAGGAACTATACTTCTTCAATGTCTTCAAACTATGAAGTCCGATTGTAGATTAACAGGTAAAGGACAGTAGAGCATGATGAAAGCAGCAAGTCATAGACTCACAGAATGGTATGAATTGGAAGAGACCAACTCCCCAGGTTTCAAACCCCTTCCAACTCCTTCCACCAGGTTGCTCAAACTCCCCTCCAGGGATGTGGCAGCAAGAACTGCTCTGGGCAACTTGTTCCAGTGCCTCACTGCATTCACAGTAAAGAACTTCTTCCTAATACCCAATCTAATTCTACCCTCTTTCAGTTAAAAAGCCATTCTCCCTTGTTCTATCACTACTTGCCTTTGCAAAAATCCCCTTTCCAGACTTTGTAGGCCCCCTTGTCTGTGATACTGGCTGTAGTAACTCAGCACAGGATGAGAGACTGAAATAGTGGGTTTGCTCACCCTCAAGAAAAGAGACATCTGCTTGTCATCTTAATGGGTCTTCCACTACCTGTACAGGAAGGTACAGAAGACAGACAGACTTGAAATTACACAGTGACAGTTTGAGAAGCTACAATCTGAAGTTACAACATAGAAAACACTGAGTAAATAAATAAATACAATAAACAGTTACATAGATGGTTAAACACTGGACCAAAAACCCAGTGAATTTGAATGTCCATCCTTTGAGATCCCCAAAACACAACTGGTCCTGACCCTGCAAAAGTCAAGTGTAGCTGGTTCTGCTTTGATCACACACTAGATGGCATCCAGAGGTGTCCTGTCATCTACATTACTTTCCAAGCATCTAGCTTCAGACAATGATGAAGAGCAGGCTGGAATTGACCTTCCCGTATATTCTCCCTTGTAATTAAAATCATGACATCAAACAGAGATTAAACAAAGATATAAAGACGCACCACAATCCAAACTTTCCAGAGACTTCTAATAGCTTCTTATAAAAATCAAATCCTAAAGTCTTGACAAGAACACGTCATGAACTGCATCATGTTGAGCTTTCTTTCCTTTCACTTACTGACCCTCCCCAACAAGAACACAGCAAACACTTGAAAGGTCATCTGGCATGATGACAGCTGTAGTTCTCTAGAGGACATGTGCCAGGATTACAACATGCAGCCAAATGAATGTCTCTTTACTCCCCAGCTACAACACAAACAAAAGCTTTGGGTGTCCTTAAGAACACGTAGTATTGAAATACTTTTGTTAAGAAATTATCTTTCATGCTCACAAATCCTGTAATAAGACTTCCTAGAGCTGACTAATATAAACAGGTTTGTTACATCCTGTGTGTGCAAGTGTCTGCACACATTTGCATCCAGATGGAAGCACACATGTTGCACAAGGTACATTACATACAAGCCTTCTGTACTCCTTTGTACACTCTGTATAATCTTCTAAATCAGAATGATATGCACATACCAAACTCCACTGCAGAAAAGTATAAGAACAAAAAATAAACTGAAATATTACCTCTAAACAGGTAATAGCCACTGTCAGACACAGGATCCTCAGTCACACTCAGCACACAAAACCAATCACTTAGTAAGTCTAATACTTTCTCTGGACCAGCTAGTTAAAGCATCCACTGCACTGAAGATAATAGCTTTAAAGGCATTGCCATATATTCTCACAAGCCTGCACACTGGGATTCCCCTTTAACTATAACAATAAATCAGGGCACACGTGGTATTTTCAGAAAATGTCTGTATGCAACTCGTAGTAATTCCCTTACTGGGAGACAATGGATTTTTCACAAGTCATGGCACTGGTTATCTTTTAGCAGTAGGATTAATGAGTGGAAGCTCTAGTACTTCTGCCTAAGGCAAAACCAAAGCCACAATACTTAATAGCAATAGCCTCAGGAGTCAACAAACACACACACAGTGGATTTGTCAGTTTTTAAACACCTCTGTGAGAATCATCTTAGAAACTTGGCATTAGGTTGCCCAGAGAGCAGCAGCTTCTTGTTGTTTACATATATATATGCAACAAAACACCTAAATACTTTCCTGGTTTTCTAATGGTGTAATGTACTACTTACTTCTCAGTGAAGTTTTATCAAAATCAACTTGCTCTGAATGCAGATACTTTCTCTTTTTTGTACAAATCCCTTTTTAAGGGAAGTAATCCCATTACAGTTTTGTGTGTGTCTGTGGCATGCTCCTGACTGCTGACCTTTCTGGTGATCTTCCCTTTGGCATTTCCTTGCTAAGTGACCTGAGTGACCTCAGCATTATCTCAGGGTTGTCCTTGCTGCTCCAAAGGCATCTTGATCAGTTACTTCCTCAACAGGAGTTCTGTCACATGGCCTCGGATACCATGCTTTGCAGTAGGGGAGAATAATTCATAAGCATGGAATCACGAACTTTCTTCAGTGGCCATCCCACTTTTCGCTCCTGTGAAGACTTCTGCAAAGGTCCCAGATCTGATTGTCAGTGTTGGAAATCTGTCCATCCAGTTCATTTTAGGCAAGTCATTTTAGGTAAGTTCATTTTTGTAAAAAGTGCACCTCAAAATACATTATAATGTGACAGTCTCTCTTGAAACATCAAGGCAAAAAGGAGCTAGAAGCTACACAAGAGAAGCATGAACAGCCTCCCATGTTCTTCCTATACTATGAAAAATAGTCACGCAATTGAAACAGGGTCCCACTAGTGCATGTAGAAATGATGACACTACACACAAAATTTAAAAAAGACAATACAACAAGCAGCCAAGACAATTTAGCAATGGATGGCCCAGTAGGTATTTCAGGCATGCTTACATGTCAAGTCCACATACAGCATGGCTAGAAGCATCTCTTGGAAGAGTAGTCTAACAGTAAGTCTTAAAGAATGTTCAAATCAGCAGCTGTGCTTAGACTTAAATTAGCTTTCTGCTCAGCTTTTGACATATTGAGAATAGTATCTGACATGGAGCAGCAACACAAAAGCCTATGCCTGAAGTGTGGCAAATACCCCCAAATGACAGAAGGGAAGTTGTTCAGGAACTAATTCACAAGTTCCAACAGAAGCACGGCAGCAAAGGAGGAGCAACATGGTGTGCTATTGAAAATCTGTAGGTTCAAAAGACAGACAATAAAGAAAAAAGGCCATTGTGCAGGAAAACTAGTCAAGCACTGTAAGCCTACATATTTTATTATGACAAGAAACATAAAAATGAAGCCCTTTCAAGGTGTGTTCAGCTTTCCTTGACAAAACAAAGGAACATCTACTGCCTTGTCCGGTGTCCCTTCAAAAGTAAAACACCACTTCCAAACATGTACAGGCCCTTTTGTGTAGTTTTGCTGAGGCATGTCACAATTCCACAGGTCTTGAGTGTAAACAATCATTATCATTTTAACTTCAGCAAGTCAGAAAGTACCCCATACTCCTAACTTATTTGTCAAATTCTACTCTTCTAAATTCGGTTGTTGAAAAGAAGTATTCAGAAATAGTAGCAGAAATAGCTCCTTACTGTTCTACTAGCTGCACTACAGAGACACAGAAATTTTGTAGAGGATAAAGTCAGGTACAATCACTATTCAAAATTTACTGCTAGACTCTTGAGTAGTATCAACAACATATGACACAATCATTTTTAGAAGTAGTGATGGTCGTTCATACGATTCAGAAAACCTTTCTACTTACTAATCCATTTCTGTGGCAAGCCTATCCTTCCTTATCTTGAAGGTTTTCTGTATGAAGTTATCCACAATAAATTTATTCCTGCAAAAGCATATTTTCTATTACTGTGTCTCCAACTTGCACAATTTTGCATACCATTTCATACAATTCCTTCAGCCTAGTGCTGGCAATTCTGAAGCCAGATTCACTGTAGAAATCCAGGAAATAAATGGCTTTCTCAGTGTGTCAGATGTAGTGATCTTGCCAAAATAAAACCAAATGTTGCAGCTTCTTACGACAGGAAGAATTTGACAGCTGAACAGGAAGCTTTGGCATTGCAACATTGAGCACCATGGACATCTCTGAGATTCTTCCAGATTCATGCGTTATTGGCAACTTCAGGGCATCTGCTTCCCAGTTCCACAAATGTACTCAGCTTCTACCAAGATGACCCAACATCAGCTTTTGGCTACAGATTTACAGTGACTGGCAGTTAAATTCAGAATGAAGAGTAGAAAGAACAATTCACAAACAGACAAAACTAGGTTTTCTAAAGAGCTGCAGGCTGAGAATTTCTAAGCTGGCTGCATAATAATAAGTGTAGATAATTTATAGTAATTATTTTACCTTTTACTCTTCAGCAAAGGGAACCATGTGATACCTAAAAAGACAGGACATAACTCCATCTCCCCAAAAACTAGAGCTACGAATGTAGAATTGAATAGTAATTTTTGGTAGGAAGATACATATTGCTCCTAAATTAAAGAGAAACACAAACAACTAAGCTAAAATATTACTACCACCACTCTGTGTTTCACAATCTGAGTGTCAGGTACCCTTTATGAACACACAGGTTTTCAGCGGCACCTATGCCAATCAAAAAACCAGTTTTGAACCACTGGATTGACAAGACGCCAACTGCCAAATTTCGATCATATCAGATTATTTTAAGAGTTCCCTATGCCACGCTGTCAGCAGGCTATACCACCCAGAAACATGCTTCCATGATCAAGGCACAGATTTTGCAAGAAGTTAATTTTCTTTCCAGATTTCCTGTACGGTTTCTGTACCTTAACCCTTGCTTCACTATTTCACCAGGTTTCCTGAAGTTCTGTCAATATCCATGGACAGAGGCATTAGAGTAGCCACTTACACCTGCTGTCCTGAACAGACATTGACATGTGCTTCTCAACTGTGGTAAAGTTTTACAGTATGGAGAGATGTATACTACACCAAAATAATTTAGGACAAGAAGAAATGCACCAACATGAAAGGTCTCATTTTTAATAAGCAGAATCTGGGTTGTCTACCATGGAGCTGGTTAAGGACCAGCTGTCCCTTAATAGTTACCCCACAGCGAGCGTCTCAGAGCGTCTCTTTAACCTCTGCCTTGACATGTCTGGAAACAGCACATTAGAAACATTTTTGAGAATCAGAAAGCTGTGGTGATCCTGCTGTCCCTCTGGTGCTTGCTCCATGTCCCTTTCTTCACCGCCTACGGGAAAGAACACATGTGCAGGCACAGGCAGCTAGAGAAATTCCATCATTCGGATGACTGTCATGTACAGCCCACTGCTTTACTTCTCAAGAGTGCCCCCACCTCTCTTCCTTGTGCTTCTCTGTTACAAAAGGTTTAACCTCTGTCCTGGTCCCCTAAAGGTATCATTCAGCTTTGTCATTTGACAGCCATTCAGGGAGGAACTTTACCCAAACATTGCTTGTTTTTCTTACTGGAAAAAACAAGTTATTTACAAGTTATCTCCATAGAGGATCACAAGGACTGTACAGCCGGAAGACAAAAGAGTAGTATTAAGAAATCCTGCCCCTTTAAGCTTCTGGCTATTCCCTCACCTTTGTAAGTCTTAAATTATCTGTAGCAGCTATATCAAAGTCCCTCCTTAAAAAAGAGAATTGCTATAGCTCTTCAGAAGCTTAAAAAGCTTGTTGTCAAGAGAAGAATCTATACTTGGTTTATATTCCATCTGCTTTTATGCAAAGCCAAGCATTACACCTTCAGAAGTGAGTCTAGTTTTCTCTATAACATCATTATAGACAATTTGAAACATAATTTCTTAAAGTTCATTTTAACACATACTGAAAATGCAAATACATTTTAAGTACAATTTATGAATCTAATATTTTTCAAAACTCAGGGGAAAATATTCTCCACTAAGGACAGCACAAAGGTGTTTTCCACCTGCAAAGCTAAAAAAAAAAATACATCAGGAAGCAGAAAGACACATGCATTACCAAAACACTCAACACTCCCTCTTAGGGATTACTACAGAAAAATATTGAGAAACTCAAACCTCTCTGCCCTTCCCAATTGTTTCCCTGCAGGGTTTACTTTCCAATCACTCTTCTGTGTTCAGAGATTGTATAGTTACAGTTCATTTTTTTTTAAGAAATTAAACCACATAAACTTGCACAAACCGAAAAACTTAGATATGGCTGTTTATCTGGGGAACAGTAACAGCACAAACCATACAACAGTCAGTGCGTCCTACAGCATTTCTTGTCTTAAGCATTATAAACGTGTCTGCTATGTTTGGTCATAAAAAGTAACTTGTCAGTAATACCACTGCAATGCCTGCAGAGCCAACATTGCTAAGAGCCTAAGTTGAATTCTATTCCTTCTTGGGCATGACCAAATTATTTACTAAATTCCAGGGAGCTGAAGCAGAGGGATTGTTCATGGAAAGCTTACTGTATCAGTGTGGGAAAAAAGATTCAGCTTGACTCTCTGAACACAGAGGGAGCTTGTAGAGCTGGCAACTGGAATTTTTGCTTATTTTCAAAAGTGTTTCCTGTAAGAGTAAATCACTCAGGGTACACTTCGGTGATCAACAAACAACTCTGTGGTAAAACCAATTTTTCAATTGTGTTTCAGAGCATCCCGTTTCAACGGGAAATCTTTGCCTGTCTTTGTAGACAAAAGTTACAAGCACACCAATAACAAATAAAATCCTCTCACTCCCTTTATCATTTTTGATTCCTTTTCACTGGGGAATAATGTGAGCTGACTCATTCCGGAACATTAAATTACGTAAGTTTTTATGTAATATAAGGTTCTGTGGGGCACCTGGTCACTTTTCCTATTATATAGAGGTAGATCAGAGTGGTGTAAGCTCTTCTGTTTTCTCCGGCTAAACTGAGTGAACTGGTGTCAAGTTCAGAGACAGTGAGAAACAGACAAAGATATTGCAGAACATAATTTTCATGATATGAAACATGCTACTAGAATACAAGGAGAATGATTTTACTGACTTCACTGCATGATCAAGATGCCCTCACATTTGTAAAATGTTATGGCAGATGTTTTGCAGCAGTTATGTCATGTGAATATTGGTCCCTTCAGAAACTCTTCTTGTTTTATAACCTCATTAGATACAAAAAAGCTGCCTACAATGAATACCAAGTAAGTAAAGTAAAAAAGATAACAACATGTAATCCAGAATTAGCATAATCCATTTTAAAATCTAGCTAGAATAAATTTTTGCCTAAACACCCAAGATGTACTGCCATGAAAGAAAATCATGATGCTTATACATATCCCTCATAAAAACTACTAATAAGCATCCAACAGTATCTCAGCAGTCAGCAGGATCACAGGCAAGCACCAAGAAAAATACTTTGGCAGTTGGGTTTTGCTGTAGTTCATCAGACTATTCCCAAAACGCACACAAAAAAACCCAAAACCAACCAAAAAAACCCCCCAACCAACCAACAACAACAAACCAAACCAAAAAACAAATCAACAAAAAAAATCCACCCAACCAAAACAGACCAAAAAAAAAAATTCCACTAAACAACAAAATCCAACCCACCACGCAAATATTTTCACAAATCAGAGAAAATGTCTTTGCTATGTAGAAAAACTTGAAGTTTACAGCCTGCAGAAAACCCCATAACTTTCAGTTCTTTAACCACTAAATCAACTAGCACACATCTATCTTCACACCTCAGTCAGTTTTTTGACAGATATTACCCTAGGTGTTTATGTATGAAAAAGTATAAATTTCCTCTTCATTGTCTTCTCTGCATAGGAGCACTAATCTCCTTTAATAATGGAAATGCTGGCATTTTATTCCCAAATTTAAAAGAGCAGCTGAATCTCAGTAACCTGAGATGCATGCGTATGTTTTATTTGTTTAGAGGTAGGACCATACAAAGAGGCCTCAATTGCATTGTTTCTAGTATTCCAGCAGTCAGTTTAGTTCACATTGTTTTCATCACGACCACATCTTTCACAAGTTTTAAAATAGTTTTTGAAAGCAGTAAGTAGCCATAATTCTCTCTCACACACAAATCTTGTCGCTTTATTCCCTGAAGTACACACATTGTAGCTTTTTTCTTTCCTCCCCCAAATCTTCCTTTCTTTGCATTATGAACCAAAGAGTAATTTCATTTTCAAAGCGTAGTTCTGATGTTAGAAAATATGCATTTGATTTCCGTCCATGGAGAATAAAAGGCCTGTAAGCTCTTTTGCCTGCTATTGTGTAGACCAGCATGCCTATTCTTGTGTTGGCACTACTTCTCTTTACAAGTTCAGCAATGCCAAGCTGCTGCCACAAATGCAAGCAATCCAGTACGTTGCACACATGCACGTGCACGTATGTGCATGTGCGTTTACATCCCAGCAGATTTGTCTGGAATATGTGCCTGGCAGGATTTATTCTCCCATTTTAACAGTAACCCACTATTTAACCACCATCCTAGAAGCCTAGGAATTAAATGGGTTCTTAGTAACTTGAGTACAAGCCATATTTCAAGCAATATTTGTTCCAAACAGAGTTAAATAGGACATATCCCATATAAATTTTACTCTAGTCTTTCAAGAAATCTATCTGAAGTGGGTTTTAGCTTGTAAGCCACCTACATGCAGAATACACATCATAAGAGTAATTTCTTTCTGTAAGTAATACACTCCCTTGATACACAACTTCAATTCCCAGTTGAACATACAGAAGTTTTTCAGTTCACAAAACTCATTAAGTACCCAAAAGGCAGGTTTTATGCAAATATATATAATGAGGTAAAGATTACTAACTACATTTTATGCAACTGTCTTTTTGAAAACTCTGATTGTGATATCACCTCTAAATTTCTATCATTCTGGTGTAATCTCCAATTAATATCTATTAATAAATCCTGTTGGAAGTATTTTCCTCCATTTTATTCAAATCAGATTCATTTTTCTCTACCCACCATATCATCTTGTATGCCCCAATTTTTCTGTTCTTTCCTAATTTAAGGTCACAGGTTCTGAAGCCGCTGATGAACCACTATACAGCTCTCCAAATAACCTGCCTGACATCTTCCAGCTGTAAAACAAGAATTGCAATGCTGACCCCTTCAAATGAGTCAGACCTGAACTGCAAGAAAAGAGAACTCGGCATCAGTGACAGAACTGGAGGGTTTCAGCAAGGGCAAGACTTGAACCTACCTGGAGCCATGTGAGGCCAGAATAAAAGAATGCTAAATTTCCAGGACATCTACCTGCACTCAGCAGTCATGACACACTGCTCATGGGAGATATTTTTAAGTAAGTCAATACCTTCAAAGGTCACAATTTCTTTTAACAAACTTAAAGTACAAAGCTCTGTGCTACACCACATTCCGCTCAGAGAGATAGATGTAAACCAGAGGGAATGCAGACTCTGATAAGCAACAGTATTTCCTCCCATGTACTGTGATGAGCTCTGCACCTCTGCTCCAGAGATGGAAAGCTCCAGCTGGCTGAGCAGTAGAGCATGAAGTGCCAGCCTATGTCAGCACAGAAAGGCTGGTCTGGGAAAACATAAAAAGACAAATCATGACTTGGTCTCAATCAATTTCTCAATATCTGGAGATAAGGCAGCCACATACCAACTTGAAACCATCTTGTGCAGGTTAGAAACACACAAATTGTAATGCAGTCCTGCCAAAGATAAGGCAAAATTAAAACACTGATTTGAGAGCATCCCAGTAGCAAAACTTATGGCCTATGAACTAGGTATTCCTTTATGATACATCATGAAGCAGAACACAAAAAAAACTTTACCCTGAAAAAGTCACACCACAAGCAAGAGAAAAGCAGTTATGAAGACCCTGTGCCTGCTAAAGAAAACATATAAATCCAGACTATTTTCTAAGCCTGAATGAGCTGAATTTACAATTGCAATACAGAAGATAATGTAGCTTAAAACTATTTTAAAAAACACCATGTGAGCCTCAACTCTTTTGATCTCAGGTCACTTTCAGAGCATGACATAATAACAAATCACTCAGTGTCACACATTTATTTGAGGGAGTCAACACAAAGAGATGGTATCTTTCCTTGGCTACACTTAACTACAGTTCTCTTGAGGATACACCCAAGTAGCTAAAAAAAACTCTCTAAAATTATTTGAAAAACAAAAAAACCCTAATGGGTTCAGAGAGTCATCACTTCCCTGAATCTGCATCAGAGTGCAGTTCACAGCTCCAGCTTTTCTACCCAATCTCCACTCTTCTATCCTCCTCACTCTGTGGCAGGATATTAACCCAGAATTACAGAAGTCAGCATTTTAGAGTGATCAGCTAAGCCAATTTGAAGACAAAGGCAAGAAAATCTTTGCAAGTGATTACCTACTGAAGTCTGTGGCTTAAGGGGTACCTTATAAATTCAGGATCTTTGAGAATAAGTGAAGAATAGCATTAATATAAATACATGGGAACTTTGGTATTACGCACATCTCATGCATAAGTAACTGCCATGACAGGAACTGCAGAACCAAAGGTTTGAGGAACAGTTTGAAAAATGAACACTTTCAGCACTGTGAAATGCTGATCGCAAATTTAAGTGCAGGCAAATATCTTTAAAACAGCAATTTAAAAACACATATTTTGTGAGTTGCATATTGGTCTTAGGAATTATCACCAACAGAATATCTGAGATCCATTCCAGAGAAGTTACGATAAAAATACAGTAAGACAGCAGCCAAGGAAGCTTCTAGTCTCAATACTCCCTTTCATATCAAAAGCAGTTAAAGCCAAAAGGCTGAACACAGCTTCAGGGCAATGACTGACTTCTCTATTCACTAACACAAAGCATACGTCCATATGGACTCAGTGAAAGTGCACATCTCTCAGACTATGTCCAAATTACCCCTGCCTCTAGCTGCTGGCAAGTAGAAATGCCCCTAAACATTCCTGCTTGCCCATCTCCCCTCCTCTGACATGAAAAGCACAAGAGGGGAAAAAACAGTTGAACTGCCAAACATTAGAACTAAGGCACATCAAAAATACCAGGGCCTTGTAGCTTCAACTTCCATTAAAAAAATTACAAAAATTGCATTGGAAATGCTTCAGCACCGTCTCCAAGGGTGGTTGCAAAACTATCAACTTTTGCTAGGCTGTATCAACTAGTTCTTGCGGCAGCTGCTTTTGTCAGTGACTCATACCAGGGTTTTGCTCTTGAAAACGTCTTCTCACTGAAAAATTTGGAGATTTAAGAGAAACAAGAATTTCAAGGGTTCTAGCACTGGTGTTCAGATCAACAAATAGCACAATCTACTTCCTCCCCATGTTTAAGTGGAAAGCCTGAGCTCTGTGGAGCCTGCAGATATTAAAAGCATAACATGTCCTCCTTTAAATACGTTGATAATGGCAAGACACACTCTCTTCAATAGAAAACTGGCATAATTCTTATTTCCAACCTCCCCCAAAGAGCTATTTTCCATGTCATCAACTAATGTCACATTAGGTAAACAGCATCAATACAGCTAATCAAGAGCTAAAAATTTCACAGCCATAATAAAAGATCATAAAATATTCAGTTAATTTTCATTCAGGTATTTATACATAAACACAAAACGCTTCCTTTGTTTTCTTTGTAAATAATTTAATACTTGAACATCACCAAAAATATTTTAAGACGTGTAGCAGCCAATTTAAAGGCAAAAGAAAAACCTAAAGCAGCTGTTTCAGGCTGAAAGCCATACAAGCAGATCAGGTTTTATAACTAAAAGCCAAGCATTTTGCTACTTATTTGATTCTGCCCCCTTTGATAAGGTATTCCCTCAAGCTACTTCTAACAACAGCACTGAATAGGAAGAAGATGGAATTTGAAACATCAGAACTGGCAGCTCAATATGTAAATCAGTAGGACAATTCTCAAATCTGAGTGCTCTCTAAGGGTGTCATCTTTTACATGAGTCCTTCATAGGCTTACTGAACGTGGGAGGCTGATTAAATTTAATGAAAAAGAGAGCCTGTGTTTTAGACATTTTAAGCCTGAAGCTGCACTTGCACAGCACTGCGGTACTGAACAGGGAGCCCAAGACGGTACTCCTCCAGTAGCAAGGTGGTTTGTGTGCCTACTGAGGGTGATCTGTTCTGCAGTTGTAAGGCACACTGAACGCTTCATTATCTTTATTGTGTTCAAGTTTATAAGAGTTGCATGAACTGCAATGTTAGATGTATCCTTAGCTATATCTGCAACTCCTTCTCCAGAAAGGAAGGTAGGGCTGACAATATCCATCAGTGGTTAATTTCCTTAAGTAACCAGGGTTAAGATAATTTATGTCTTCTGTAGCATTCAGTTCAGTTGATAAATACAGCACTATGTGCAGGGGGTTTTCTGCCTCTCTTTTAAGATGGACCTCTCCACTCTAAATACCTGTCTGTCAATCCTCTTTCATACATCAAAAGAGACACTAAGCAAACTTCACTTCCCAAACCACTTTAAACATTTATGGCATAGCATGCAACAAAACCGTAATAGCCCCTTGACAAAACACAAAATGGAAATCATCTAAACAAGAGACAAGCAACAAAACAACAACTAATTAACTACAGAGGGAAGCTTGGAGCCAGAAGGAAGAGAGCACAGTTTATTCTTTTGTAGCAGAGCAGTAATTTTACTGCAAGGTCCAAGTAAATGGAAAAGCTCAGCCGTACTGAGCTTTGGCCCAAACCAGATCATGACCAAAGGCTTCTCAGACCAAAAATTAACTCTGCAAGTTAAAAATGCGCAGAACAGGAAAAAAGAAGTACAGGAAAATAACAGATTCCTGGTGTAGGTGACAAGCTTGGCTTAAGAAAGAAACTGCGGACACCTCTGAAAACCTGCAAGATTTCTAAACTTCTGTTATCAAGCAATGTATGGTAGTGGGGATTTGGCAGAGTTTTACTGAAACATAGCAATAGATGAGATGATAGCACAGAGGAAGCATGCGAAAAATGACTGATCTTACACTGGGAAACACAAAATCAGCTTAGAGAACCTATAAAGGGTATCAGTGGGAGGTGTAAGAAAACTGGTGCAATCACAGCAAGAGTTCCCAAAAAAAAAAAGGTTTGGGTCAGATCATAAGAGACTGAATTCAGGCTACTTAACCAATCAAGAAAGCCAAGTTATTAATAGATTACTATCACCTCCTTGGTATTATGAAGACAGCTATGAAAGCAACTAGTTGTCTAAAGTCTTCATTGTGGTAAAATATATTATGAATCCAAAAAACCCTAGAGGCTGATACAAGAACACTTTCCCTTGGCTTTGTTTGGATTCTACTGAAGTAAGAACCTCAGGCTATTAAGAAGCAAGACCAAAGCCACCACGAGGAACATGCTTTCTTCAACTGCATCCCTAATGAGTTTTGTTTCTTTGAATATTTGTTTTCTTCATTTGTCACTCTATTTCAGAGAAGCTTAGAGACCCAGCTGCCTTTCATGATCACGAGTACTGCAGTTTTGGATGCGCCAAGTGAAATATTTAGCAACCAAAGTAACATTTATGAGAGAAAGTAGAACACTGCCTTCCAAGACACCTATGTTTTATTTCACAGCAGCAGGGTGCATCCACTTAGCACTGACAAAAGACTAAAAGCTGTGCCATGATACATTTCTCTAGAAGATTATGGTAACACTTGAACACTGTCTTTGATTTAAGGAATCTCAAAGAGCACTAGCATATAGCTGCAACATTGTTACTGTTCTGCTCTGGGGTATGCTATTAGAGAAGTAATGGCAGTGAAATTCACTAAGTAATGGGTTCTTATTGTTCTTCTATAAAATTGATTGAAAGGACCCAGGCATGCACAGTTCTCATGTTAAGTGCATTAAAGCTGAGAAGAATGTGTTTGACCAATTCAAATATAGTATGCTAGAATTTTACCAGCAGAAAGCAGAAACAGTTCTGGCATCCTGGATTTCAAGAGAGGAAACTCCTTAGTTCAACGGATGCTATAAATACCATAGAAAGATGCGACTACTAGAACGTCCATTTTTTTTCCCCTCCAGCAAAGAGCTTAACATTTATGTCACTATCCATGACATCAAAGGGGCCTCAAATATCAGCATCTGCCAAAGACAATGAGAAAAAAAATTATCTTCCAGAGACGGCCACCTGGCAGAAGGATGGGATCTAGGAAACAGGGGAGAATGGAAGCAGGTTACTACTGCTTGTGGTGACAGCCAAGTTCCCTCCCAGGCTGCCTCAAATTCCCAAGTGCCTTTATACAACAGGTATGAGGCTTGGAAGAGGATTGACAGACAAATGATGATGTGGACAAGGTTTTCCTGCTGTGCTGATCCTCCTTTCTCTGGTGAACAGTGAAAGGACCTGAGGAAACAGCATGAAGCTGTAGCAGGGGAGGTGTGGGCTGGATATTAGGAAAATGTTCTTCCCCCGGAGGGTGGCTGGGCACTGGAACAGGCTCCCCAGGGAAGTGGTCACAGCACCAAGCCTGACAGAGCTCAAGAAGCATTTGAACAATGCTCTCAGCATATGGAGTGATTTTTGGGGCTGTCCTGCACAGGGCCAGGAGTCGGACTCCATGATCCTTTTGGGTCACTTATGACTCAGAATATTCTATGATAAATTTAAGTTGAAAAATAGAAGGAACATTTTAAACATTGATCAGAACAAGTAGCAAATTAACTTCCAGCTTTCAAGGTCTATTTTGAGAGGCTGGTGGTTGTTGGCATTGCTACAAGACCATATTAGTCCTTCCACAGAAGAAGCACGCTTAACATGTAATGGGTGAACTTGAAATGGCTGGGACACTGTTAGGCAGGCCATGAAAAAGTTGAGATGCAGTACTTAAAATGAAAGAAGGCACATGAAAGGAATGAAACTGGGCAGATTAGGCATTTCTCCTTAGAAACTGGACTCAGCTGACAGGTTGAACGCACTGCAGGGGACAGACACGTAACTTTTATCCAAGTTTGTATGTTTCGCTTAGTTTATGATACAGCGGGGCAATATGTAACACTATTTCAGGACTAAAAACTAGCCTGTTTTTTGGCATGTAAGTCTCCCAAACATGCAATCACACAACACCTGCAGAGACAGGGAAAAACTGCTTCTTTATCACTTGTCTCATTTATCAGTCTGCCTCAGACTTACAGTACATGCATTGCTATTTGTGCGAGGTGGAAAACATTCCTGTACTTACTCAGAGGTATACATGTCTGATTAAACACTCCACTTAGTGCAACAGTGCATGGCAGAACAATGGCTGTACAATACAACACAGCAAAATGAGATGAGTAGCTGCAGGGAAAGGACAACTAAGTGCCTTTTGTTAAGCATGCCAAGAAGGGCACACATCTCTTTTTTTTCTGAGATGAATCCTAAAGAATTTTGGCACTTTATAACAAGCAAGTCTCCTACAACATTTGAAAGGCAGACTTCAGAAATTAGGTCAGTGCTCAGCAACATGCTACTAGTATCTTGAACACAAGGATGGTTTTAATTATCAAGCAAATGCACACCACCATATCACCAGAAACACAGTAGGTTGCTTCCCGTTTCTCCACGTTCAAAGTACAGTCTCCACCTGATCCATGAGTCATTATCCACAGACTTCTACAGGCTGTACTAATATACGTGGATTTCTTGGGCAGTAACTTTAACATATCCTAAAGCTTGAGTCAAGATTTTGTAAGGACTGAGCCTTGAGATTCTCAAAAACAAACCAAATACCCCATTTTTCTGCCTGAAATATTTTAATCTGTCACATCTTATTCAAATATATGTTCGAAAACGAAGGCAACTGTGGCTATATATGGATGCAGCTAGCATTTTAAAGGATTACATGGTATTCAAGCAAGAGAGGAGGATCACAGCTTCCCATGTTCGTATCTCGGAGTTCATCTCCCACAACTCTGCTTGACTAAGACTGAGATAAAGTTGCACTCATTATTTCAAAATGTTAATGGTCACACTTTAATATTTGCATGCCATCCGAGGATCAGTCTGGCACTCAGGCTTTGTGCAACGCCTACTGTGAGATTTATTTTTTTTTAATCCCTTGGTTTTCCTAAAACCAAACAGTATCACCCGAGCATATTAATGTGAGTTTCCTCTATTCACTCTGGGACTCTTCACTCATGGTTGCTGTAATACTACCAGTAGTAACAGGGCTTTCTTTACATAGTTGTAAGACCACTGTCATTTCTATACTTTTATTTAGCTTGATCTGGATGTCACACCATACAATGATCTTTCTTACAGTGCTAATCATATTCCTGGTTAATCCCACCTTAATGCAGGCAGAACTTCTCCCAGCAACACTGGACTCAGAAATGTACTCTAAATGTATTTAAAACTACATGAAAATGAAGAATATTTCTGTACTTTGTTTTCTTTATATATGCTTTCAAATGTTCTTTTATCCAACAGTTTGCTATGTACTTTTTCATACAACAGCCATTTCAAATTCTATTAAAAAAACCCAAAGTATTTACAGTATGAGTGCATCCCTTCATCTTCTAAGATTTAATCTAAAAACTAACCAAACAATTAAAGCTGAAATCCTTGATAAAATTAAGGTGGTGGAGGACTGGATTTCACTTCGGATTTTTTAACATAATCATTTCCTTCTACCATGATTGTCTAACCACACCCAAGGGCAGGCCTTAAGCCATATAGAAGTCTGGCATTTACACATCTCCACTAAAAAGTTATTTACTCTAGAATGAGAGCTTACATCTTCAATGCCCTTTTTCCTTCCCCTCCTCTTCAATATGAACAAATATAGGCTCTTTCCAAAGACTGGATAGATTTGATCTTAGGACAGGACAGGAAAATGACAGCAGTTTAGAACAGACTTTTTTTGATCCCAATCAAGGCAGGAGGATATCAGTTAGTTCCTTAATTCTCACCAAGCTTGGCCAAATAGCCCGAATTTAAAAAACCATAAGAAAACTAGAAAAATGTTGTGAAAAATGTAGTTAATTATATAAAAACAAGGAAGTGCCAATATTCATACTTACAGGCTGAGGCTGTTCTGCAATACAGCAGTTGAAACACAACCAAAACTCACTCATTGTTTACAGTCTGAAGTGGGAACACGGACTCAACCTTTGTAAGTCTGTCTGCAGTTCTTTGTCAGTAAGTTCTTTCAATAGGTTTATTTTTAATGGCTCCAACGTGAAAATCTTATTGTCTATTGAGGTCTTCTCCAAAGACAAGTCAGTCCCACAACAAACAACTTGAAGGCAAAAAATTATTTTAGAGTCTTCTTTCAGAAGGTTGATCCCAGCACCAGAGAACTATTACGTATGCTTCTTTGGTCCCTAGCGTTATGTGAACCTGAAAACAGAAGAAAATTAATCAAAAAGAGAGAATACAGAGAATCTCAAGCTCCCAGCCAGCCACCCACACCACTGATTTCTTGGTAATATCCTGAATCACAGACTGAAGAGGCAATAGCAAACAAGTCATGTGCTTATCTCTTCAGTGACTACCAAAAATGGCATATACCATATCCATATGAGGCTTACATCCCAGCTTTGGTTAGATGAAGTGATATCAAGAATTGGAGTTCAATCTTCTGGCAGTGATCTCAGTTTGCTTCTAACTTTCAAATGTAATTTCAGAAAGCGATAATTGCCCATACACCCCTTTAAACTTCCCAGGGAATTGCACCTATTGACAGATGATATTTCTCAATGGAAAAGCTACTCAGTCCATTCAGAGTGTGAGGTTTAAATAGTATTTAACCTCAACCCTGTCACACAATTGTCAATCAAAGGCATGCTTTCCTAGATGGTGAAGAAACAAATACATTTCTGTACATGGAAAATTTGCAAAATGGCTGGACCTGGTCAACACAATGTATTTTCCTTCCACCCTCTTCTACCCTATGCTTCATTTACAGTCGACTTCAATTGAAGATATTACTTGTAGAGCTTGAAACTGTTTCCTTAAACCTCTAAAATTCCTCAAGCGGAACAAATGAGGCTCCAGGTTCCAACCACTGCTTTGCTAAAATAATGTTTGTTGGTAAACCTCCATTCCCATTTCTTTCAGTAGGAGCACAATAAAAATTCCTGTGAGGTTTCACTTATCTTGCTGTATATCATAAACTTTACACGCACAGAAACTGAGATAATGAGTCTTCAGAAGTTTTTACATGCATTCTCCTTAATAATTCTTTATATGACTGCATCTTGACTCACACAAATGTTTGCATAACTATTATTTCTATGCAATTTCTCACAGTATGAAGTAGTTTGGAGACTTCATGGGATGCATAAAATTACACCAATATACATACATACACACACATCCTGTGGCAGAGCAGTTCCACTTTGCTACCATCTTCATCAGTTCCCTACACACCAAGCACATGAGCAAAGATGTCCCTCATTTACCACATACATGCCAAGACACTGCACTGTGTGGCCATGACTAGCCAGGTACTTTCCAGGACCGTTGTCTACAACATACATGAAAAGAATACAGCAGAACCTTTCCCATACTATATCCAAAGCCCCTTTCACACTTCTCAGCTTTTAAGACACTAACTGAAGCTCTTTGAGAAATATATGCATGCTGCAGTAACACCACCTAAATAGCAAAACCCCAGCAAAAGTATTCGCACCTCCTATCTTTGAAAAATCAACTGATAGTGTCTAAATTAAGTTTATAGGCCTATTTCTGGCATTCCTTGCCTAAAGATCAGAATAGGAAGTGGGGAAAATGCTTTGCTAGGTTATCTGATCACTAGCACCACATAAAGCAAAGCAATTTTATTAAACAGGACACCTTGAGGGTAAGAAAAAAAACCTAAACAAGCAAACAACCCCTCCCTGACAAAAATCCTTCTACACAACCTTTCGCTTGTCACATGCTTAAAAATAAAAGGTCTTAGAACAGCGCTATCATGACATATTTTCACTGCTTAAAAGATGTTTTTCCTGCCTCAAAGATCACCATCTAAATCCCATGAATGAGTCAATAAACTGCAATAAAACATGGGATTTAACAATGAGCAGTGAGGTCCAAGAATGAAAATAAGAGTCTCGAAGGAAGTTGTCACTCCATAATTAGGTAGCTTCACACCATTTTCGCAATTATTCTGGTGACTGAAAATTTCATGAACTTTAAATAGCAAGACTAACCAGAAAACCTTAACAAGAAAATATTCTGCTTTTCTCTGGAGTCTCAGAATTTGCATGCTACACAATTCTTTTCTAAACTTGATTCAGTATGTTACAAAATCAGAAGTAAAACACAGTTAACTCCTGTTAAGCATGCAACATTTGACAATTCTAGTCCAGTGTCTGTACAGCTTATGTCTCCCTAAAACTTGGTGGATTTACTTCTGAGAAGATGGGCTTGAAGCTGTTCTGAAACACAGCAATGCCTCCCATGCTAGGTGTTCAGATTATGAGCAACTGAGAAATCACATACTCAAAGTCAGCATTTTGAAGTTTGATATATTGTTAGCTGCTGGAGCAATAAACGGATATCGTGCAGTGAGCTTCTCTTGCTGCACAAGTGCCCCAATATTCTGATTTGTGACTCCTGAAATTATGACATTTGTATTACTGCTTCCTTACAATCTCTTTTGGACAAAGTCCAGAACTGACATATCAAAATCTTGTTCACATTGAGGGCTAACTTTCATCTGGCTGTTACACCCAAGCACAGAAGACATACACTGAAAGGGCAGGGAAATTCCTTTTGTCGATCCGTCTCTGTGTTTGTTTGCAGATAGCTGGCACACTCCTCCAGCTCCTGCAGCCTCAAGCGCTGTGCTGAGTTGAAGCCCTGGGAACAAACCTGAAGGGCTTGTGTGTGCACCCATCAGCCTGGAAAGCTCTTCCTGGTTACAGAACACCCAAGGGCACCGAAGTCTTGCTCTACACAGCCACTCTCAGCATGCAGGACTTATGACCTCCAGGACAGAGTTCTCTTCAAAACTGACTCCCTGCCTTAGATCAAAAGCTTCTGAATGACAAAGCCAAGCTAAAGATTGTGAATAATAATCTCTGATAACATGTTTATTCTTACAAACGCATTTTTTCTTCTATAGCCTGTGAAGTGCTAAATTTGCCTTTAGTTTGATGGTTCTGCAATCACTAACAAAACTTTTTCAATCTGTTGTCTTTTGATTAAAAACCACAGTTGACGTATCAGTAAGTCTGGAGAAAACTCATGTTAGCGGCACCTCTTAAGAGGCAAACCGAGGCTTAGAAGTATTTGTTAGAGCTCTGGAATTTCATACTCCTCCCCAGTCTCCTAAACAAGTGATTTTTACAGTAACCAAGTTAGCATAAGGATCAGGTATAAATCTGCTGCACCAAAATGGAAAGCAAAAGCAATTAAGCTGAAAGCAAAAAGGCGTATCAGTGCTGTGATGTCAATGGCAACACACTAGGACTTCTCTTACACTGCCAGTTGCTTGTTTAAAGAACAAGTTGAAACAGGAAAATTCTGCCTTTCTTTTCCAAATTATTGGTTATAAAGAAAGAAAGAAAGAAAAAAGCACCACAGTGACCTACAGCTAGTCAGGTAATTATGTAGTATCAGTGTACTAGCAATTTCATGGGAAAGTGTTCCTGCAAAGCTTGAACTGCACCCCAAACCTGGCTGCAATTAATAAGGTCTCAAAATACACGCAATATTTCACAGCTAGTTCTCTGCTTTTTCATAGGATTAAGATTTGAATCATGAAACTGTCAAATGGTCTGGGTTGGAAAGGACCTTAGAGATCATGTTGTTCCAGCCTCCCTACCATGGGAACACCTTCCACCAGACCAGGTTACTCAGGGCCCCATCCAACCTGGCCTTGAACTCTGTCAGCATTCACAGCTTCTGTGGGCAACCTACGGCAGTGTCTCACCATCCTGATAGGGCATCGGTCGCGAGTGTCGCTGCATTTGTCTGTGCAGACTTGCCAGATGAAGAACCCAACAGAGAGAATACACTTCATGACAACAGCTCTGCCACATTTTGGTTTTGCTCTTTACCCAGTTTACGGCGCTCAGAGTGGCAAAACGCTGTAGAGCTCACATTGAAAAGGCAAGGCAATTACTCTGTCTGAACCAGAAGTTTATCAGAGTGATGAATGGTGAAACATCAAATTGCTTTTCCCATGTAAACTTTCTGAACTCTGAATGCAACTTATTTTAGCATGTGTGATTCACATTGCAAGAACACACAGGACTATCATGCTGAACAACTCTGTCACACTTTAAGGCTTTTATAACTTACTTATGATCTCAATTTCATACCACTTAGAGAAATTCTAAGCATGAAGAAATTAAGATTTTAAAAATAATACATTGTTTAAAATTTAAAGTGAAAATCAATATGGTAATTTTCATTACTCTAAGGTTTATTCCACAGTGTGATAATAAATGCAAAAAAACCCCCTACTTTTTATTGTTAAATACCAGTCACAAAGGCAGTAAGTGCAAACACTGCATTAACGCATAGTGGGCAAAGCACATTCTGTTACAGTATCATCCATTTTTCATACTAAAGCAGTATTAACTTTTCTGTGGAAAATATATAGAGGAGGAAAGGTAAACTAAGAAATCAATTTTCCCTCTGAGCTCTTCATATTTAGTGATATAAAGCAGGTTAGCATTTACCTTAGCTGATCCAAACAGAAATATGCTCTATGCTGTGAAGGGTCAGTTAGAATAAAACTACTTATTAATTACACGGCTTAAGAACAGCCTGCCCTTAAAAAAAAAAAAAATCTATATAGTTCCTTTTAAGGGTGAACCCTCTACATGCTTTGACCGTGTACTGTTCACTGTGGGTTCAAACAGGAAGTGCGGTAACAACGCTCCCTGACAATTACTTGATGCAAATAAAACCACAGGAAGAGAAAAAAAAATGACACCAGGTGTTAGCATCTGAAGTAGTGAAAACCTGAATAATAGGTTTGGTCCAAAGCTCAGACTACTATTTAAGGAGAATGCAGAAAAAAGGGTAAAAAAAAAAAAAAACAACCATGAACAAAAAGTCATAACTAAGTATACCGTTCCATGGTATGTCATGACACAACATGATGTACCATAACAAGCACATGTACGCACAAAGTCACAACCAAGCCTACTACTAGTATTTTAGTATCAACTACTTTATAAGAAAGAACTTTACAGTTATTCTTACTATGGAAGATTCATTTCACGAAATACATGGGTATTTTGATTTGGCTTTTTTGCCTTACAGGCTTTGAAAAGCTATCATTTCTTTCAATCTTGCAAGCTGTAAGTAGAAAATTATCATTTCTGAGTGTATTTTTAAGACTTCTTTCATGTTTTTCACTTTAAATCTCTATTGTAGCCACACTATTTCCCCTTGATAAAGAAGAAATAAAGTCAAGTGGCAGCCAGAAATGAGGGAGAAGAAGACTAAGCTGTGTCCAAACCAACAGAGAGGTTGTGCTGGTGCACACTTCCATACACTTACAGCTGTAGCAACTGCAGGATGCTCTCCATCTCTCAAAGGAAGTGAGAAGTGTTTATTCATTTGCCAGCCTAATTTTTTGAAATAAAACCATCTACAAGAAGCAAGAGGTTTTAAACAAAGACAACCTACAGAGAAAGTTGCCTCCATGCATGAATTTTGTATCAAAAATTTAATCTCACTTGGGCACTGCACTTACAGAAGCACTCTTCCTCCACTCCCTACTACCAGAACACTTCTGGGAAGTTTGACATTGATTTTAATGCAGCAATTGTGTTTTGCACTTTCAAATCCTGAGAAACCTCGGCTGCAAGTAACTCTTGCCACACAAAGGACAACACTCACCATCGACATAAGCTGAGTAAGGCTGAAGTCCCTTTTTCATTTTCTCATAATCTTCTCATATCAATTCTGCCCCAACCCCCTCACAAGTGCTTTAGAGTTTAGTTTCAAGACATTTAACAATCTTCTTCAAAGTCTGAGTTAGACTTTCTTGTACATTTTCAAACCCTGACTCTGTAAAAAGGTTGATTCATGTCTTTATGATACAGTTTTGCACACTATGACTAAAGCTATAAGATTATAGGGTTTTATTTTGGAATTATTGGTCATTTGGAGTCAGTTCTTATTTTCTGCCCCTATTTATATTGAAATGGTTTTCATTAGTATATTTCCTTAAGCAACTTAGAAATAGGTTGTACTTCAAATCAAGCTCAATATAAATTAATAGCCATAAACAATTACTATTATGAGAGCACTTTGCTTCTGAGTTAAAAGTTTCAAAGACTGGTGAGAACAGGGGAATAGGATAGAAGTACTATTACAGCTTACTTAAAGGAGTCAGATGGGGTGATTTTTTTTAATTGTTGTTGCTAATAGAACAGAGCCTAGCTTTAGGAACAATCACATCTCTCACTGGAACCAGAACACCTCCAGTTTTTGTGGTTTTGGTCTGTAGGAAGCCAGCACAAGCCCCCCTGCAACAAATGTACCACCTGGGATAGTACATGGGAGGGCAACAAAAAATACAGGAAGGAAACTACGGCAAGTTTTTAAGGAGAAGTACCAGGTTTTCCCTATCAGGTCACTGAGGGCACAAGCGGGAGCTGTAAAGAAGGGGACAGCAGGAAAGCACACACTTCTGTGAAGAAAAGAACAGCTCAACAAGTGTGACAGTAAACACACATGCAAGTGTCAGCTGTGACCTTGAAGCAGAAAGCCTGTAAATGTCTCTAAATATTGTTTTTTTATACTTCCATCTGCAGTTGCCTGAGTCTTACTCTGTAGCTCTTCAGTTAAATTTATTTATTTCACCTGAAGAGTCCAGCCCATGAAAGGTTCTTATTATTTTGTGCACAGGACCAACAAACGAGACAATATCACACATGTCACATTAAAATCCTTCATGTCCAGTTGCATTTCAAAGATTCCTCCTGTCTTTAATTAATAATTATTTTTGATACACATGGGTTCAGTGCAGCTTTCTGGCACAGCCAATACATAGCTCATACTATTCCCCACACTTACATCCAGACAGGAACCTACTTCTCTTGAAACCACAGCACTGAACATCTAATAGTTCCACACTATGAAAAGATAGAAAGACTAACAGAAAACTAATCATTCAAAATTATTTACTAAGTAACAGGAAGGCAGACCAAAGATGAAACAAATATGTTCTGTCCTAAGACATAGTCTAGGCATATTTTGCCCTAGCTACAAAAAAAGTCAGTTAAGAACAAGTGAGAAGCCATTGAGAATCCACCCCTATGCTTTAGAAAATCTGATTTCATACTGACTTACTATTTGTATTTAAAAAAAAAATAAATCCTGTAAGATGAAGTTTTAATTGGTCAGTAACATTTTCATAAGTGGCAAGTCCTATTGAAGGAAAAACAATGCTTTCCTCAGCCTCCTTGTTACTTCTAACAGGTAACACCAGTCAGGGAGGAAAAAATAAACAGGGCAAAGTAATGGTTCAAGGCAAGCTGTCAACAGGGTACCATTTCTGTAAAGAATCAAAAGAAAGAAACCCCAAAACAAACAAACCTTCCTGAAGAATGTCCAGTTATTACTTCTGAAGTAATGATGGGGAATCCTCAACATTGGCATCCAGGGAGACCATAATTTTAAAAACAGTGCAGCATTAAAGGGAATGGAACTGTCTATGCTCATGACAAACTACATGACAGACCATACAAGATATTCAAGGGACCCTCAACTGTTTTCAGTATGACAATAGATATAAATGCTGTGAATAATGCTTTTTAATATTATTTTTTCCACAGGAAACTAATACATCAAAGCAATTTCCAAGGAAAGTTCAGGATAGAGGAAAGAAATTAGTGTGAACAAGAGGAGAAAAAGGTCATTAAAACTGCAAGGAGTGCACAAAGGTAAACTCTCACCAGTACAGTAAGTGTTTCCTGTCAAAAACATGAATCACCAAGCACACCACTACTGCAGATTTTAACTAGCCATTGTGAAACAGCCTTGCAACACATATCTGACATTGAATCAAAAAACATTTTAATGCACTTCAGTAAATTATTGCTGTCACTTCTGTTGTCCCAAATGCGGACTCACTGCCTGGTGCGCAGCACTGATTTTACACACTGAGACAAGTTATCTCTATTTTTTTATACTAGTTTGTAGAAAGTACAGAGCTACTAAAGTATAAACTTTACACCATTTATACATTTTAGCAAACAAAGAAATCACGGTTCATTGGCTACAAGTTGCACAGTTCTCTTATTAATTAGTATTATACCTTCTACTGGTTAAATGATTCTTTCATTTGTCATAATAATTAGTCCACATGCACAGATTCTCTCTGCTTTTGAGTCGGTGGGTTTCTTTACTTGGTGGGCTGTGAGTGGGTGGTCCCACTCTCCCTCTGCCAGAATTACTTTTTACCCAGTTGGAGCTGGTCTCAGAATGTTGCTGTGTTGGCTTTATTAGTTTCTTCCTTATCTCAAGAGTTTTGCCAGAAGCCCTTGTGGCACATAAATTCTGCATTGTTTTTGTCTACTATCAGCAGTACATCCTTCTCTCCAAGCTTTGTCAACCTCACCCTAGCTCTGAGATCACTGAAGCATGTCAAACCCATAACCTTAAGAAGGTAATTCTACTGACAAGTAATTTATCTAATACCTGGACATCACTTCTTCACCTCCCATTCAAGTACAAAACAATTATGAGACCAATTACTGTAAGCAAAAGCAGCATCACATTTTGTGAGACTGGGTAAGCTGAGTTCACTCAGTCACCCAACGACACTACCCAGGATTCACACATGCCTGTTTGAAAAGCCAGATGAATCATGTCTGTTCAAGCCCTCTTCAGCACGTGACAATGCATGTTTCAAATGTGAAAAGTGCATCAGCAGGATGTCTCCACTTTAACTTTCAGTTCCACAGCTTGCAAGCAACAAAGCAGAAGTAGGTTTTTGTTCAAAGTGTGACAGAACTGTGTATTTTTAATCTGCTACCATTCAAGGCCTCACCAGTTAATTATATTTGTTCTCTAGCCCTTTTATAATTTCTCTAGTTGCTTTAGATGACTTGAACTCTGTGTATGCACCCACATGTAGGCACATGGGAGATTATGCTTAAAGAAGCTTTAAGTTTCAAAGATACTTTGGGTCACTCTAGAGTAGAAGTGGAATTTAGAACTTTTGGAGTATGTACTCACAGAAGGTGTAGGCAGAGGTCATGCAGTCCATTTTCTCAAGTGTACCAATTCCCAGGAAGCAGTACAGTCTACTGTTACCGCCCAGTGTACCGTACTTTCAGAACTCACTTAAATGACCACTCTGCAGCCTAATACAGGTGACATCTGTTGGCTTCAACTTCCACCACACTTACTGTTTGCTCATTTGAAGAGCACTCACACAAGAACCAGACATACACAAGTCTAAATCAGACTATGACTGGTCCGAACTGGTATCAGTTTTTCCTGACTAGACACTTGAGAACAGTATATTAAACATTCAGTTTATTTTGCATTAAGTCTATCTTCAGACAGAAAATGGTGCAGAAATACCACCCAAGTCAGGCAGAAAAAGCAGGGTGTTACTGGGGCATATGGCAGAGCTAGAAATCAAAGAAATTTTAGAACTGTTGAGAGGTAGCAAGCGCTAACTTGGCCCTGTTTAGATTTTGCTCTAAATATAAGCATGGGGAGCTGCACCAGTAGACTCACAAAGCAAGTCTCAAAAAGAATGTGCTAGTCAGAAAACTGCATACATGTAAAAATCCTTACCACAGCATCATGGGTGCTTTCAGATCAGACCAGGTGGAGAAAAAAAAATTATAAAAAGGCTTGGCTTCTTTCACTCTCCATCAATAGCCAGAGATTTTGTAACACATAGCACAAAGCGATGCCTAAACGCGAGGGTCAGTTTTCACCTTTTTCTAGCAGTGCACAGCAAAAAATGCTTCCACACATTTCTTAAGTCACTTAAGGGAAAGGAAAATCTAGACATAAACATAGCAACAAAAAAATCTGGTCCAAGTACCATAATTTAAGTATGCCATAATGCATATAAGAGTGTCCTAATTCTCTAACACTTAAACAATTACAAAGAAAATGACAAACTGAAATACAACTACTAAGAAGTACACGCAGAGAGCTTCTAGACTTCCACAGCACAGATAACGCCTTTTAGCCACTTCTACACACAAGAAACCTACCAAAAACCATGACTGCATGTGCATGCACATGTCCATATGAAGCCACACACACAACCCATAACCAGTAACCGCAGCAATCATAAAGTATTTCATTCCTATGGCTAAGGCTATCACGCTATATCCAGCCAAGTATGAAAATCAGAAAGTTAACAAGCTTTTACCTCTACAAACTTCAGTCAGCCAGCCTGTATTATGGAGAACACCTACAAACTGAAAAAAGTTTCTAGGGTCAGCTGGTTAAAAAAAAAAAAATCATATATTAGAGTTGCAGTCAGTACGAAATAATATTTTTCAAGTCAACAGCACTTTTTTATTTTGCTGGAAAGACCACTCATTTTTCAAAACAGAATGAAATTTAGAGAGGGGAGAAAAACTCTTCAGATTTTTTTATACCCTACGGTGGCATGCACTAAGCCATTACACACACACAGAGTCATACCTCATTAGTAGGAATAACACCAATACCTCTACAGGGTTGTTTATCTTAAAGGAAATACTGTAATTCCCCAAATATCCTCTTTTGTGACTATCTTCAAACTTCAGCTTGATTCAGATAATGCACATTAATAACACACATTAATTAAGAGGAATTACTGCTCTTTGCTTCTCCATCTCCCAAGGTGAAAGTCAGTGCAAATGATCCATAATATTCAGTTGAATTTGAGTATTTAATTTACTCTTTGAAATAAATACTTGATCACAGAGAGCTCTTGCTGCTTACACTGATAAAATGTTTATGTCCACAATCAAGAGTATGCAAGAAATGTAACTACAAACAAAATCTCGAAAATCCTCACTGACTTTCATTTTGTGACAGAGAGATGCTTACTAATCTTTTTTTGGAAGTGCAGATCAAGTTTATTGTAGTCAGTCCCACTGTGCAAAACTCTGCTAGGCCATATCTTCACAGGAACTAAGGAATCTAGGCCATGTCTTACAGGAGCTAACAGCACCAGCCCCAGCTGACTGTGATGGGGTCACCCCTCAGCCTTCTCTTCTCCAAGCTGAACAAACCAACTGACCTCAGCCACTCTTCAAAAGTCTTGCCCTCGAGACCTCCCACCATCTTGGTCACCCTACCCTCTCTAACAGCTTTATGTCCTTCTTATATTGTGGCACCCAAAACTGTCCCCAGCACTCAAGATGAAGCTGCTCCAGTGCAGAGCAGGGGACAATCCCCTCCCTTGCCCGGCTGGCGATGCTGTGCCTGATGCACCCCAAGACACAGGCGGCCATCCAGGTTGCCAGGGCATGCTCTTAAATAATGTTCAACTTGCTATCAACCCAAACCCCAGATCTCTTTCCAATTCTCTTTCTGGATGGCTGCATTTCAGACTCTTGTTCCCCACTTTGTATATTCAAGCAGCATTTCCTCGTCCCAGATGCAGAATCTGGCACTTGCTCTTACTACATTTCATACGGCTGGTGATTGCCCAGCTCTTTAATCTATCCAGATCTCTCTGCAAGGCCTCTCCACCCTCAAGGGAGTCCACAGCCCCTCCTAATTTAGTATAATTAGTAAACTTACTTTATGTAATGCAACTTACTCAATACCTGTATTCAGACCATTTTTAAAAACATTAAAGAGCACTGGCCCTAAGACGGAGCCCTGTGGAACCCCACTAGTGACAGTCACCATTCTGATGTCACCCCATCCACTGTAGCCCTTTGTGCCCGACCCCTGAGCCAGTTGCTCACCCATCACATGATGTGTTTATCCAGCTGTGTGCTGGACATTTTGTCCAGAAGGATACTGTGAGACAGTGTCAAAAGCTTTACTGAAATCCAAAACAATTACATCAATTGGCTCCCCTCGGTCAGCTGGGTAGGCTACCCTGTAAAAGGAAATTAAGTTTGCCAAACAGATCTTTCCCCTCATGAATTCATGCTGGCTGTGACCAATGACTGCGTTGTCCTTAAGATGTTTTTCAATAATTCCCATACCAAGTACTGAAGTGAGATTGACAGGCCTGTCCTTCTTACCATTCTTGAAAGTTGGGTTAAATGACTGCCTAGTTTGCATTCAATTACTGCTTAATTGATTACCATTTAATTTCCATTCAATCACTGATTAATTGTAATTTGACCACCATTTAATCACTAATAAAACCCTTTTAGTTCACATTATAACCATGACTTCTCTCAGTTCACCTGCCACATGGCATTTTATACACCAGACAACATGAACAACTTTACCAAATGAAGTTCAATTATAAGTTATTAAAATTTAGAAAACTAGAATGAGAAATCAGGTAGAGATGTCCAATTTTAAAATGAAAAGACACTATGCTGTCTTTCCTACATACACAGAAAAATGACTAAGTACACATAGTCTGCTTAAAATAAAAATACATGGTGCACAAATTTTCAACACTTACATGCAATTTCAACGAAGATACCACAATTATCGACCTAGTTAAGAAACAAAGAACTGTACAAAAAGGGGAGTTTCAAAATGTTCCAGAAACATTTTAACAAAGTACATATTCTCAGCAGAACAGTTACAGCTCTTCTGAAATCTGAACCCAAAGGAAGCTAAATTGTCTGCTCAGAAATGACCTGCCTATCTTGCCAAGGAACACTGAACTGTGTTCCCTGTGTACCCACAAAAAGTTCAAGGTCGTTACTGTTAAAAATGTGCATTTGGGAAACACCCTGTGGGTCATATCTCAGTGGCACAGTAAAGGTCACCTGAAGCTCTACCGCCAATATAAAACCACTGTAAATCTCAAATAGTTTGGCTTTCACAGGAAACACCCACTTATACAGAGGTGTATGGCTTACCTACATTGACAGGTATCTAGTGAGAAGAAAAACCTAGAATAAAGGCTACAAGTTTTTTTCCTGCAAGCTTTAAACTAGCTTGGTCATACCAGTAAATGTTAAACAGGTTTATTTCAGCTCCCCAAACTGAAAGCTGCTGAATAAACGATAAACAACTTGCAATACTTGTCCACTAATTATGAAAGAAAACTTATGTATCTCAATTCTTAGCGTCTCACTATAAGGAAGTAAATAGGTAATCTGAAAAACGTACTCTGACACCAAATAACCACAGGATGACACTATTTGAACTCCACAATGAACTTCTACTGACATTAACAACAGCTACTTCAAAATTGTATTGTCATACAATAAACAGAAAGTACAAGTATAGTATGTAGTTAGAAACATCCTCTTAAAAACCAGGCATATTCACTGACAGGATATGATCTCATAGATGTAAATTCAGTCTGCCAACAATTCATTAATAAATTGCAGATTAGCCTATGTCACAAACTGTTCAATCTTATCCAACAGCCTGCTAACAGAATGTGTTTAAAAATGCTTTAAAAATGCTTCATAACATAAAAAATCTGCTCTTTTACATTCTGAGTTTTAGGGTGTTTTATTAAAACAAAAAAAACAACCAAACCTCAATTTCTTAAACTGTCAAAAATACATCCTTATGAAATGAATTGTGAAAAATATAATTTATTAAACTAAAGAACCCTCTGTTTTCTATGATGCAAAGTAAGTATTTTCTACACATTACATTGATAAGCATGAGAGGACTGAGACATTATACATGGACGCTTTTTGTTTTGTTCCTCGGGACATAGTCAGAGAAAGTTTTCAGGATACATCTGGATTTAGAAAGTGGTCTCTTGCCTGCCCTCAAGGTAACAACTTTCTTCGTTGTGTCTATTTCATCATCAGCTAGAGAGTTTTCTGTGAAATATGAGTATCTGGTTTGTTTAAGATTTGTGCTATGTGACAGCAGGGCACAATAACAAGATCAACAAGCAGACTGGCAAGCTCTGGAGCAGGTTGTTGGCCAAGGGTGCAAGGTGGGTATGTGCAGCCACTGGGCATCCAGTTTGCTGCAGGCAGACCAGCCTTCATCCCAGGAGGCAAGCCCTGAGTCAGGGACCCTCACCCCAGGAGGCAAGCCCTGAGTCAGGGACCCTCACACAGCTTTCCAACCCTCACGTATAGCCTCGTGGATGTTATGTACATCTGCAAGCACCCCCAGTGCAGGTAGCGGAAGTTTTTAAAAGCTGGAGGAGAAAACAGATGGATATGTAGATTACTAAGGTTTTATTTTTCCTAACAAAATCTGATTCACCTGCATTACATTTACTCACTTATTCTGACTGCAGAAGTACTTCAGCTTTGATGCACTCATGCATCTGATGCTAGTTCTCTTTCTTAAAAATGTTTTTTGTTTGTCCTTAAGAATATTTTGTACTAGAAACATGTTTCCTATTCTTTTTTCCCCAATACATTCTAGATTAAGGCTCATATCATACAATAAAAATTATATTCACTGGAGGCAGAACATGACATTTTCAATCTGAGGCATGCTAGCTACTAAATACAACCTGTTTTAAAGAGGATTTAAATAACATGAAATGTTTTGGTCAATTAAACCAGGCACCATGAAGGGAAACTGTTAACCTTATTGTCAATACGATGTTTTCTGTATGCTAAAACTCAACTCACAACACAGCTATCTGCTTCTCAATTTAGTGCAGTTCAAAAAACTGTACTTTATATCCTGCTACCAGGTGTTTAGAAACAGATGTTGTGAATGCAGAGTCAAACACAGTGACTGTGCTATCTGGAAACTTAATTAGGCCCCACTTTCATTTAACAAAAATTAACAAGGTGCCCAGCCCTTCTCATAAGGTTCATCTTCTTAGACTGACCAGAGAGCTCTATTCTGAATTAGTAAGTAATTCTTAGGTTAGGATTCCCAAGTAATCCTAACCACCCAAAAAAGCCCCAAAAGAACCACATAACAATCCTCCCTGCCCCCAAATAAGGGTATTTAATTCTTTAGCTTAAGGCCAGACAGCATTTGCTACTTACTTCCTACTATCTTTCAGTTAGTCGTGTTCCTACATAAAAATTCTGCCTTGGAAAGTCTTTTCTTAACATAATTCACAGACAAGAGACTCACTTATTAACTAAGAAATCAGAAAACATATTCAGCAAAGGGGATAAAAAGGCAGCAATGAAGAACACACTGGATACGAAACTAGATTTGCCCTTTTGTTACATAGACTATGCCTACAGAAGAGGTAGGTGTTTAGTCGTCTGAGATGTGATTTCATGCATAATCATTGTGCTATACTTAATCCACATCCCTGATGGCACCTCTGGAGGTGCCAAGTGTGCCTGTATGTGAGGGAGCTGAATTGCACAAGCAGAGTAGTGGTACCAACACCACCCAGGATTCTGGAGCAGACTACAGAAAGTGAGTCTGGACCAGCTACTCTAAGTCCCATACATAGATACGATCCAGACCCACCCCAGCCTCAGAGCAAGGCCCCTTCCCAAATGTCTCCCCACCCCTCACACATCCTGTACCTCAACCCCTGCAGGGGCATCTGTGTAGGGTTGATAGCTGGGCATCAAGAGCTAGATCTAACTTTGCTTTTAAGATGTGACAATCACAAAGCAGAGTCATGCCATAGGACTTAACTAAAAATTAGTTAGACAAATGCTTTTCCTCCTAGAAAATGCAGTGTATTGTTATCTTGCATGAAGAAATCAGAGCTGCATCACGTCAAAACTGAAATAACTACTTCCATATAATTGTAACAGCAATAACAAAATCCGGACTTAAGAGATTTTGGGTTTGGCCTAAGTAAATGTTTTGTAATAGCACTGTACTCATAAATGTGTTGTATCATAAAACGTTTACTTATTTGTCAATACTACTGCATAGCACAGACAAGCTCAGAGCATGTTGCCAACTCTGACACTTTGTATGACACCTGTCTGTCAGTTTCACAGAAAGACACTGTTGGTCTGAGGGGAAACAGAAGTGTCTAAGCTGAACATAGATGTGGATTCCTCCTTTAGTTGATGCTAGCTAGGAAGTCCTCTGTTAACTGAATATTTTTAATTACTGAGAGCAATTAGGACACCAGCCACCTATAAATGAAAAATCAAAGTTAAATTACAAAGAATAAACACGAGATCAAGTTATCTAGCTCATTTATCAAACACAGAAGGTTTTTATTTGCATGGTCATGCTTTCAGATGAAAGATGGAAGCATAAAACACATCTTTAATTAGAAAAATAATCATTATGCCCAAAACACAAATGACACTGTTGATATAACTGGGCAATTTCTTTCTAAGGCAGGTTTGCAAAACAGCATTTCTGCATTCTGACATCCAGCCTCCAGGCCCCCCTTCCTACTTTAACACAGACTTAATCAATTTACCCAAGTTAAATGGTATAGGGGAAAAAACAGAAAGCTGCTATCAAAAAAACACTTCCTGTTTTTTTGTTCAAAATTGTGGAACAGCCTCAGTAGGCAAGTAGTGAAAGTTTCAGCACATGATTCTGTGGGGAAGAAATGAAAAGATCCTTAATGTATGTTAAAAAGCTACATTAGCCCCATTGATTCAGTAACCATTTAAAGACTTGCTAAAACTTTGAGAAATAGTATCACGCAGGTTAGCAAACTTCCGGTTTTTTCCTGAACTTAATATATTCCCAGTATTCTAACACAGACGTAATTCATCATCTTGGTTCCAGTGACTTGATATAATTCATGATGTCAATTTTGAGATAGGATTGTCATAGCAAAGGCTTGTAATTACTGTAAAAAACCATCATTCATATATATAAAGATCTTTGAGTATAATCAATTATCATGAGTTCTATTTCTAGTATTTAACAGGAATTAGTTTAATTGCTAAAACCAACCAAACAAATAAACAGGAGGCTCATGGCCTAAGGCTCTAAGGAAGTCTCCTGACCTCTTCCATTTTATGTGGGAGGCTGCAACTGTTATTTTACAATTCAAGACAGCCAAGGGCATTCTCAGTCACCTTCATTCTAAGCACAGACGTTTTCAACACTTTGTGGATTTCAGTGTATGTCTTCTCACAGAGGTGGAGCATTGAAACTGATTAGAGATGCTAGAGACAGAGAACCCTTTCAACAGACCAATAAATATTTACTAGTTTTTGGAATTCTATATGTTACTATTTTAGAATTTCATGAACAGATATAACAAAAGTAAAATAGGTTACCTTTTCTTAGAAAGCAACAGATATGTGCCTCAACAGAAGTTTTTCTGTACTCTTCTCACAGAACTCTGCAGTTCATTGAATAGTCTGCCTTGAAAAAAACCCACTGAATATACACTGCTGATTACTTTAATCCCTGACAGATTAAAAAAACTCTACACATCTGCCTTGCTATCTGCTTTCTGCTTTCATTGCATTTTAGCAATACAACTACGAAGATACATATTCAGATCATTTAATGACAAAATCACGTTATTTTTAAAGGGAATCTTTTCAGTTATTCAATTTTACTGCTCCGAAAAAACATAACAAGTGGTCCTCTGCACGTCTGGCAGTAACATACGTTGGTTCTCAACTAACATAATTTTAAGAAAAGACCAGGTTTAATCCTTCTTTAGGTGGGAAAGGCTGACTGTAGTAAGGATACATAATATGAATATATTGCAGTGGCTGCAGTATCCACGGATACCACTTCTCTACTAGACACATGAAATTACAGTATCCACATGGGGAGCTAAGAGTACATACCTATCAAGTTTTGTGTACTCTTAAAAGTTTCATTTCCCTTATGTCAATCCTGTGTATTCATAAAAGCTCTGCAGTATCCTCAGCAGCTCTTTGACAAGACCTCATTGTACAACCTTCTAAAAAAAGCCCATTGGATACAGCCAGTCTGTTCTTTAGGTAACACTAATATATCACATATGCAGTTGTTACACTTATCAATGCTTATTTGCCAGGTACATGCCAAGCAAAGATATCTCAAAAGTATGAAAGTAGATTTGTTGTCCTTGCTACAAATAGGCAACAATACAGGACGATAATCGTGCCAGACAGCACTTCATTTCTCACTCTTTATTAATACAAGGGTTTGTGCAAGTCACTAGAATTCTGTATTCTACCTTGAAAGGATTTGCATATGACATTACAAGATTTTAAAATGCCTAATCTTTTTTTCAAGATACAGACTTTATACTTACAGTCTGAGATTACAAATAAGAGTCAAAAGCCTTGTAAGTGAGACAAGCTCCACAATAAAAACAGGTTGAAGCAACAGAATACGGTTTGGAAAGAAAGCTTAATTACTAATGCTGACCTATAGAAGTTACCTGGGAAAATAATAACATCCTGTTTTCTGATGGATGTATTTGCTAGAACTGCATTTCTTTGCATAATTGCTCTTTGCCAAGCACTATGATGTTGAAACTAGATTTTTAAAACAACAAATAAATATATAGTTAAGTCATTGGTTGATTTGTGGCCACTAATATAGCAAAGCAGCTTGTACTGCTTTGTATTTACCCAAATGTTCAGTCTTTTTTTGTTTGGGGGGGTTGTTGCTTTTTTTCTTTTATTTTGTAAACTGAGAAGCTGAAAAAAACTCCCTGAAGTTTGAAAGTTCTTTGCGTAGATAAAGGCCAGATTAATTAAAGACAGCCTGCTTTGGAATTTCCAGTTACAAACAGAAACATTGATAAATGGACTGGTGTGCTTCCAGTCCGAAAAGGCCTCCACAACACCATTAACCAATATTCTACACAAAGAGACATTAAAGTCATAATTGAACATCTTGAATCTCTAGTCTGCTTTCATAATTTATTTTTTCAAATAGGCATACAAATGCCATTTGAAGAAAACAAATGATGCAGTATCCATTAGTACCCTTGGAAAGTTATTCTCATGACTAAGCCAGCTAAGTCTGAAAAATAGGCCCCTTCATTTCCTTACAGTTCACAGGCACTTTCTCATACCATCCCAGAGAACATTTTCTCTACCTCCACACTTTTGAAAAGGCAAGATACAGGAAGGAGTACAAATAAGCATCTGGAAGGTGTGCATATTGGGGGAGATCACACATCACTAGCCTTTTACTATTACTTAGAATGTCATACATAATGAAAATAAAGACACAGAATACATCGTTTTCTTTTAAAATAAATTAATCAAAACTTTGTAGTAATTTTCCCTATTTCACTATCTACCTTGACATTTTTTCCACGGATGTATTCCATATGTTTTGGGGTTTTTAAAAAACTTTAAAATATTCTGTTGTTCTTGTCTATTTATCTAGCTTCTGCAGGATGATCTAATTGGTACAGCTCAAATCTCAAAGAAATAAAGATACTGGAGTGACAGAGGATGCAGAATCTGGAAAAAGTAACCCCCAAACTACTAAGCATATTCCTCATGATACTTGCACTATTGTGCTGCTGTCAAGGCTGAAACTGATGTTAGAATTGCGTGCAACTTTTATTTTTCTGTTGGTATTAAAAAACAAAAAAACAATCACCATCAAGGTGTGTCAAGCTGCCCAATTCTCAATCTCTAGTGCTTTCTCTTTTGTGCTGTCTCTGTTCTTCCTGCAGTTCTGCACCGTGAAGCAGGCATGTTAAATCCTGGGGACAGCAGGGGTACAAGCCAAAACGTGGAAAACAAAATAGGAAGAACAAGCCAAGCAGCCCTTTTGTGCTGTGTTCACCTCTTTACATAATAATGGTGAGAAACAGCCATTTAAAGAGAACAAGGTTCTTCTTGCTATGGAGTCCTTTTATACTTATGTTCCCAGAAGTTTTGTTAATAGAGGAGCCTGTGCTTTCTGCTCCTGCCCTGTGCTGTCCAGGTCTCCACAGTAGCCCAGCAGAGTCTTCAGACATTTCTACTACCTACTTCTTGCTTTCTCTTCATCCTCAAAAATATCTCTACTTCTCTCCTCCACTGAACACGTACGGGAAGGAAAAAAGATTCACTGGTCAAAAATAGTATCTGCTTCCAGCAGATGTTATCAGTGTAAAATAAATGGCACAGCAATGAAGTTACATTCTTTTCCCCATTGCGGGCACTTCGATTCTGCCATCACATCACCTGGCAATATTTGCTTATCCACACTGAACGAACACTTTCAAGTACAAAGACCCGGCTCTGGAGAATTTATTTGGGAGAGAGGAAAGAGAAGAAATGAGATTATTTGTAAGAAAATTTATTTTAAAACAGTATCAGCAATTGCAATACAGATCAGAGGCATATTGTCTCCAAGCAATCTCTCTTACATTATTTTGGTTAAGTTACCTGCTTGCCAACAGGTAAGGAAAGCAAATGAAATACACAAACAAAATATTTCCCTATACTTCCCAACCTTCTGACCTAAACAGAACCCCTAAGGGAAGCCTAAAAAATAAACAACATTTTGACCATAGTATTCCTCATGCCAAAATAATCACAAGGCATGGAGTACTTCTGCTGATAAACTTGAAAAGTCTGGAATAACAAGTGTGAAGTACAATACTTGTGCTGCCTCGCTATGAAAAGAATGCTGCTGTCACATAGAGTAAGAAACTCAATAAATATAAGCATGAAGACTCAAGTATTTCTCACATCAATCAAAACCATTTGCCCACCTGCAATAGGGAAATACAAGTTCCTTTACTCAAGATCAACCACAGATTTTTCAGACAGCCAACACAACAGGCAATTTTTTGTAACATACATGACAAAGCCGTAAGGAAAATGGCAGTGGCAACCATTGCAGTTCTTTGTATCAGGAAGGACTACCAGGTTCCTCCAAGACCTAAACAAGCCACAGACAGCACAGTAAATTACAAGGCTTACCTCGTGACAAATTTCACATCAGATGCTTTCAAGTTTAAGCTTGGAAAACAAATGCTTTTCCAAAACCACCTACACTACTCTCACCATCTGGTGTCTTATTCTACTCTTCTGACAGGTGAATTTAGTTAATCAGTTATTTCTCTTGGTGAATACTTAGTTCCTTAGACCACAAGGTATATTCGGAAGTACCATCCTGGATTCTACTGCTCTTACGGAGAAACAAGACAAACCACTAGAATTTCCTAATATACAAATCCACTCCTTTTAGTGGTACTGCCATGGTCAGCACATGCTTCCCTTTTAAAACACAAACCTAGTCTCATTTAGCACCGTGGAACTTGTCCCATGCCCGCACTGCAGCGATTTGGAGGTACAAACCACCGACTAGTACAACAGCTTCATTTTCTCTCAAGAACTACTGTGGCAAATTACCAAGAAACAGGAATTAGACAAGTTTTGAAAAGATAAAAATAGCCCAAACTAGCATACTGCCTTTTACAAAAGAGGTACAATGAGAGATTTTTTGACTTTGAGAGAAGATGCACTATTTTCTTTAGTTCTGTGGAGATGTTTTCCCCTATCCCCAGATACCTTTAACTCCTAAGAAGCTTTGCAGACACTTTTGCAAAAGACATTGTAGTATCTTTGAAATATACAACTGGTATTTACAACTGGTAAATATCTTCATACTGACATTCACAAAATTTGTGGTGAGCATTCTGTCTGCATAGTACAGAACTGCTGTGAAACTTCATTATCATGACATTTTAACCTGTAAAATTCAGTGGAAGCCTCTCCATCACAGAAAAAAAGAAAGGTGTTTTCTGTCTTCACATTTGTCTTAATTCTGTCCAGTTTTGCTTGTTTGTTTTTAGCGATTTACTAACGTCACAGCATTTCATTTGTATAATCCTTTCCAGTGAAAGGTCTGTTGGTGACTCATCAGGGTTTTGCTGTATGGTACAATTGAATCTGCATGTAGAACTGACTTAAATAAATAAACTCAAATGAAAGGCAAGCACCAACTACTTTGACTAAATTGTCAAACAGCCGCATGGTGACAATTCAGTTTACCATACAAAGTTTCTCTGTTTTGAATGAGGTCCTATCTCCTCCAATGTCACACAACTGTTCATTTTTTCTTCTCTGTGTGTGGGTGGGGTGGGAGACATTTTCCTTGTATCTGCTGACAAGGATTTTCTGTGTATGTTTGGAAACAAAAACCCCAAACCACACACCAATTCCTTCGCCTGGGATAACAACTTTTATCTGAAAGTTAAGATTAGGGTGTAAGAAGTATGCATTTAGATAAAAATTGCAGTTGTTCTCGAACACGTTTTTCCAACATGGTTACTCCTACTCAAATAAAGGAAAAGGATGGTTAAAGAGGGTGTCAAACTTTAAATTTGTAGCTTTGCTTTCACTAGCAACTTCTGAAAAGAGCACAAGATATAACTGCTAAATTAAGCACACCTTCAAATCCCCTCCCAACCCAAAACATTTCCCTCAGTTTTCCTACCCCTCACAAAAAAATATGTAGAATTCCACAATTTGAGTATCAAGGTGTCTCCAAATATTTAAATGCCTGACCTTTCTTTCTGCACTTTACAGCAAGTCAACAAATACACCTAGTGACAGAACGTTCTCCTTAGCTTTCACCTTCAGTGCTCAGGCTGAGAGGCAAAAAAAAAAGGAAAGCCAAGAAATTAGAAACTCACTCAATCTACAACCCAGTTCCATTAAATCTTGCTTGAACAGTTTAAGATGATCATATTCTAGCTTTTCACCCAGCTCGTGTGCAGGACAATAGTCCCAGTGTAGCACAGTCAGTGGAAGAGAACGTGGTCCTGACTTGCAATCACCTCAGGTCAGCATTTTGGCCTGATCAGAGAACATCCAACAATCATCAGATCTGGTGCTCCATTTGCTCTGGCCTGTAACTTACAATCGGCTTGTCAGACAGACATTACAAACTTCATGTAGGAGGTATGAAAGTGGAAGTGAGAACAAAGAAAGATCAGAACACAACTTGTTAAAAAATGTCTACTGCATTTGTTTAAAGACTAGAAAACAGAACTAAAATAACCTAAATTTCCTCATCACCATTCCTCATTACAGTGACTGCATGCACATCATGCAGTCAGTAACAGCTCCTTCATTGGCAAGGTGCACTTGCTTCCTAAGTGGATTTGATTTCTCCTTTTTGACTGGAAAAATAAGGGGTGATGGCTCATATGCGAGGTTCAGCATGAAGGCCAGATATGGCTCTGGTCCTTTCACACAGAATAATCACTCACTGCCCCAAAGCCCTCTTTGTCTGCTGCTCAGACACAGATCATTTGGTTTAAGGTATTCATTATTCAGTCTCTTCCTCAAACAAACGCCCCCTCTCTTCCAGACATGCAGCTCAAACTGCCGCTTGTGAATCACTATCCACAGCTAGGTAATTAATGAAGCCTATTGTATCCTCATCAGTAGAGTTATCCCCAACTCGTTCATGGAACTTCCCATGCAAATAGATCAGATTGTTGTACCTTAAAAATGAAACATTTAACATTAATGTCTCTAGAAAACATCTGTCACAGTAAGCATAACCGTTTTAGAAACACCAATGCAAATATCTTTGTGAAGTAGTACACTATCAAAAATAAATTAGTTTCTTAAACATTGCATCTTTAAGGATTTTGTACATCTACATTATAAAAATCAGCTCAAACTGACTTCTTTCATGCTCTTTAACTGACAATGAACTGCGTGGACTCTATGAAACAACACCGTGAATTCTCCAGAATATGCACTATCAAGACTCTTAAAAGCAACAAAGACATTGGCAAGTCTTTAGTCATTGATTTTTCTATGTACTGAGAGACACATAGATGTATTTCAGTCTAAGGGTCAAAATTAAAACAAAAAATTACATATCTCTAGGAAGAATAACTGGCACACAGGTTCACCTAAATACTATGCTACTCATTTAATTTGCTCATCCTTAACCCTCTGGCCATCCTGTGTTGGGAAGCTGCCCTCATTCTTTTCTCCAGGCCCTTGTTGCTAGGATTGCAGCTGCACAGCCCATTGCTGTTGAAGCACATGTCTCTAGAGGGGGACACAAAGGGTTGCATTATCTGCTCTTCCGAGTTGGCACTGCACCGCCAGGATAAGAGCATTCCCCCTCACCCCCCACCAGAAAGCAGGCAGGCAAACCCTGCCAGACGTGACCACTGACATGTGAAGAGCTGCAGAAGGCACAGTGCCCTGGCTCAGCTGCCTGTCACCACCAGCTTGCTCCTCTCCAGGGATGCCCTGCAAAAGCTGCTCATTTATGATCCAGCCTTGACACAAGATTTGATGGGGGGCTCGCACTGCACTTTAGCTTAAGAACTAGTGAGATGAGACCTGTATTTTTAAAACCAGTGAGAACAGTCTCCTAATAAACCCAATCTTCCAGCCCTCTCTGGGACATAAGAGATTGAAGACAGAAAACAGCTCAATGGCCAAATAAGCATACTGTGCTGTGGTCTAAAGCACTGTTCATTTACACTGAACTACCGTCTCAAGGCTTAAATTAAATCTTTACTGGCATTAACAGCTGGATTCGTTCTATGAATACCTTTACATTGTTGTGGCACTTGTGAAGGAGAGGGATATAGGTAGTGTTTCCATTCAGAAAATGTAGCTAAATAAAAAAAATGCAAAATATTTAAAAACTAATTGTTTCTTGGACTGGTTTTGGTATCGTCTCGCTTGTAAATGCCAGAATATTGTCAGCAATTTCTTAAAAAGAAGTTGTTCGGCATTTCTAGTGTCATAAGAAAACAAGAAAAATCAATTGTTTTCATTTTGGATTTCTCTTTCTCAGGGCAAAAAATTCATCACTGAAGAGCACAAAATTATTAGAGAGAAGAAAAAAGTCAACTCTTCATGAGAACGCTGAGTATCAACACACTATTGTTGTGCAATAGTGTGTTGCACACTAGCAACAACATTGCTATTTTATGAAGAGCAATTATGAATTCTATTCATAAAACATGTTTTTGAGGCTATGTACAAGTAAGTAGTTTATAACGGAAACAGAACGTTTATTTCATGTACAACTTACACATACACTTTAATGAAGTGATCATCAGTTATACATTAATAGCATACGCAGACATTGAATAGAGTACGAAAGCATTCTCACATAGCGTGTTAGACTGTCACATAGCAAAAGGTGGAAAGGAAATCACAGTTTTTCTAAGCCTTAACTAAAGGCCAGACTAGTTTTTCACTTAATGTCATTAAATCAGCATTATACCTGTACCTGAAGGTCTGTCTCCTTAGAACAGCGCACACTGGAGGGAACATCTGGGATCTGTGCCAGCTCTGAAGAAACCAAGTGTCCATAGAAGGCAAAATGAATTCCATCGTTTCCTGCCCATAAGATTACCAGCGCATGCTGGCAAGGCTATGCACTTACTGCAGTCCTGAACAGTCAGGGGATGATGACTTCCAGATACAGACTGAAACCAAAAGGCTGCTACCTGTCCCATGATCTGATAATTGTAACCCAGGACTGGAAGGACCAGAGGCAGAAGTATGCTGTTTTAATTCTGTGTTAACAAAGGACAGCCTAGTCTAGTTCGTTGTAACTTTTTGAGAAACAGGTTAGAGCCTCCCTCGTGTGTTTCCCCTTGGTACTCCTATTGAGGTCTTTGAGCCCCATATGATTACTTCTGAAGGGCGCAAAGAAAAGCAGCGTTGAGCAAACCTAATTTCTTCAACGAAAGTTCTCATTTTGAAAAAAGCAGCACATTTACAGTTAACTGTCTCAGTTCCATGTAAAGCATTTAATCCTGAAGAATACAACTGGTATTATTCAAGGACCTTGACTAAAATACTTCTCTAGTACAACAAAAAATTTATTTTTCTTCTTAACCTACAATTGTGGGCTTTCTTCCATCATGTGAATATATCATAGATATTTAAAGCAGGAACAAAATAAGATCAAGAAAAGGCACAGATACCATTGTTTACTTGTAACTCTATGTCTTTCAGTACTTGATTCCACCTGCTCTTTTATCTAGCCTTATCTCATCTCTCTCTCTCTCCCCCTCCTGTTGCATAGCTCTGTGATTGGGATGGTAGAACAATTAGCAGAAAGAACTACAGTTTCAATGTTAAAGACATACATCATCTAGAGCCCAAGGGAAAAAAAAACCACCACAAACAACACATGTATTTTACATTAAGCAGCACACACGGCAGAAGTAACTAGAAGAATAAAGAGGGCTAAGAGTCAGAGGAACAGTAGAATAACACAGTGGTGCTGAAATAACTGCAGTTCTTGAACATGCAATGTGGTGAATAATGCTGACATTTGTCAAAAGAGAGTGAATCTTCTTATGTCACTAGTACATCCATTTTTCAACATTTGAAATTAACTAGCAGACACGTATATTTTTATATAGCTAGCTAGATACCTCAAGCATTCCAACTGCTCTAGTGAGATGTGCACAAAGCTATCACTCTAAAAAAAATGCTGATTTAACTTCCTTTGTAATATACTGATATCCCAGACAGCTACAAAATTCAGACAGTGCTGGTAACACCAGTAACAACAGTCAGTGCATAGTCATCATCAGCTTTGACTCACTAATACTGTACTTGTATTCTGATGGAAAAAGAGACAGTGTTTAGGATTTTTGCAGAAGTTATGAAAACAATAGTCTAAAATACATTCTTTCACTTCTTGATGTTACTAGTCTTGCTTTGTCGAGTGAGGACTTTTGTTCCTTTTGTAATTGCATGTTATTAGTAACTGTGTTGTTGAACACACCCTCAGAACATCATCAGTTTTTGCAAAACAAGCAATTATTTCTGGATAGATGTGAATCTTCCTTCTAGAGGATTCTCAGTTATCTGGGGAAAAAAAAAAGGCAGCGAAACAAACAAAAAACCACTTCCACACTTGAGCTCAACTTGAACTACCAAATTAGCAATAGCTGCAGTGCTACTCTATTGTAAAGCTTCCGGTAAGTAAATGCTACGTGACTTCTTTAAACACATATGGAAATGAAAGTATATCAACCTCTAGAGACTGGAACAAGCACATGCTCTTGTAACAGGTTGTTTTGGGATATATAACAAACATTTTTCCACAAAAAAACTTTACACTTGGGAATTTGATGTCTATGTACAAGGGGTTACTAGTCACAGCAAACCAATATATAAGACCAATATATAGAATAACAAAGAGCACCCAAGGGTCTCCAATACCACCTCAGAGATCCTTTTCAACCCAAACCATTCTGTGATTTGTAACACATACCATGTCCCTTCCCCTTAAATGGCACTACAGTCAGTTTTTTGCAGAGCGATCAACTTCTCCCCAGGCTCTTAAAACAGAAGTAGTTACAGTTTTTCTCCGGTACCACCCCACAAAGGACTTCATAATGTAACATTATCCATTAGCCTTCAAATTCTGGGTCCAACTAACAGAATCACCACAGTGGTACCAATCACCACAGCTATTTTGAGATACAAACAGCAGAAAGGAAGAGGCAGAAAGGTAGCAGGAAGAGTTAGTGCTGTATTGGGGGTAACAGAAAAGCCTGATGCTCTAATGGGGGAAAGAGAGATGAAGAGGAGAAGTAAGGCAGAGCACAGCAGAACAAAAGAAACTACACTTATGAAAGATGTCTGAAGTTTACACACAATATAAAATAACTGGGTGGGAGATTTGTTTGGTTTTAAACAAAAAAATCTAAAGAAGGGAAAGGAAAAGCACAACAGATAACCTACGACACTGAAAAGCTTTGCTGAAATATATCTAAATATTCACAGGCAAGGATAGTTGCAGGAGATATTGAGGAGCTAGATGGAGAGCAAAAGAAATAGGGTACAGAAACAAAGGAACCATTGTATCTATGAGAGAGCACTTGTTGACATAATCATTCTCTAGATTGGGTTATCTGAAGGTAAATAAGAAAATTTTGACAGTAAGTCACATTCTTCTTCCATGGCAAGTCTGTTAACAATGAGAAATTTCAGCAAATTTCCATCAATTTGTTTTCACTACAACAAATAAATCAAGTAGTAACATCAGTATACAAACAAGTCTGGGGATCTGCATTTTAAAATCAGTGGAGACTAGAGATTCATGTCACTGTGTGGCTTTTCATTTACTTGTGGAGTCACAGTCCATTAAAAGGCAGAAAACATTCAATACAGCAGTCTCTTGTGGCTTCTCAAGTTAGGACCCTTATGTTAGAAGCATCTCAAAACTCAGATGGAAAGTTAGGTAGCTAGATTCTCAGAAGTGCCAAGTACCCCAGCAGTTTCCATTCAACGCCTGAGAGATTTTCTGAGATGCAGGTGTGACTCAACTAGAGAGCTGGCTTGCTATTTTACAAATCGAACAATGCCTCTAGCTATCCTGCCTCCCCGTAATTAATTACAATGCTTCTCTGTGCCTCCCACCCCTCTTCTGCCTAAGATAAGTAACATATATAAATATACATATATGTAAGTACTATAACAAATAACTATCACCCATGTAGTCTTCTTTAAGAGAATGTATTTCACATTTCCTCCTTACCACAGTGAAAGCATCTTTCCCACAATACTAGCACTAGCTTAAATAGACTGCTCTTAAAAAGGGAGCTAAGCTGGCCTTACCATTCTCATTTTTAAATTCATTCATATTAACTAAAACCCACTGAAGCTCCCCACCATTTTCCTGCCTGAGACAATTCAAAGGCAGCATTCCTCTTCTGTATGTCAACGGGATTTAAAGAAGTTACAGCTTGAGGCCACCCACTCTTCCAGGTCTTCCACCTGCACCAACAAGTGAACATGCTCAGGATGTATGAATGCAGTTCATCCTCTGAACGTGACTATACTTACAGCCCAACTTGACTGCCAAAGTAACTGTTGACAAATACTCGAAATGAAGTCTAATAAACCAGCCCCAAACGAAAGGTCAGTCATGCATAATACAGTCAGAGACAGGCACATCTATTATGCAACAGGAATAATGGAAATACTGGCCTACTTACCCTTTCTCTCCAATTTACTCAGTAACAGAAAACATTCCTGGTGGGATTAATAACTGGGAATGAAGAAAAACTAGAAGGATTAAAGACTGATATACATTTCAATGCAGAGAAAGACTTCAAGACAAAATGTGCTTCTTTTGAATTGCCTCAGTCAAAAGAAGAAATGGGAGTCTGGAAAAATCTATAGTTACTAGTTCATGCTTAAGGAGGCAGGAGCAGCAACACACTGCTTCACTCATTGCAATTTAAAAAGAAAATTACATAACTGAGTGATATCTTGTGGTAAGCCTAATATGATTCGAATGAAGCATATTCAAGAAACTAGATCAGTCTCTCCTGGACACAAGGTAGCATTCAAACAGCTCAGTCAAGCAATTCTGGACATGAGTAGACATGCAAACTAGGTGTCTGTGAAATGACACAAAGGAATCAAGAAGTCTGTAAAATCTGCACATTCAAAGCAAAATGTTAGTAAGACAGTATTTTGAATCAATGTGCCAAAATTCTGAACAACTGCTTACTGGAACACATCACTCCTTCAAGGGACATAGCTTTAAGTGCTTTTCCTAATAAGGGAGTAGGCAGTAAGCTGCACATAATGTTAAGAAACAAAGCTAGAATACAATCTATTCTATGTCCTTCAGTATGCTGTAGCAACTGTTGGTCCAAAAGACATCAGAGTGCAAGACTGTTTTGTGTGGCAAAGATGAACCTGAAAATTAAATTCTGCCATTAACACAAGTCTGTTCATTACTTGCTCTTTTCTTCTTGATACTAGATCATTCTTGTAGGAGAGAATATTATCCTTTTCTTTCCTTTAAAGAAAATGGACAGCTGCATGGTTAAAAGCTCCACCCTTCAAAAACATTTAGATATATTAATGGAAACAAACAGATCTCCTCTGATTGTGTCCACTTTCAGCCAGTTCTTAGTCTTCAAGGAGCTCTTCTCTGCCTCTGAGCTACCTAACTTACTAGGTTTTAAGTATTTCAAGTAATTTCATGCAGTAGAATAGGGTTCCTTAATTATTTCATACCTATAGCATACCATACACTGTCTGGCAGCTTTACTGAATGGACAGCATTGCACACATAAATCTGACATACAGAAGACAGACAGCAAGCACTAAACATAGAAAGGACTATTAACACCCAGCCTGGGCTCTCCCCTGATACAGGATGCCAAAGTTCAAGTAGGCTGAGAATATTTGTCCTTGGCATTCCCTCTGCAGTAGCACTTTGTCCCAAACATTAAGTATTACATGGACTTCAAGCATTTTCTGTCAAGATATGATTAGTCATGGGGGAAAAAGCCAGAATGATACTCTTAGGCTTCCTGGGCTACAATTTGTTCCTTAACTACAAAATGGCAGATTTTCTTCCTGTATAAAACGACATATTGAAAAAAAAATTGATTGCAAAGTACAGTGTAAGAGGGCAGGAAATACCAGTTTTTCAGGATGTCTTATTTCACACTGTACATAAGATTAGCCAGTTTAAGGAAAAGATTATAGCATATGACGATACTTTCAGAAAGGAATAAAAAGGTCTTATAGAAGAGAACTACCCAATCTGTTAGAGGTACTTTAAATACCATATAGTGATTCTATAGCGAGAGTCTAAATATAGAACTCCAAAAATGAAAGATCTCTCAGTTGTATATTCAATATTTCAAATTATAGAAACTTATATCAAATTATACGAACATTGTGCAGGTGTAATTCCTAGCATAATTCCTTTGCGGGCCTTGTGCTTTCCTTCTCTTCCCCATCACACTGCAGAGGAGGACAAACCAGTTTAAGTACCTAATTTAGACATCAACCAATATTCCCAACACGCTTTTCTATCCTACTTTTTTTTTATGATTTTCTTCATACAAACAGGTATAATGAAATTTGGTTTCCATGACTGCAATTCTCTTATCGACAGACTTTGATTCCCAGCTTTCCTCTGTTTTATGGTATCCAATGCCACAAAGCTTCAGAGAATTTGTGCTTCATGTTCCACTTACTGTGAAAAGGGAAAGCAAGAGCTGCACTGCAGACTTTCACATTAATATAGTTCAGTTGGATCAGCTGTGTTCTACTTCAAAATGCAAATAAAATGTTTCAGGGAAATAAACCAAAACTGTTTCTGAACACCTGTGTGAGAAGCTGAATCAGTCATATAGATCAGCTGCAGCCCAGTGATTTGACCTAAGTTTAACAATGGAGGGAGTGGAGACAGTCAGATACAAATACAGGTGGTACAAGAGACAGCAGTAATGAAAGGTGCTGCACAAATGGGCATCTGAAATGGAGCAACAGAAGGACAGTTTTCTACCTGTGCTGCTTCAGAGTTACTATACAGGGTGAATGCAATGAGAAGAATTCAGAAGTTAAAGGCAGAAGTTAAGCTACACTGAAAAACAAAAGTCCTTCATGAAACAAAATGTTGAAATCCAACATCTTGTATGACTTTTTTCCCTTTGCTCTTAAAGTGAACAGCACTGAACTACACTGCAATTACATAAATGAACTAAAATTTATGGCATTGCTCCAAAGTCATCAATCAATTATTAAATTGAAAATTAAAATAGTACAGAACTAATGAAAGTGTGGTGGATGAAGTCTAAACATCTCCTTACACAGGAAACTAAAGCCCACTAAAATCTCGCTCAGAAAAGTCAGCCTGTGAACCAAATTTGAAAATCATATACTACAAAAGCAAGGTAACAGAAGAGATGTAATTCAGATTTTGAAGATATGTGGTTTTGCTGTGGTGGTATCAAGATGCACACACAATACATGAACAGTTCACCAACATTTTAGGGTAGGACTTCCAGATGCAAGGAGTAATGCAGGAGTGTTACACCAGCTTTTAGTGCTACACATGAATGGAACAAAGGCTTCCTTGACAAACTCCAGTCATCCACTGGTGTAAAAGCATTTTGCTAAAATTGATTAGAGTCTTGACACTACCTTCAGAAGGCAAAACTTTTTTTCCATCTTTTCCCCCAACCCAGTATTATAGAACTTCAGTGAATTAGCAATACGAGAACGGAAAAGTTGAGGAGAACTGATTTTTGGGGTTTTATCAGATTTTTCTGGGTTTGCTCTAAACAGTTGGAAAGTATAAGTTTAAGAGTATCATGAGACTGGATGAGGAATACACTAACTATGAAGAAGAGCCACAAGCCTAAATGCTTCTACTTCACATGACTGGAAGTACATCCACAAAGCACATGGTCAGAGTCATGCGACAAAAAATCCTGGCATGTGAACAAAGATGCAAGTCCACACACACAATTGCAGTCAGGCAGGGAAAGGAAAAGTTGCAGGGTCCCAGGTAAAGTGGCAGCAGGAAACGGCGCTAGAGCACTGTCTATCACTACCTTACAATCTATAAATTTTTGAACCTCAAAAACTTAAGATAAATGAAGGAAAATACTAGGATTTAAGGCCTTTTTTTAAATCTGGCATAGGGCATATCATAAGATGTTTACGGAGATTTTACTCTCATCAGCTTCATAGCTGCCAGCAAGGCAAGTCAGGAAAGCTGTACTTCCTGATCTATGATTGAAGCTTCCTGCAGACACTCATGGAGCTCATACAGAAAGGGCAGCCAACAGGTTAGGAACACCCATTGCACTTCACTTGTTTCTGCCACAAGAATGAAATACACATATTTTTGCATTGTGGAGTTCTCTTTGCTTCTTGTCTGCTCCTGCTCCAGTCAGGATCAGGACTCACTGAACCAGTGGTCCAAAAGTCCTGTCTCTTCCCCACTTGTCTTCCTGTACTAACTCTCATCCATGCCTGTGCCCTCCTGTGGCTGCTTACAGTAGAGCCCATACTTCCCTCTGGTATTAAGTATTGCTCCTCTTTTCCTCTTAGTCTTCTTCTTCAAATAGACATCATCATCTTTTACCTACCCTTATCACCCCTACACACGCTACCCAACTGCCTGCCTTCCTTTTTCCCTCTTGCATCCACCCTCACAGGGTGGGATTTTTCTGGTTGTGAATTTTTATGGAGTTGGCAGTTTTTAAAATTATTTTAAAATTATCTGATTACTATTTCCTTCTCTTTCCCCTTTCCCGACAGACTCTCAAAGACAGAGATTCCCCATCCACACAGCCCATTCTCATTCTGCAATGAAACATTTTTTCACAGAGTGGGTATAAAAACATCTGAGGATGCCCCTGAGTCACAGCAGCAAGAAGCACGCCAGAGAAGGAACTGCAGGGCCAGCAAGAGAGGCTGCAGCTCCTCCTCCCACTGTGGGATGCCATTTACACTCCAGTTTCACATGCTAGTAATACAACCACCTTCCTGTCACATACTTCTCCAGGGTAAATTTATGTGCAGAGTCTTTCTTGCCCAGACTCTCTGGCTGAAACCTTTTACAAGCTATAGTGAAACTAGAGCTAAAAAGACCAGGTGATAGTGGAAAAGAAGTGCACAACATGAAGGATAAGTCCAAACAAGTCTGGTATCGTCAGTCGTACTGAAAACACTTCAGAGTTGTCAAAGGAACATGGGGGAAGGGAGACACAAACAAGAAAACAGAAAATGTAATATTAACCTTCTACCAGTATTTAAACAAAATTCAGCATACTTTGAGAATTTTTAGGGTAAAGCATCAATTTTTACTGCTACTTGAATTACATACTACATGAATGGTGATCAGAAGCACAGAGTAAGGTAAAATAGAAAGATACTTGTCACATAGTTCCTGAGAAAGAAATTGAGAACAAAGCCTGCAAAACACTATATGGAGAATTTTTGCAATGTGTTCCACAAGTTACATCTCTTTCTGAGGAAACAGCATGTGTAAGAGGTTTTATGTACATTTCCTAAGGTACTGATATTCTACAGAATCCTTTTCCACAGTTCATTTGGATTTTTAGACAGTAAAATATGAAAACAGTAAAGAAAAATATTAAAGTAGAATCTACAAGCTTCTAAAATTAAAGTTGCTATATAGAACTGAGCTCAAAAGAAATCAGCAGTACTTTCAGGGTTTAATGTTCCATCAGTATTCATATAATCCACAGCAATTAACCCTACAAAAATGCGCTACAATCATTATCACTGACTGAAGTCAAATATGAATAGATCTATCCCAAAATTTTCGTGGTGGCAAATTCAGGTGATTAAAACGTTGACCATTCCTACACATTATTTAACCCCACATCAAAGCATGTGTGGAAAATTAGAAAGTAGTGAAATAAAGCTGGTTGGGTCCTTTAAATCATAGCAAACCAGGATAAACAGACAGTGTGTTACATGGAATTGCAAATTAAATTATTAAAGCCATGAAAATAATTACACAAAGAATACAAAAAAAATTTTGTCATCTTATATAAGAATTGGAAATCTGTTTAGAAGCCTTACTTGAAATAAAGGAAGTGAAATGTGAACTGGATGCAATAAGCAAATGCATCAAGAATTTACTTTGGTAAGGAAATTGGGAAAGGAAATTAGATGAAGTGCATGTAGCTGCACATACCATGAATATCACAGTCTGTTGGGGCAACAAGACAATGCTGTCAAAAAAAATTTATTAAATTTATTGAGCATTACAAAGTACTTGGACTCCTATCATATCAGATATATGAGTATTAATATATTTTTACTATGAGCATAAAGAACACTTGAATATTGTAAGTCTGCTGGACTTCTTATCAGGGGCTTATCACCAGGCACTTGAAATAGTGCTTAGAATTCACCAGAGGTGCCATGAAACCATATCCAATCTTAGGTTAAAATCTGTATCTATACCATGATTTGATGGTTTTGGTACCATAGTGAATATTTAAAGATCTGTCATCCATATTCACGTCAACATTTAAAGTGAAAAGTAAACTTGACAGTATTGCCTACCTGAATTTCCCAACTTCTGTTACTTTCTTTAAGCAGCAAGTGATTCAGTGAAGATATCCCCAATTCTAGAGAGCAAGGAAGAAGAGAAAAAACAGTGTAAGTTACTATCTGCTAAAACTCCTAATGTAAATTACTTACAATGAAGAGCAATGTAACTGCACGTTTCCAGGAAAAAAACAGCTACCAAGAAGGAGAGTCAGGAGTTTCTTCAATGCTTCTCCTTTGCAAAGCACCATAGGTGTTGGAATGACTGAGCTACTTCCACCTGTGAATGATTTCAACGATTACAGGCTACCTTGTTCACAGAAGTGTTGGAAGACACTTTCTCTGACTTGTGCACTCCCAGGTCCTCTTTATTCTCATATCCTATTATACTTGCACACTGTTTAAAATACATAAATTATTTTTATATATATACATATGTAGGACACGGTTAGATGAAATAAATAAGGAGCACAGGTACAAAAGCAGTAACTACTTAATTCTGGCTGCTTCCTTTGCTAGGGTCAGACTTTTATTTTAGCAGGGGGATGTGGGAAGGCCCTGAACCAGATGTAATATACAATATTATTTTTGCAAGATTAGCTAGGTAATTTTCTTAGCAATCAGACTTCAGATTACTGGTAATACCAGGTAGTTCAGGGAATAACTGGTTTGTACTAAGTCCCAATAAAAATGTGTAACTTGGCAGTTAAATGTCATGAAGTGTGTGAGGTTCAGCAAACAACTTTGTTATTGAATTATTGTCCATGACATCTGTTACCAAGTTCAGCAGTTCTCAGTAAAAGGAAGGATGGATTACAAGTACTGCAGGCAATAACAGAAAGGAAACACATTCATAAGAGCTGGCTCTGAGTGACAACACGAATTGCTGCTACTTGAAGTAGTAGCAGATTATTTAGTGCTGTTAAACCTCTATTCAAAAAAACCCAAACAGACCAGAACACCCTGGTATTCAGAAGGCATCCACCTGCAATGAAAAACAGTCATGACAACACTCATATACCAGAAATGTGCTTCAAAACAGAGAGAAGCCATGAGGAAAGCTGAAAACTCCAAACAATCCAGTTCACAATTCAAATGTGCAGCTAAAAATAAGGCAAATGCAGCAGCAAATGAAATTCTATGCATTTCTTTTGTTAGGTAGGGCAATATTTTGCAGATTTTATTACCAAAAAAAAAAAAACAAAACAGAGCAAAACAAACCCACAAACAAAAAGCCCCACCTCCCTACTACACTTGAGATCCCCGATATTTTAACCTTCATGCTACATGGCAAGGCATTTGCTTGCTGGCTTTTACTGGGGGCTTTATCATACCTCAGCCCTACCTTGCTCACAAACTAGGGAACCAAGTCTTCTGTTTCTCCTCAGACTGACATAAGACAGATCTAAAAAGTAAAATTAATGGGTTTTTATCTTTACCCACGCAGTTTTCAGAAAAGACTGTCAGAAAAATTATGGACTAGAAATAAAGAGCAAAGGCAGATGAGAGCAGGTAAAACAGAATGTAAATGCAGAAAAACACTAAATCGAGAGAAAAATGTTGTGAAGGAAAAGGGGAAAACTTGTCTGCACAGCATTACATGTCAAGAGCTGTGGTAGTTCAATATGAAAGCAAATAAGATCCTTAAAGGTAGCAAGGCAAACATGCATTTTTAGAATAGATATCAATTTTATAACAGAATCATCATTCAAAGTTAGCTATCTTCTAGTTAAAAACTCAGTGGACAATATTTAATAGATAGATAGGAGAAACAACTAATTTAGCTGCAGTTAAACACAGACCTCCTCACTCAAATGCAATGAAACTGAAAGCAAAGTGGAGAAAGATTCATATCAGTAAATTTTACTGAGAGAAAACTGCATTTTGAGAAGTTAGCACAGAGTACACATTAATAGCACACATAACATCCTAAACATGCAGAGACTAATTCTGTATATACAATTCAAATACGTAATAACATTTATATAAATGAGGTAATGGTAGATATAAGACTACCTATATTTACAACCTCTAAGCCAAATGTTTTCCTCCACCCCTCTCCTTAAACAAATATAGAGTAAGTGTAGACTTGGAGACTTTCCTAAACTTTAGCATTAGAAATCTAGGGCCATGCTGTAAGACCAGCAGGAGAGAACAATGAAAGCCATCCTTGTACAGTAAAATTTTAAAAAGCCAGTCACAAATGAGATGATCTGGACAAGTGGTTTTAAGTCATTATGTCACAGCTATTTAGCTATTTAGGAGCCTGTAGACTAAATCCACATCCTAACAGACAATTTAATAAACAAAGTAATTTCTATAAATGGTAGACTTTTGGCTTGAAAAGCTATTAAATGACAGCAGAGTGGAAAGAGTAGTTGTTTGCAGGTACTGCCAAGGCACATGACTAATCAAGCTGTGCCAACTTTCTATTAAGTCTGGACAGCTTACTGCAGACTTGCTCACATCACTCTTTCATTAAAAAAGTCAGTTATAACAAGCATTTGTCTAAGTGGTATCATTTACATGAGAATTTGAAGCTTTATGCTTGCCTGAAGCCTTGTTTTCAAGCCCGTATTTCTAAATAATAATTACATTACTGATTTGACCAGTTACAAGAAATCACTAATGTTGCCACATTAACAGGTGATTTTGCTGTCATCCTGGTATTATCTGCTCAGACGATTTCTTAATTGACTTAGTCCATCCCAGCTTAAAAGTCATATTAGCCTTTTTAGAGGAGTTCACTATAAAACTTGTGTATGAAAACAAAGATGATAAAGTACAAATCAATAGGGTAAATGAGATATGAGTTCCCCTAGAAAGGTGAAACATATCTATTAGTACAGTGCTTCTACTGAAGAGACACATTATTTTAGGGAACCTAAATGCTAAAGAAGGATATTTTGATGGAACAGCTACCAAAGCATCATAAACATTAACAGACCTGAGAAAATTAATATTGTTATTCCTAAGTATTAAATTCAGAGTAAAATAATTAGTGTAGCTCCATAACATATTCTAATTTGCATAATTACATAAAACAGGTTGAAATTTGATACAGAACTTGATAACAGTACACATGTAAGCGTAAGCTTAAACAGTACACATGTAAGTACATTGTAAGCTTTAAAAATGTGTTTGTATCATAAAGAAAAATATTTTCTAAGCTAAAGAGGCCATGAGTTTACAATACATGAACAATTGAATAGCATGCAAACATTCAGTCCTGTCCATTGAAGAAAAAAACCAGTGAACTTCAGCAGTTTCAGTGGTTTATCCATGAGAAAATTATAATCTAAACTTTTTATTGCGTTTCACTGTCTCCATTAGAACAGCTAACTTTTTCATCCTTTTGAAAGCTATTAGAAACAGAAATGCAAAGAACACCAAGGATTAATCTTGCACCTGCTAAATAATTTTCACCTCCATAGACATATATTGTACATACACACAGTATATAAAATCATCTTTCTATTCTAGCCAATGGCAAAGTCACACACATATAGAAAATCACAGATAACCAATAGAGCATATTTTATTATTTCACTATGAAGCTTGTAACTGGTACAGCAATTCATTTCATAGAGCCATAATGAATGGAGTTAGTAAATGTCAGTGAGTTCAGAGCTGTGCATATTTGGCACCAAAAGAGCCATACGGCACGTAATATTAAAGGTAAGTTGAAAAAAATCATGGAAGTTTCTCCCATTTCTATCAGAGGGATATAAATCTCAAAATCAGAGTCCTTAGAGGAAAAAGTAGAGATGGAGTTTAAACCTAGATAAGTCTTTAGGAGAAAGATACTTCTATTCACCAACTTAGCCTAGAGGAGGACTTGGGACAGTAGCCTACTTAAACTTACCTCTGAATGCCTTCTCCCCACCTAAAACATTGTTCTGAAGAAACAAAGCCTGCTTTCCTTATTTTCTAAGGAGTTTTCGTGGGAGAAAGGTGCATTTAGTACTATGCTTTTCAGAAGCAGGTACTGTGTTTTCACATCTGCCAATACAGACTTTGAAAACCCGACATGAATAACTTCACTGATTCATCACATAAAGGATGTCGTTTACTTATATTTTTTCTTCAAAATCTAGTATGAATAATTGCTTAGCTGTCTACTTTAAATCACCCAAGTGACAATCAACCTGTATGCTACTACAAATCCTCTACATAACAAGAGTAGACAGGTCATGGGAATGACAGAACAAAAAAAAAATCTGACCCAAAACGACAACAGTTCACTGTTTGAAGTCCTACTGATCCTCAACTTTTGTCTTTTGAAGAACTAGAAAGAGAGACAGTCTAGCAGACATTAAGTATCTCCTTCCTCAAAAAGCAAAAAAGGACCTGGAAAGTCACTAAATGTACAAATTATTCTACTGCATATACAGTGGTGTTCAGCCCTTGCAAAAACAGCCTTGAAAAAACACAGCTTGTTTTCCTAAGGCAAAGACTGTCAAAGTCATCACTTCCCACACTTGCATTCTCGAAAGAAGGCCCAGAATTTTCAAGGAAAAATATCACAGTAATAAGCGTTATTACTATGACAGATTGCATGCAACAAGTGAATAGCATTGTAAAAACAAAATGCACACATAATGTGAATGCACACACAGATAGCTCAGATCTCCAGATAACCTCCCAAGTTCGGGACAGCCTGACTGTTCACGTCACGCCAGGCTAATGACTCTGCTCTACTGGTGGCAAAGGCAGCTCCCATGAACCTCCCAACTCATCTCAACTCTGATGCAGCGAGCGCATCTCAACTCCCCATCCTTCTTGGTGGTTTTGCTACAAGGTTTATCTACGCAATGAAGGAGTTAAGAAGCCCACTCTCTCAGGCCATCTACCACAAAAGTTATAATGACTTGGTCGGCATTTTGAACCCATATCAATGCCTCTAATTTTCAATGGCAATGGGCCAATATTTTTAGACCAGTACGTTATTGCAACTCATTAAAATTTCACAGAATCATAGAACATGCTGAGTTGAAAGGGAACCACAAGATCATCGAGTCCAACTCCCAGCCCTGCACGGGACAGMCCAAAGAGTCATATCATGTACCCAAGCGCATTGTCCAAACACTTCCTGAACTCTGTCAGGCTTGGTGCTGTGACCACTTCCTTAGGGAGCCTTAGGGAACCAACCACACTCTGGGTAGAAAACCTTTTCCTAATATCCAGCCTCAAGCTCTCCCAGCACAGCTGCTCCATGCCATTCCCTCAGGTCCTGTCACTGGTCATCACAGACAACAGATCAGTGCCTGCCCCTCCTCTTCCCCTCATGACAAAGTTGCAGACTGCAAGGAGGTCTCCTCTCAGTCTCCTCTTCTCCAGACTCAGCAAACCAAGTGACCTCAGCCACTCCTCATCTGGCTTCCCCTTTGCATCCTTCACCATCTTCATAGCTCTCCTACTTTGAGATTTGAGACAATCAATATAGTAAGGGGGAAAAATAAATCATTCCTCATCCAAGTGTCCAATTTTTTCAAGATTATTTAGACTATGGTAGTAAAGAGAAAAGTCAGCTTTAACTTTTCTCTGATCCACTCTTCCTATAAATTCACAGGCATTTATAAGTTTACCTGCCGTCAGCACTAAGCACAGTCAAGAACCAGTTTCAACATTCTAGAACAGAACACAGTTCCTCTTTATTTAAAAAAAAAAAAACAAACTAGCATTGAGGACACTTCAGAATTAATCCTGTGTCTGAGGCAACAATTGAAAGTACAAAAGCATCCAGATATGCTTACCCAAAAATCAAGAACCTTAAACATTCACGATGTCTTGGCAGAAACCACCAGGACATGCACAATCAGTGATACACGTCCTTGGTTGGTATCTCTAGCAATTAAAACACTAACTTTTAAGTCTATCCATAAGTTCTCAGAGAGGGAACAAAGAAGTTTTGAAATTTCTCTGCTAGTTTACAAGATTATCTTATGCCATTTTCTGAACAGAAAGAAGATTCAATTATTACCCCCATATCTGATCATTTCAGTGGATTTGTTTCACAATCACAAAAAAAAAGATTAAAAATCAGACAATAGAGGGTTTTAATTCCATCATATTGTTTTTAACTAAGCAAAGAACAAGCAGTCAAAGAACATGCATGTCAAAGAACAAGCAGTGCTAGTGCCACTGAGCATACGTAATATTAACAGATTCTGTTAATGCAGATTCTGACTCTAGCCTTCCTCCCACATGCACACACGCACATTACCATGGTGATTTGCAAAATTTGGACTTTGGAACAGTACAGTATTTGAAATGCCCTCAGCATCTTTGAATAGATGCAAACACAAATTAAGTTACTTTTAAAAAGACAGTAAGTCACAAATAGTTTGATAAAATTGTCTGTACAGAAGAACGCTGACAAAAACATCTTAATATTATCTTAACCAGTAGAAACAAAGCAACAAAGCTTTCACATCACACTTTCTGTCCGTGAAAGAGTTTAAGAATTTGAAAAAAGAGATAGCATATATACAGTATAAAAAGCATAATCTAGAATCACCCATTACCTCTGTCAGTATTTGAGCAGCTATCTGTGGAAGTGACACTTTCAGAACAATGTATTTTCTTTAATGTAATTCTTAATTTATGTACTATTCCACTAAAATGCACACTTGTTTGGACTATCACACATCTGTGCCTGCTGTGAGTTTCATCCAAATGGGATCAGCTGTCAGTTTCTCCCAAGTGGGATTACTCCTGATGCAGTTTCCTTTTATTTATTACAATTTTAACTGAGATAAATAATAATAAAAAAATCTTAAGAAATAAGGATCATCTTAGTGTGAATACATACATATCTTGACAACATAGAGGACAAAGGACAGGGAGAGAAGTCAACAACTGTGCCCCAAACTAATAATAAATACATTAACAAAACAAATCCACCACAACCTGCAGTATCTGTATTGTCCTTTATATATACACTGATAGTGCTCATACTTCGGTTTGTAAGCACCTCTGGATACAACTAACTGCAATTCTACTGAAGAAATACAAGGAACAAGACTTCACCGTAACTGCTAACTGCTGGTTAATGACCCGCACAAACGCATTCTTGCAGACACGCAGCTAACTTTCTTCGCAGACACAACTGTAATGAATTCAGAATCTCAATGAAAGGTTCACCACTAACTTACTCATAGCCAGGGTTTAATCTGCAACACTTAGAGCTGAAAGGAGTCACCACGCCTGCTGACTTCCCGGAAAAGGCCTGCGTTACGTGAAAGCACCACTTAACAATCATGTATGGAAACTAAAGGCACCAGTGCAGGGATTTACAGGCTCTTCTATAGAAGAAGCTTGCAGGCAGCTCGAATGCGGTAGACCCTGGGGGATGGTCCACATGTTTCACAGCCGAGTGTCTGTACCCACATACTGCCCCTTCAAATTCATCTCAATGAAGCCTCAAGTTCAACTAACATTTCTGAAGAGTATCACAAGGCTTTGCCCTTTACAAGACAACTTAGAAGAAAACAATGTACAACTGCGTGAAATAACAGAGCTGAACACACCTAGATTTATCCTTCAAAAAAAGTCACTATTTCAACACTGAAATAAAGACTTGATTGCGCAGCTAACCCTGGCCGTAGCAGTGATGTGCTCCCACTGTGAGCACATCACCTAAACATTTGTGCAAGATGAATTTTTGATAGGACAAAACCAACCAACCAACCAAAAAGGAATAAAATAAAATAAATTAAATTAAATTAAATAAAGGAATGCATCAGAGCTCAGTCTTCTATTAGTTCTGCAAATTATTCCCTGCATACGCTGAAGGACAATAAAAAAAGATAAATCTGATGAGCAAGAAGTGCATGAAATACCAAAAATAACACAATTAGTGAAGACTACTCCCTGGTCCCTTCTCCCTCCCTCTAAAAACTAGATGTTACTTAGAACACACATTTTTAAACCTTTCTTCCAGTCCACTGTACACCGACTTCCTGGACATGTCAATGCTAAACAAAATGGGTAAACTCCTTCTTCTGAAATACTTACACATACTTTTGGCTGGAAGAAACAGCTTCTACTGTATCTCAAAATCTGTTTATACAGTTCAAGTGAACACGACTACTCAACTTGAAACTACATTCTTACATCAGTTTTAATTTTTTTAATTATATCAAGGCAGAATAAACCTTATAAAACTCAGTTTATTAGAAAAGAACTTCAAGGCAAAAAAATCAGGGCAAGATATCATTCACTTGAAGGGTTAAGAGAAAAAATAGGTAGTTGAGCTCAATTCTCAGGAAGCTTTAAAGGAGTAGGTGGAATTCCTTTAGCAACTGGTGTTTGATGCTAATAGCTGCATCACGTGGGGCCAATTAAAAAAGATGTTATCAGACAGCACAAGAATTACTGAACATGAGCCATAAGATGAAAGCAACCAATAAATGTAACAAGGCACTTTCTGCTTATAATACTTCAGTATTAAGTAGTCCAACTGTTTAGACAAGGAAGCCAGCTGCAATTCAGAAAAATCCTATTTTTGCACAAGATTTAAACAGTTGGTCTCCAAATTCAGTGGGCAAGTACAAGAAAGATGATAAAATGTCCCATTCCAAAAACAAAGTGCAGCAAAAGTATATCAAGCCCATACAAAGATAAGCCAGTACTTTAAGACAGAAAAGGTACTAAATTTAAGACAGAATTCACAAAAAGCAGACACACATTTTTCCTATGAGGACAATTGGAATTTTGACTGGGGAGGCTTTGGTGACAACACACTTTCTATTCTGTGAAAAGAAAGTTTTCCTAAGGAAACATTTTTCAAATCTTTGTAATAACTGATAAAGTTCAAGGCATGTACAGTCTGAAAAAAACAGGTTGAGTTGTACAGCAATTTGTAAAAAAGTACAAGATACAAAATACTCAGTGAACCATGATGCAGTCTGTAATCAGTTACTTGGTTCACGCACAGTTCTGCCCTTGTACCGTTAATATATTGATAAAACAAACAGCTCTCTCTTTTAGCCTAAATGGCTAGAGATACTTACAATATTTTATCCCCGCTTGCCTAAAGTGCAACTCTAAGCACTCTTAACTGTTTAGCTGTGAAAAATTATTAGATTGATCATCTCCATGTGTAATCTCTCCCAACATTACAAGCCCCTTACTGTTAAGATCAAAGGTTTTCCTTTACTATAAAGATAAACTGCAATTTCTCCTCCAGCACCTCTTCCCCAGCATAGAGGCATTGGTTTATGCAGTGCGAAGAAACCTCGTCACAGGCCAGGACACTTCTTTTACAATTTGTGTATGGTGGGAAAAGGATTCAAACTCTTTTCAGTGAAGAACTGAGATAACTGTTTTCTAATAACTACGGTATCAGATCAAGGGCTCAGGTAACTGCAACTCAATAGACCTTTGACATCACTAGATGGATCCCTACTTTCAACATCAGCTAAAATAAGTAAACCATTGAACACAACTCACAGAGACTCATTTCAGTTATTTGTTGAATATAGCTGAGCCATAACATAGAAGCAAGCTGAACAGCAGTTCCTAGCTCTTCAGGCAGTGCAGCTATCAGCAGCTTGCTTTCTCCCAGGCACTGCTCATGCACTACTGCACAAGCAGAGAGATGGTATCACAGAATCACAGAATATGCTGAGTTGGAAGGGACCCCCAAGGATCATCAAGTCCAACTCCTAGCCCTGCACAGGACAACCCCAAGAGTCACACCATCAGTTCTCCCTCTGACATCTCACAACAAATATTGCCAATCTGGCTGGACAGAAAATTAACCAAATCAGAGGAGGAAGTTAATGAAGTTCAGTTATGTTTCCAGGAAGAAGCCCGCAAAACCTGCTGACGTTTGCATCGACATTTTACATCTTCCTCATTACACCTCCTTCCTAAGCCCTGCTGTTGATGTGACACTGACAAAGAATATGTATGACTGCTTTGAAGTAGGTCTGCACTCCGTTAACTGCGCCTTCTATACACACAAGAGAGCTCATCTTTCTCTTGGAGTTGAGGTGAAGCAGTCAAGAGAAACTACTGTTTCTCTTATGATTACCCTTGGACTAGTAGTTGCATCTCACACATCCACTTCTAAACACACAGGAAACATTGAACTTGAAAGACACCAAAGGAGTCCTCAGGCAGAATTACCCATCTGTGTAAAGGGCATGGAGCGAAGACCCTCCCGTAGGACACTCACCAGCCTGACTTTCCTACATTCACTTCGTTACTAACAGACAGCTTTCTTGCTGCTAAAATTCCTCTTCAATCTGCCCTTTATGTGAAGCTCCCACTTCAACATGTTCAGTGCAGCTGTTTGATTGCTCTCTTACCCACTTTTACTTGCTTCAGGTTGCTTCCTTGAATTCATCATTATTTCTTAACATCATTGCTAGTCATACCATAAAATGAGACACTAATCGTGCAAGACAGACTTGCTTCATCAAAATAACATGAAACCTTTAAGTGACTGTGAATACTCAAAAGCCTCTCTTCAGATCTACTGGTATGTTTTTAAAGAAAAAGGAATCCAATCTACCCATCTCAGAATCAGCACCCTTCAGAGCAGCATTCTTCCTCCCCCTCTTTCTTTTTTTTCCTCCCAGACTTGGTTACAGGAAGGAACACCACGTCCCTGCTTTTCTAGTGCACCTACATCTAGTCTATTCATTTTGTTCTTAAAAAAAATCATTTATTTGTGCAGTCATCATATACACTTTACTTCAGTACTTTTTAACACAAAAGTAATACAGCAAGACAGCTATAACATTAAAAAAACTCCTTCATGTTAACCCTGGAAAGTATACTTTAAGCATTGATAAAATTGCATTGGAAGACAAGCATATATGTTTCAGCTACATCTGTGGAATAAACAGCAGCCAATTCTCTAAAGTCCTTCAGCATATATAGGAAACTGTTTCTCCCACTTTTAAAGTATCAAAGCAGTCACTAACACTTCCACAACACCCTAGTTCTTTTAAAACTCTATTCGCTATGCTGGCCAATATTAAAATTAGGAGACACAAGATGACTAATATTAAGCAGATATGGTAGTTACTAACAAACACATTTTAATGAACATGACACAAGGTACAACAAGGCTGCACAAAGGCACACACTAGCCTTCATCCACTTTATCTACACACACAGAGAGGTGTAGAACGAGAAACACATCCCCAGGGGTAAGGCGGTGACCAAAGATAAGTGTTTACATACGTTTATGTAAGGCAACAGTTTATAATAACAGCTAGAACCATATCTACTAAAAACATGTGTTGCACTAATAAGTTATATGATTAACTGCTATTCAGTACTGGACTCAGGCTTTAAAGTGTAATCAAAAGCTGCAACTGAGTTGCTGAAAACTAATTTGAATAGTCAAAGTACCACTCAAAGGTAAGTGAAAATTAGACACATTCGACTTTTATCCAAGTACTCGGTGACACTGACCAGAACGCAGTGGGTTTCTGTCCAAAGCTAGCATGAATTGTGACAGAGTATGCAAAACAGACTGGCATGAGATGTTCCTCAGCAATATGGTATGCTAAGTTTACATTTAATTTGTCACTTCATGTCAAGCTAAGCTCACTGAGAATGAAAGTAACAACAACAACAAAAAAATTCAACAGGAGCGATATCTCCAGGGAGAACTTCAACACTGGGTTTCTTTTTTTCCATTACTGAGTCATTTAATTTCATATTGTGCTTCATGCCTAAAAGCAAAGCAAGTGTCAGTGCTAACCCTATTAGTTTGAAAAAAATTCTTGAACTTCAGGAAACTGCCACCTCAATCATATACCACAGAACGAAATATGTTTTCCTTGTCAACAGTGTAAATAAAAAAGTATTCTTCTAGTAGTGCACTATAATTCTAGCAAGGAGAAACTCAAGACGCAAAACAAGAAGCCCCTTCACACCCCTCCTCTGAGGGTCAAAAGGTGTGGTACAGAGATCTTATGGGTTTGTGCAAGCTTGCTCAAGTTAACGCGTGTTACATGGACTCCTCCCCAGTGGACAATCAATTACAGCAACAACTGTTGATTAGAGCTATTTCACCACCATGAACCATTATTGCTATATAAGCAGGACAGTGTTGATTACAGTGTCAGCTCCTTCTTGGGGAAAGAGATGAAATGAGACATTTAATCCTTCTTGTTTACTGTAATGCCTCTATGGCACATGATCTGATTTTTTGAAACCACTTTACAGTTAATGTTTTATCACTGCAATGAAAGGTCTGGCATACAGGTAAAAAAAGGCACAGTAAAATATTCAGAAAGAAAGTTGGAACACACAATTTCTCATCTCTTTTTTCTGTTCTAAATCAACTCACCTTATTTTTTGGACATGATGGGATATTTGAAACATTTCTAACTATCTTTTCCCTATCGTGACCAGTCACCACGTTCTCAAGACTTCTCACAGACAACCACACTGCAAACCAAGCCACCATAGAACTTCCAAAACACTTGTAAGGTCAGAATTACTAGCAGACTTCAAAAGAAATACATTTTGTCAGGTTATATGACAGAAGAAGTAAGCTGACAATTATTGTTTAGCAAGACGGCCTTTGAATAAAAGACAATGTATGATAGAGCTGCAACATTTGCGGACAAGCTACAGCTAACAACAGTTTCAGAGTTCTTTGTTCCTCTGGTGTACAAATGGCATATAATATTTTATGAACTGCACGATGTAATTTCTAAGCTATACAGAGCTTAGAAAGATCAAGCTACTTGATCTAGATAGACAAAAATTTCACTAGGAACTGTCTTGAACACTGAATGATACTCATTAGCAAAATCACTTTAGATACCAAGACAGATATATCCAGGTTCTAGCTTCTCACAAAAGCTAATGGGAGAAACTAAATTTAAAAGAACCATGATGCAACTACTGCCATACAATGAAGTTTATGTACACACTACATTTGTACAGTGAATTATCTCATTGCTTTTTTGATTTGTTACTTATTTCATTAGTGGTTGTAGTCATTTGCTTGATCACTTCCTGAAATTTCATTTACAACTGTCCCTTTCACCCTTCAAAAAACATTATTATCGTAGCAATTTAGTTTTTTATTACCTCTTTCAAAATTGCATCTACATTTTAACATTTCGAAAACAACTCTCAGAAATGTATCTGTACCTTCAATGAGCTACTCTTAATCAGATCACCTAAGCAAAATAATTGACTAAGTATGCCTTAAGAGTGAGGAAAAAGCAGCACCTAATCTCAATTATTTCGGGCAAATACAGAGAAACACACTAGTATTACACTTAAAAGTGTTTCCTATACATTGATTTAAGCCTAAAAGGTGTCTGTCAGCCCTAGAGGACCCGTCACCAAAACCACACCTAAAGCAAGATCTTAAGGCATCTCTTTCCCCCAACGCTTTAAATATTTTCTTTACTTTTCTATTTTTTAGCCAATCATTGCAATCCACGAGGGACATATATTTGCAATGGGTATCGGAGAAGTCTGCCTAAGATCTCACTTAAATTACTTCTCAAGCTTTTGTCTTGCAGACATGAAGTAATCACTCCATTCATCAATCAAAAGTTCAGAAACAAAACTGGAAAACTTACAGTTTAATGCATATCCAGCTTCAGAGTTAAATGTCACAGGGCCTCACGTTCTCCTGGCCTATGGAAGAGTTACAACACCGGTAAGAGCACAGGGCCACACACACGGAGTAAGTGCCTGCAAACCACTCCCTTAGCCCAGCAGACAAGCGCCACATCTCAAATTACCGCTGTTAAACGCTAATTTACCTCTCTGGACGGGCACGAAAGTCACTGCTGCTGTACCCCAGCGCCCCTCCTTCACCTCCCGGGCGGCCTTACACCGCTCCCGGCCCGCCGCGGGGCTCCCCACGGCGCTCAGGGATACGGGTGGGAGGGACGGAGGCGTCGCGGCATCGCCGCCACGGCACCACGCCCTGTGCCGGGCACAGCCCGAGCCCAGGCCCCGCTGTCCCGCCGCTCCCGCCCACCTGCCCAGCGCGGCACCTGCCCTCCCGCCGCACGCTCGGGCGAGGGGGAACACGACATAAAAAAAGAACCTACAAAAACCCCAATCCCCCACCCCCAAAAGCCTCACCACAGACCAAAAAAAAATCCCCCCCAAAACACAAAACCCAGAAAAAACCAACCCCTCTTCATCTTCTTTTTTTTATCGCCCACCACAAAATTTATTGCTCGCTTTTCTTTGTCCGAGCGTCAAGCAGGATTACGGCTGAGCATCACCCGTCTCGCCCGCGGCACTGCCCGCTCCCAAGGCGGCGCGGCCGGAGCCTCCCCCGCATCGCCCCGCCCAGCACCGGCCCCGCCGCCTCCGGGCACCTCGCTCGGCCCTCGCTCGCCGCTTCCCGGCCATGGGGTTGGCGGTGCGGGAAACACCGGCGGTCCCAGGTGGCGGCGCAACATCTTCCCCCCCCCCCCCCCCCCCCCCCCCCCCCCATCGCTCCCTGCGGGCCCCCGGGAAAGGGAGTGGCCGCAGCGCAGCCCAGCCCAGCCCAGCCCGCCGGCAGGTAGAGGGAAGGGCGGCGAGAGCGGGGACCCCCGCAACCCTGCCCCGCCACTCACCGCTGCCCACGGCGGCGCCCGCTCCTTTGTGTGCTCGCCGCGCCCCGGCACCTCCGTCTCCCGCTGCCGGGCGCCCCGCGCCCCCTCCCCGCCGCGCCGGGGGCGGAGGAGGACGCAGCCGAGATCCGCGGAGGAGGCCGCTACCGCCCGCCGGTCACATGCAGCGGGAGGGCGCGCCGCAGGCTCCCGGTGGCTCCCCGGGAGCCCGGCCGGCAGCGTCCGAGGCGAGCTCAGGGGGCGAAGATGGCGACCTCGGCGGCGCGGAGAGGGAATCCCCAGGCCGGCCCGCTCCGCTCCGCGCTGCCGGCTGGGCTGGGCGCGCCGGGGAGGGGAGGGGAGGGGAGGGGACAAAGAGCGGCTGCCGCTGCCCGTCAGCGCTATCGCTGTGCCGCCCGCTCCTCCTCCGCCGCGCGTTCGAGCCTCTGCCAGCGCCGCAGCGCTCCCTGCCCGCCCCGCGCCCACCGCCCGGAGGTCGCTGCCCGCCGCAGTGCGACCCCAGCGGTGACCCTTCCCCAGCCAAAATGTGCTGGCATCGCCACGGCCTTGAGGAGTACTGGAAAGCAGGTCACGAAAGCTGGTGGGCTGGTGGTCGGACAAGGAAAAGAGAAGGCGGTCTGTGTTTTTACCCCCAGCTGTTGGCAGCAACAAACCCGCTCCTCCTGTCGGTAAAATTTGCCCGTCCTACATCCCCCGTTCGCCCGGCGGTCACTTCAGTCGGTGACAGAGAGGTGGTCACTCATCATGGGTGCTCCACACCTGTAGCTGGTGTACTGATTCAAAATAGGTATGGTGCCACTGTGACTCTGGAAGAGTGCCGCTCCATTCCACCAGATCATACATTGTCGTTTAAAATTAAAAAATAAGGGGAAAATGCTGAAGGTGGCAAGCATCAGACAAATATGAAACACGATGAACACGCAAGATCAGGTATTCCTTGCGGGGTGGAGAAGTACGGCTGGCAGCTATATCCAGTGACGGCGTGGTGCTGTCGAGCTGTGGTTCTTCGCATAGAGGCAGGTTGCCGTCTCACCTGTGCACGACTTTTCCTGGTTTTGCACATCATCCGTGGTTCAGTGGCATGAATTAAAATGAAAAACGTGGCAATATAAATCTTTTGACTGTTAACGTGTTTGGGTTTTATTATTTTTCCAGACTGTTTTTTTTTACAATTTTGGAGGTTTTTCTAAGAGGGCTTTGCATCCACCGATGTTCTTAGTTGCCTTCAGAAGGACATAATGTGAGAAGTGTCTGCATCAGGCACTCCCTAACACTGATCTTCCCTTTAAGAGTCAGAATCACTGAAAACCAGTTTCAGCTCAGTGGCCTGCCAATGGTGTTTCTGCTGCATGTGTTTAGATGATGAACACCCTTACTTAGAACCATAGAATCATCAAGGTTGGAAGAGATTTTTAACATCAAGTCCAACCATCAACCCAGCATTACCAGTGTAACCCTAAACCACTATTCCACATCACCCAGCACCAAATCCAGGTGCCTCTTAAACACCTCCAAGGACGGTGATTCTACCACCTCCCAGGACAACCTATTCCAATGCCTAATCACCCTAACAGTGAAGAAATTTTTTCTACTATCTAATTTGATTCTCCCATCTCAGCTGAAGGCCATTTCCTCTGGTCCTCTCACTGCAGCCACAGTAGAAGAGACTGACCCCACCTAACTACAGCTTCCTCTCGGGGGGTTGTAGGGAGTGATGAGGTCTCTCCTGAGCCTTCTCTTCCCGAGACTAAACAAACCCAGCTACCTCAGCAACTCCTCATAAGACATGTTTCCTAGACCTTTAATGAGCCTTGTTGCCCTTTGCTGCGGCACCTCAAAGGCCAAAACCTTTGTTGCCCTTTGCTCCAGCACCTCAAAGTCCTTTTTAAAGTGTGGGCCCCAGAACCAGACTCAAGGTGTGGCCTTAGCAATGCCAAGTACATGAGGATGATCACTTCCCTGGTCCTGCTGGCTACAACTATCCTTGGCTCAGGCCAAGATGCCATTGACCTTCTTGACCACCTGGGCACACAGTGGCTCACATTGAGCCGGCTCTCAACCAGCACCCCCAAGTCCCTTTCTGTCGAGCAGCTCTCGAGCCACTCCTCCCCTAGCCTGTAGCACTGCCTGGGTTTGCTGAGACCCAAGTGCAGGACTCGGCACTTTGCCTTATACCTGCAAGGAACAGCTGCAAGGTTTGTTTCCATTCTGCTGAAGATTTTCATTACTGTTCATGGATTTTACTTCACAAGAATCCTGTGACGTAGAGAAAGTATTATTATCCCTGCTTTCAGGATGAGAAATTGAAGCATAAAGAGGCAGTACACCTTGCCTCAAGTCATATATATAGTATGTGGTAAAGCCAGAAACTTAATCCAGAGTTTGGGTGCAGATCCAGTTAGTTTAAAACCACAAGTTAATTTTCTTCTCAAGCTCTGATTATCAGGACTCCACTCCACTCCTGAAAAATTATTGTGAGAAGGAGCAAAGCAATGTTGAAGAAGACATGCTAAAAGAAATTTTGTTGAACTTGTCCAAAAAATAATGTGTACTTAAATGGAAATGTTGCAAGTAAGTATATTTACACATAGAACATCAGCAGAAATATCAATCTGATTTCGTAACCATATGAACCAATAAGGGGAACACCATGCAACATGTTGTTTCAATATCATACATTTAAGATATGTGATGTAAGAACTTCCAGTTTTATTGGTTAAATTTCATGCAGGAACAGGCGAATTGCAGAAACATCACAAAAATCTTTGGCCAAAACTGCTAACACAGTAATGGTATCCTGAAGGACTGTCCACATTAGGTGTACCATTATATTCTAAAGAGTTTTGGCATTTTCGTCAAGCTCTGTGGTTCAGATGTTCCCTGCAGCAATTCCTCTCAAGGAACAAAGATGTGTCAAGTGCATCCACAGTCATCTGTGTCAGACATTTGTGGTACAACTTCAGAGTTTCAGGCCTCTCCATTGTTGTGTCTCAACAGACACTAGTGTGCCCAAAGCGACATTGTGTAGCCAGTAGCATAAGCATAAGCATAAGCCAAGCTCTTCAAACCAAGTCTAGCAGCAGAATCAGAAGATTGTGAAAACATGTGCCAAATATTTGTCAGAGGACAGTCATATGCCAGGCTTCCTCGGGCAGCAACGGTACGTATTCAGCTGCCATCATTACTAACAAAGTACTAGTCATGTTGTGCATGAGAACAAACTGTGTATAGAGCCAGCCATGCTTGCAAATTAAGCCTTCAATGGATTGAACTGTGTTGGGCAAATGTGCTCTGATCAACAGTTTTTATTCTGCTTTATTATGGTTAGTTCCTCAAACGTGCAGCCATGGTGCCTTTACCACTTTCCAAGTATCTCTCTGATGTCCTTCTAACTAAATACTGACAATTCTGATTTCTTTCTCCAGTGACAGTCTTGCTCATATTACTGACTACTTTTACTAATTACTTCCACCATATTCAAAGACAGGCAAGAACTTTATCTTTCAAAAACCTCTTACTCTCCTGCTGTCCTCAGGGCTTCACACCAAAGCATGAAAAACATGGTCAGGCAGAAATAACTCAGTATTTATATGAACTTTTCATAGAAAATGACATTCTTCCCACCCTGTGGTCCAGAATGTTTGCTAGTTAATATACCAAACATGAAAGGTAGAAAAATCTATGATTACTGGGTTCGATGGTGTCTGCGAAAAAAGAAAAGATTGATTTTAAAATGGAAAAATTACATTATAATTCCAGATTTAACAATGTGTTGTTCCCTTTTTTGAATAAACAATAAAATGCACATGCTAGCTGTGACTAAGCAGTAGTGTATATAGTGGGTATAACACTCAGGAACACCATGGGATTCCTCTGTTTCTAATGTAGCCATATACAAGTCAGTGAAGGTGTGTACCAGCAATTAAAAGTGGTTAAGGCAGCTACTCACTGAGTTGCACTAGCTGACCATACCTGCATTCCTTACCTGTGCAACTGTGTACCTTCATACCTTCTTAAGGAATATTTTCATGGGAAGGATTGTTAGACATTGGAATGTACTGCTCAGGGGAGTGGTAGAGTGACCATCCTTGGAGATGTTCAGGAAACAACTGGGAGCGGCACTCAGTGCCATGGTCTAGCTGACAAGGTGATGATCAGTCAAAGGTTGGACTCCATGATCTTGGAGGTCTTTTCCAAACTAAATGATTCTGTGATTCATGATGGCAGCCTAGGAAAATTTGTTTTGCAGTTGCCAGAGGCAAGGAACCAGGAATAAGGCCTGTTAATGTGGCTCAGCTAACAGGGGGCAACGTATTATGGTCTGCTTGTTCAGTCAGTTGTGAGGGTCTGTTCCTGGCCATTGCAGAAGGAGAGTCCAACATAAGTCACCAGTTTTAAGGGGAGCTCAGCCTGGCAAAAGGGGATGGTGGGGGTGGAGAAGAAAGACTGATTTCTTGCTTGTCTTCTTTTAGGCTAAAATAGGAAGCTGCTGGCAATATTCACCTTCCACTGTTTCCTGTAATTGGTTCTTCTGTGCAACCAAGCCAGGGTAAGGAAAAAAAATTGTGCTTTTTTTCCAGAAGAGGCAGAAGTTTCACCTGGAAGTCCCAACAAACTCTCTGAATCTGTATGCATTTTGGATACAAGTCCCTGTATGTGGCTCGATAACTGTCCATGTGGAAGTTGATGCACCACGCCTGCTCCCTTAAGGCTTTAGAGGTAGTATATAACTTTTTCTGAATTAGATCTAGAGACCTGAAACACAAGCTGAGGTGCTCTTTTGTCAAGTACTGAGAGGCAGATTTACCACTCACCAAAAAATTGTGAGGAGAATGGAAAAGAATGTGTCTCCTCTTGACTCAGTAACTTCTCACTCAACATGTAAAGACCTGAACTTGGCAAAGTAGCTCAGAGCTTTTCTGCATAATGAAACAAAGATCCTTGAACAAAAGAAACTCACCAAGTGAAAATCCAATGGGATTTTCTCAGATAATAGTAGTTTCTATCAGAAAGGAACTTTGCTAAGTAGCTGCAGTGATATAGTTGCTTCATTGTGAGCCTGCAATGAAATATCTGCATACCTTCATTCATTATCCTTTTTTTCTGACAGAAATGAAACTCCACAAACAATACCATTTTTGCACTTGCGAGAACCTGCTGGTAATTAGATTCCTAATATATTTTCTGTAACTTCCTTTGGTTTTTATCCTGGCTTTGGAAATTCGTAATTATTTAACTTGCATCTTTGTTTCCTCTCTCACCCTCTGGCTGTCTGGTCTGTTTAGGTTGCACATTTCTGTGATGTTTGTGCTATGTTTGCACACTGCCCGGTATTAAGCAACTCCCAATTTGTTTGGCTTCTCTACTTGCTATTGTGATACAAATTATAAATAATTCTATGCTTCTAAAATTCATTATTATTTCAGAAGCTCTAGGGATTAACTTTGGTTTCCTGTTTATGAAAATATAGTTTTATTGGTTTCACCAGAGACTGGGGGCATTCCATTAGGCACAGTAAAAAGCATTGCATTTTACAGGCTTTGCAACATGCTACTATGAAAACAGGTAGAATGATCTGGGAATGGGAAGAAACACTCTGGAATCCTCTGTGACATCTAACTTTTCTTACCATTGCTGTTAATTTTCCTAGTGCCTTGCTAAATGGCACGGAGATTTTTAGACTTGTCTCATTAGTGCTGCTAGCTAGGTTCAAGTATTTTCCTAGGAAGCTTTTATTTGTCTGGGAAAAAGTCCTCCAAAGTCAACAGGAGCTGTGGGTAAGTAGCTTGCTAGGCCTCTGGACCATTTACCATCTTTACCATTCTTTCTAGCATCCAGCCAGCACTTTGAAAGCTTACATGGTTTTAGTTCTTTGAGTTAATTTTCTTAGTACACTTTTTTGTTTTTAATTGCCATTTCCACTAAAGATTTATAGTAATTGTTTTTTTGAATGTGACCATATCAGCCCTGTTCTGAACTGCAGACCAGGTGTACTCCTAATCTAACTGCTATTAAGCCACCTGTCCTAGCAATAGAACAAACTCAGTGTAACTGAGGATTAATGACAGGTTGGTAAGCCTTCATCTAATAATGATTTAAATCTCCATTGCTTTTTCTTACTTTAAGCCGTTCAAACCCATTTTGCCCCCCATCACCAAAATGAAAGGAACATAAAAAAAAACCAGCATTCCTAATACATTTAGAATAATTCTCTTTCTGACTTTTAAAAAATACAATAGGATGATGTATCCAGTGTCAGAGGTATTTTGTACTTCTAAGGTGAATTCTGTCATATCCATTAAATGTTTCCTGGTTCCTAAACACGGGGAAGTACCTTGGTCTGATGCTGACCTTAAAACTTGAATGACTTAGTGGAAGACACGCCACTGTCTTCAGTGAGACCAGATTTTTAACTTGTCAAAAATTTCAGGTCCTAACAGAGGGCTGTGTGTGTTTGGGTATTTTTTTCTTTATACCAGGAGCTTTCATGTTCAGTTCCACCTTATAAAATACATTGTATCTTTGATTTGGTTTGGTTTTTCTTATCCTACCCTGTTTATTGTAGCTAGCTAAATTTAATTATTTAATTTTAAACAAGTGAACAGAATCTTACTCCACAAATGGATAGGTAACCTAAAAAGGCTAGATTAACTCTAAAAGCCTACTCACATCAGTATTTGGCTGTGCCATTAGTGACTCCATTAAGATGCCTTCCTGGTTTACGTAACTGGCAATAAGTTGCATCAACTCATACATTGTTGTATTTTTGATCTCTTGACAACCTGCTAGCTTAATTGGAATAGTTTTCAGTCCTAAGCCACTACAGATTGACAACATTTGTTTTGAACAGGACGTTCATATTCATGAGAGAAAAACAACTGCCCTCAGCATCTGAACAGTGACTGTAAGCCTGAAGCATATGCTTTGAACTTGCAGCTGGGATGTCAGGCAGTGATGAGTAGAGGTGTTTATTTCACATCCATAGTACTGGTCAAAAGAGGTCGGGCTCACAACAAAACTAGTTGATATGCTAGGAAAATCATGCTGAGCTTTTCCTAGAACAAGAATCCCACTAACTGCTAGCAGTCTTGGGAGTCTTTCAGAAAATTCTCAGGTCAAGTTAGAGGCAGGATATATATGAAGTCACCTCAAAAATTAAATTCAGCTGCTATGCACGCCCCAGAAAATGTGTGTGTGAGGTTACAGAGGTTTTTATCACCATGCCATCAGCCTCACTGATTCATTCGTGGGGAAGGTGCAGTTTTGCACGTCCAGCTGCACTGCCAGACAGAGAGAATTTGCCACAACATGGCATGGGTGTCTGCACAGGCCTGTGCCCAAACACCTGCCTTTTCATTCCTGAACTGAACAAGCCCACTGATGTAGTAAATAACATTGATAATGGTGTAGGACAATGTTTTCCTGAAGTTGAAATGGATGTTAGCATCCATTCTGAATGCTAGTCTCAGATTTGGAAAGGGAAGAGATATCTCAATCTGTTCCAAAATTAAAAAAGAAAAAGACAAATGTATGTATGTAGGTTGAAATACAACTAAAGTGGACTACCAGTAAGAGAACAGTAAGAAGTTCCATGAATTCTGTAACCTATGTATTATAGTTTCTTAGAGTTTCTATCCTGTTATTGGTTCCCTGGTGTGTTGTAAAAAGTCAAATTACTAAAGTATTTCTTGCAGTGGAGATATTCAGGAAGTCTCTACTGTGTCATTTCTCCGCAGTCTACTGAAAGGAAACAACATTCTCCTGGACAGTATTTCTCTTATCTCTTGGGCTACCTCTTTTACTCAAACTTGTAGAGCCTCACAAATCTGGGACTTTATCTTTTTATGGTAAACAGACAGGCACAGCATGTGCAATTTGAACTAAGGTAAGAAGAGCCTTACTTATGCAGACACACACACACACAAAAAGAAAAACTCTAGCACAAAACTGAGAAAGAGAGCAAATAGAATAACAGGAAAATAGCTGTGGAGAAATCTCATATTTTCGCATTTACGTATTTGGGAGAATTGGCCTAGAAAATGGGTCTACCCAATTACCCAATTGACCTGATGAAAATCATACCTGCCATAGGCAGCCAGAATACATTTTTTCCAGCTTTGTGCCTTTAGCAATATATAGTGGCAATAAAATCTGCCAGCTAATCACAAATGTAATCCAAATAGTCTGTTAAACTCTATTTCCTCTGTGTGTTGAGTGACTGCCTTTTCTGCCCTATGGCTCAAAGTCGAGAAGGGAGAATGGTTTAATCAACCATTTTCTTTCCCTTGACTAATCTATAGTTAATCTTATTTTATTCTCTCAGGAAACTATGCAAAATATGGGAAGCTTTCCTCAGATGTAACTGCTGAGCTCTCAGTAGCAACATTTCTGTCAAACATATCAGAGCATCATGATATTTAACCTGAATTCAGTACAATTCTACTATATTGAAAGACAAAACTAAATACAAACATATTTCTAAACGAAGGGGATTTAATGCCTTGGAAATTGTGCTGGGAAAAAAAATGTTCAGCAGTTTGAATTAATTAGTAAGTTGCAAACTAAAAGATAATCAGTTATGGCTTCCTAAGAAGTGTCAGAAGAAGTGGGTTTCAGAAGTACAAGCGCTCAGTGGAAGCAGTTTGCTGCTGTGCCTCCAGGGTTCTACCTGGAAGCCAACAGCAGGTGCAGTGCAGTAGATTGGTACTGGTGTAGTGAGGGTTACCAAAGCTTCCTTTCTGCTACAGTGGCATTTGTATCAGGTCTTCATTCAGTGAGACAAGACTTCAGGTATGTTCTACTACGATAACCAACACTCTGAATGACACTGAAAGTAGCTTTAACTGACATTTATTGCTATGTGTTATATTGAAATTATTCCTGGAATCTCCTTTTTTGTGGGACATCAACAGTAGCACAGCAGGAGGTGGTTGCAGTGCTGAGAAACACCTTCCCTTGCCATGACTCAGAGAAATCTTGTAACATTCAGAATTCACAACTTGTCTCACACAAATCTTACCTCCATCTTGTTCTGGAAATTTTTAAAGAAAGTATTTGAGGTGAAAGTAATGAAACAACCACACTAACTTATATAATTAAGTTTTTGTGAAAAAAAGGTGAAGGAATGCACACCTGATTTTCCCCTTTAAATAGAAGCATTCAGCTCCTGCTAATTAGCAATTTGAGTAGAGTTTGGTGGACTCTGAGTAATTGCAAAGAAAAAACAGGCACTGCATAATAAGACTGGGTGAACAAACTTAAAAGCAATCTATGCTTTAACTGGATAGTAAACGTAATTCAGGTTCCAACTTAGATCTGGATGGTACTCCAGATATTGAAGCCCCATAGAAATTTGCAGCAAATTAAGGAACATCTCTTATTAAAAAGCAATAGGATTTTTGTTGTGTCTGATTAGATTTCAGCTATTCATTCCAGTACAGTTCATTCTGTAAACAAAGCACACTGTGGGTTTACCAGTCAAGTATTCTACCAGACCAGCTGCAACAGTTTAACAGGCTACCCTTTGCTAAATAATGCAACTGATACTTTTCTAACATCCCAAGAATAGTCCAAGCAAACTGTTGATGAATTGTTTTCCACTTCGAAAATCTCTGACAAAGAGACTGATTACAGTGCGCATAAGTAAACAAAACCAAACCCCAAACCAAAGAAAAAATAAAGTTAAATAAAAAGAGTTACAGTGAAAACGTGGAGGGCAGCAGCAGGGAACAACTATATAAAATATCTCACTCATTTATATATTTAAGAAAACATTCCAAGGATTTCTGTGCTGAATACCTCACTGAAACTGTAAAAGGTCTTTTCCTCAAACAACCCACAGCTGAGCTGTACATGGCAATGCTATCTAAATAGGACTGTGCCCTGGAGGATATAAGGATGTGTAATTTTGGAAAATCAGTATGTACATTGGTGCTTTGTGTCCACCACGTGATTGCTTCCCTTTTGGTTTCTGTATCTATACATTCCAAATACACATTCAGAAACAAGATAACCACCCCTTGTTTCACCAAGGCCATTGCAGCCTACCAGTGTGACAAAACCAGAACCAGCTGAGACATCCTCCTTGTTAACACACTGCATTGCCCTATCCAGGAGAAAGACATCAAAGAGTATCACACAGGCTGTTATGGGCTTTATTGGGTAGAAGAGGCTGTGTAGGACACCAAAAGCAAGGGAGTTAAGGATGTAGGACTGGGAATGACATTCTGCTTCATGACTCCCCCACAGTGTTTACAATTTTGTCAGCGTCTGGTTACATATAGTCCTTTGATTTTGAGGCCCTGTCCTTATGGCACTTCAAGTGCAGACAGCCGGATCTGTGTTTGAACCACAGTCTTGCTGGAAAACATTTAGCACAATTTACCCATGCAAAGTGGGATCCTCTTTAAAAACTGTTTAAATCCTCTCAAGCACTAAGCTTTTTTTTAAAGGTATTTTTTAACATGTGTGCTGCCAGTGCTAGAGCAACTTCAGTAATGTGGAAAACAAGTGGGAACAATGGCAAAGATATGCTGCTGGCAACCAATGTTGCTCAAACCTGTTCCACATAGCTGCCAGAGCTTTCCCTGTAATGTTACACCAGTAGATTCACACCACTCAGAAAGGCTGGAAATTTTTGACAAAAAAAAATTTCTAACCTCTAGCAAAAGTTTACAGATTGGTATTGCAAGATGCTTTACAAGATATTTGTAGGGGCAAACTGAGTTTAATATCTAAGCATAAGTTAATGGGTGTTAAAAAAAAGAGAATGTACAAACTAATTTGGGTCACAGGACAGATTTGGAGGGCTCTTCCAAGTTTTTCCCCCCAACACTTTCTAGATTTGGAAAAATACGCGAGATTTCCTGGGAAGTGAAATTCTTTGTCTCCCATGCCACTTGCCCAAGAATGCAGATATACTTATGGCGACATAATCTGACAAAAGGAAATAAATAGTAATGGAAGGATATATCCTAAAGGCCTGTTTCTGTTCCCAGTGAAATCAATTTAACGATTCCCACTGACTTCAGTGGGAACTGGATTAAGCTTAGTTAGTTTTAAAGGAAACGTAACAGCAGAATAGATGTCTACCTTGGGCAAGAAAAGAATGGGGGACTTTCAAAGTATCAGATTAGAGACATGGGGTTGTGTTCCATTTATTATGCTGAGACAACCTAGTCTGGGAACAGAATAACTAAATATGCTCTGGTCTTCCTTTACAAATTTCCTACTACACTTCTCTGAAATGACACTTAAAAAGAACACAAACGCATACACATACACAACCCCAGACCCTCCTCTTGAAGCTATAAAATTCCTCCCTCCCTTCCCAAAACTCCCTCTGCACCAAGCAGTTCTTCCACAAACGCAAATTGAGCAGCTCAATTTTTCTCTAATTGTCTCTTTTGCTTATAATAATTTTTTCTTTCAAGTACTGTGGATTCAGGAATTTCCAATTAATTCACACCTACATTTGTTTTCCAAGACTTCCAAAATGTGTGTAGTGTAACCATCAGGTCCTCTGCGTTGAGTGTTTTGCTCTACTACACTGCTTCTGCTGCACCCTATTACTTGCTTATATGGAAACTGTCTTTCTGAACTATTCCAGATTTAGAGTAAGCACATCACGTAGCAGACTATAGCAACCCATGAACAGAACTTGTCCAGAGTGTGTTAGGCTTTCTGTCTCTTCTAAACAGTCCTGACATAATGTATACCCTATGCCTAAGGATGGATTTATACGTAACTTTGTCATCAAAGTTTGAAAGTGACTTCCAATCTGTCTCAGAACTCAGGACCATTGCCTTCTCAGCCTATACTCAGGACATCTTTACAATCCCACCCAGACAGCATATTTATCTACTTTCTATTTTCATATTTGAAAAAGACAACTAGTGCTGGATCCTCATTTGTCAATACAAAAAAAGAAAACCACATTTATATATACTTGTTTAAGTTTCAGATAAACCTATTATGACACAGAGATCCCAAAATACAGTAGAGTACCCTAAAAACTTAGGCCACCTGAATTCACTGATGTACAATGAAAGATGTAAATTGAACAGATGTGCATAGAATATTTCACTTCAACATTGCTCAGAAAAGTAAGACTGTGGGACCCTGGCCATGCAAAGACTGTTTGATTATTGTATTTATATTCTCTACAGAGAATTAATAAATATTTAGATCAAATCCACGTGCATGCATGTATGGTTGACAGAGAGAAAGAACCATTTCCATGAGGCTTCAGCAACGATAAACTCCTGTGAGGGTATAAAAAAATGGAGAAGTGCCTTTCAAACTGAGTCAGTGGTATGTACTAGAAAGAGCACATTTGCAAATAACAGTGTATAAATATAAACTAATCATAAAAATAACCTTTGAAAACTGCCTATAACAGAGCAAGTGGTTCATTAAAAACATTCCCATTGTTCTTCTTTCGTCCCTTTTGTATCAGTGGTTCTGCTGCAATTCATATTGTATGTTTGAGTCATTGCCAATGCTGCTATCTGGAGAGAAACAACTGAAGCAACTTCAGAGATTGCTGTCTTTATATAGTCACAAGACACCAATACTGCAAGGCTGCTAATTCTGTAAGCTGATTTTTTCTTGTTTTGTGCTTCTATTATCCCAGATAAAATAACTATTGCAGAAAAAGCTGTGCATAGCTCTATGATGTCTCCTCAGGCTGGCAGCAAGGTGTTACAGAAAGCTGTGTTCTTAGCTGGTGCTTCTCCCACACATCTTTCCCAGTTATCACTTCACTCTGCTGTCAATGGTGAAGTGGGTTTGCAATTGCCAACAGTTATAAACTTCCTGCAGCAATGCAGAAGTGAAAGAAAGAGTTCTACTGACAGGGATGAATGAAAGTACCCATGGAAGAAGGGCCTTTTCTTCAGCATCCTCTTCAGCAAGGGAATAATTTCCTTGGCTTGTGCTTTTGACTGGGCTAGACTGAATGAACAGTCATTCTTTGATGATGGAAAGGGTCCTCATACCTGTTAACCACAGAATGAGAATAAAAAACAAATTCCGAAACTTGCTTGAAACACACATTGTGGTGAACAGAAAAAATGCAATGCAAGCAATCCTCTGTGATTCAGGCCTACAAACAAACTCGGAAAGGTGGTACAGAACATTTCTTATGTTTAGATCTTAGGAGCTTTTTGTAGGATTTATCTTTCCTGTAGTTTTTCCCCGAAAATATAATTGCAGTAACTCTCATACACTGCTAAGGCTGTGGCCTTTCATACATCCATGTCAAACCTCATCCAGACAAGTTGTCTCATTCATTTAACATGCCTGAAAATGCTAAGCCACTCGTGTCTGACACTGCCTGTCACAGTGCTCTACCATTTGTTGCTTGCACTCACCACATGCCTGTTTGAAGGGAGTGCAGGTAGCCCAGCAGCTAATTGCTGCCTACATGACCTGGCAGTCCACCTCTAGAAGCTGCAATTTCACCTAACAGATTACCTGTGATTAACTCTAGAATGTCAGTCTGCCTCACAAGTTAAAAAAGCATATTCTTCTTCTTTATCTCCTAGCATGGGAATACTTAGATTGCCTTCAGTAAGACTGTTCACAAATTGGAATGCAGAATGAAGTCCTGCTGTGCATGAAGAAGAAAATAAAAAAAGCTGATACAGCTCTATGTTGTTTCACTTCTCTGTCAGACAGAAGAACTCCGAGGTAGAGTTTAGGTTTCTATTGTTGTTTAAAACTTCAGCATGAGGGGAAAGTTAATTGTGGAGAGAAGTAGCATTCATTCCATTCAGAGTTGAACTGGCAAACATGAGAGGAGACTGAGGATGTTGCATATGTTTTAAGTCTTAAAATGTCTTGTTACTAGCCAGAAGCTTTTATTATGCAAAGAAATACTTTTCCTGCCTCATGTAATCTGACGTACTTTATTAAAAGTCTAAGTTTAACAAAGCTATTTTTATTTTCAGGAAATCATCACTTATATGATTTAAAACATGAATACATGGAAGACAGCCCTGGGGAAACTAAGTCCATATCTGGAAATGCAGCAAAAGATCACTTGCGCCAATTGTTAATTAAAAAAATTCTGTTCGCAGAAGCCAGAACTAGTAGTGTTCATGCTCCCAATTTACTCAACATAGTGATCATCTCAGCACTAAACATCCTCCTCTGTTTTATTAATGATTTTAGCCTTGTTCTCATAATTTACCATTTCTTATAATTCTCCTTTCCTATAATTGGAATTAAGTATCTCTATTATAAAAAAAGGCAGGTGTGAATAAGGAGATGCCTTCCAAAGAGAATGTCACTTAGATCAAGGTCATGAGACTCAGTCTTCTTGTCATACACTCTCAGCTCTGCCTCCAACTCTATCTAAGACCTTCAATAAACCACTTAACCTCTCTGCATCTGTTTCTCCACCTGTCAAATGAGAATGGCAATACTTCCCAAGCTTGCTGGCTACATTTTGCAAAGAAAGTACTTTTACAATTCACGAAGACAGAATGTGTCTCAAGAGCCAGGTGTTCCTGCCCAGGCCTTGATGGACTCGGCATCGTTTGAGAGATGGACATAACTTGGTCTGACCTGGGAGTTTGTGCAGCTGGCTGACCATGGCAACTTTGCAGGTTGATACTAGTGGAGGCCTACAATTCCTTTATTGCAGAATTTACTTCATAGGCTTGTAGGTCTGGAGGTTATTTAATGGGTAATTTTGTTAGCATGTGTTATATACTAATCTGGCAGAGAATTGTTTAGAACCCCAAAGTAAAACTATATGCAATTTAATTTTTTTTCCCTAGGGATTTCATCTATTAAAATTGTCAGGCTCTTTTTTTTTGGTGCATCTTGAAAACTAACATAATTTTTAGAATATACACAATTTGACTCCTGATTTGAAGATTTTCTAGAGTTGAGAAACATATGGAGCATTTGAGAAAAGCGGAAAATGATCCTGAGAAGAGGTGCTTGTCAGTCTGCCAATCTCTCCTGTTCTCTTGACTCACTCTCCTCTTTTCTTTTCTTTCCCTTTCCCTCCCAAGCCTCTTTTCCAAGAGCCATCTAACTGATGTTTCAGTTCCCTTCTGCTAAAACACTACCAGTCTTCCTGACACTAGCAACTAGTTTCAGTTATTATGAGCTATATTACACCACTGTGCTGCAACACTAAGGGGTAAAAGCTAGTTGAATAAAGGATACATCTAAATTTCACCAATTTTTTTAAATTAAAGAAAAGAAAAGATGGTGAAGGCTGTTTTAGGAAAAGTAGTCAGGAGAGGTAGATAGTTCCTTGGTAGATAGGTCCCGTGAAGGACAGAAAGTCACCTAGCTGAAAGGAGCAGCCTAACCTTGGTACTTGATTTCTGCTTATATAGTTCTGTACTAAGAACTTACTAATGATAGTCTTTATGAGCCTCACTTCTTAGCACATAGTTCAGCTTAAGCACTGCTGAGAAAGTCAAGCGTACAAGCTCCATCACTAAATTAGACATCAAAAACATAGGGGATACAACATTCAGCAGTGCAATGGCTTTGTCCTTCTGTCTAGATGCCTCTAGTTCTTTCACAAGTGGCAAGAGCTGGAATATTTCCATCATGCAATCTAGGTCTTACTTGAGTACCTTATGGTAGGAAAGGGAGGAGAATAAGGAAAAGAAAAACAATCACATATCAGTCATCCAAATAATAAATTTCATTTTTATACTTGATCTAAATTTCGTATTATTGGTATTTATTACCAACAACTTCTACAGTTGGAGGCAGCTGTTAGTGCCTTTAATGGGCTTACTTTGCTCCTCTGCCCACATACTTCCTTTGCATCAAGCATGCCTTCCTGGCAACATTGATTATGAATCAGTTTACTTCCACAACTATTCTGCGTACAGCTTTTAGAAAGCCATGAAATCCCTCCTTTCCCAAGGTGTTTCAGGCACACACACAAAAAAGCTAATAATATAAAACTTAATGTTTTTTACAACCTTTTCTACAGTGAACAGAGAGAGACTGGTTCATACTGTAACAAAAGCAAAGTTGTTTTTGTTCAGTGCTGTTCACCACAAGGTAAGGAAGAAATTTTATGTGATAGATATCCATAAAAACTCTCTGGGACCAGGCAGGCAGAGGTCATAGAGCAAGACATCAGCTCCACAAAAATATATGCTCAGATAATTTTACATGGGAGTGTAGGCTGTGACAGCTGCTAGGAGGGCATAGATCTAATGTTCATTTATTTTCCCTCCTCTGTTTTCCCTCAAAAATGAGCTACTGCCTGTAGCTGTACCAGTTTAGTGAAAATTTCCATAAAGACTACTAGTACCTTAGAGGACTGGAAGCCAGTCTACAAATGTCCCCAGCTGTAACTGAAACACCCCCCTCCCCCCCTGCAATGTTCAATTAATGAGAGTCATGTCCAATTTACCTAGGAAATGCAGAAGTATAACTGTGGCTTCTTTAAGATTTTTGCAACCCAAAAGCAAGATTCCTTATGGAATAGGCCAGTAGCTGGTTTTTTTCCAGGTGCTCTGTTATCCCCTGAGAGATAGGAGCAGCACTGAGCTGATCCTCAACCCAGTATGAGGTGAGGGTGTGGTTTCAGTGTCACCCTGCTCTGATCTTAGGCCCTGTTGCTGTTAAAAGAAGCAACTCTGCTCTTCCTGTGATATCCAGCTGCTCAAGCTTGCCATGTATTTGCATTTTCGTAGGGGTCTCTCAGCCACAAGACATGTCAACTCTCTGATCTTACTGAAGGCCAATAGCTCTTTCTTGAAGGCACAGTTTTCAACCAGATCAACAAACTTATCTGACTTGCCAAACAATTTCTAATTTTGATAGGAAAGAGAACACATACCTGAGGGCAAGGCACAATCCCCCTTTTCAGTGGCAATTCCATCATGGAAAAGCTTAACCCAACAAGGATATTATGCTAAGAAAGTGTCTTGAACAGATCTTGCACCACCAGAACCAACTGGTTTTATGTTTTGAGTGTTTTCTTATGCAACTTGCCTCAGCATTATGTGTGTTGAAGGGTAATTTTGTCAAACACAGCCTGCGAGTGTCAGCATCTGGTTAAGCTGACTTCAAACACAACCATTACACTTGCATGAGAAACCTGCATATTGCAGCAGGAAGTCTTTGGGTCTGTCGTTATGCCCCTGCAAGAGCACTAGCCCTACACTTAAGCAAGGTCTAGTTTGTGCTGTGGAGCAAGAAACCCACAGATACAGTTCAGACCTTGAGCTGAGCTCAACACTTACAGGGGCAGATACCTAGAGTTGAAGCCTCATGATGTAAGTCTCACCTGATGGCTCAAGACATTCAAAAATACCTATATATATAAATATGCAAGCACCCAAGATCATGTACCATAACCTAGGCATTTTATTAAACACATAATCATAATTTTCAAAGCTTTTTCTAGGATAAGCTAAAGGCAATCAGGCTGTCTTTCTTCTTTGTGTTGTAGAAGTGTACAACATCAAACAGCACATGTAACAACTATCACAGTGATTTATAAACTTCCAGCAATTTTTCGTATAATCTTTGCTATCTTGTTGTGGGCACCAGCAAATTCTCTCCAACTTTATTCTGGATAGTGCATGCCTGACAAATATTTGTGACATATTTATCTTGTAGCACAGTGATGCTGAATGTAATTCATCAGAGAATTGTAGCATTGCACCATATCTCACTGGGTCAACTTTAATGAGTGATTTCTAACAAAAATTCCTGCTGTGAGAAGCAGAAAAATTAGAGCAGTATTTGGTCCCTACAGATGTATTCTTCAGCTCCCAGATTTCCTATTCCAGATAAAAAGCCCTAAAAATACTACTGTTTCACTGTAAAAACCAGTTGAAAGTAACCTTATCAAGCCTGATCTATGACTATATGACAATACTGTTATCAAGACTCTTCATGTATGTGTTTGTGAGTGCATACACAAACATGCAAATCACATGCAACGGAACCAGTCTCCTCATATAAGGGAGGAGGGTTCTAAAACTGGGCATTACACGATGAATAAGACAAGGTGCAGTTATTCATACAAGAAGTGGGCTAAAATAACAAGGACATGACCTGTAGGAACAGGATCTTTCTCCCCCAACAGTATTGTTACACCCATCTCAGATATACACTGTGTAAAAAAAGGACTTGACCTCCACAACATCACCCCAAGTCCCAGACCTTTGCCTTTCTTCCAGCCCTTTTACCCCAGTCTTAGATCTGCTGGCATGTCATGGAAAGCCAGGTTAAAGAGGCAAAGGCAGGTGTTTTCTTCTCATCAAACTAGTGAAAACCACCCATGTTATTTCATGCAGCTTCCTCTTTGGGGGCAAATTAATTTAAAGATGAGAAATGAGAAGTACCTCTGCTGTCTCCACATAGCTCTGCAGAGAAGGCCACCCAGGAGCAGGTACTCAAATGCTTACTGAAAAACAGGGCTTTTAAACAGATAGCCTTATCCCTGTGCCCTGGAGGGTTAAGCTCTTGATTCCATTAATATGGAAAAACCACTTTTCCCCTAAGGAAACTCTGCAATGCCACTATAACTTTTTTATTTTTCCTAGTCCCCTTTCACAGGTCTGCTTGTGGCCAGCTGTGAGGAGGGGCTATTCTGCTGCTTTGGCTATTCATATCGCATGTTCTGTTTCAGTTTAAGCTGTGTCCTCTCTGTTGGGGTTACGTGCATAGCTGCTGATCACTCATACTCACTTTTTCCGTGGACCATCTCCCACCCCATCCCACCCATTTGCCCTGACATTGCACAGGGTACTTGTGTGAATAACAGAGCAATCTCTGGTTATTCTGTACAGCCCCTGCGGTGCACATTCTGCACATCATCCTGCTGCTTGTGTGCTGTGGATGCAAATGCTCAATTTTGCAGTGGTCCTGTTCCTAGCTAAATGCAGAAAACAAGAGACACAGTCACTCTGAAAAGCAACTGTGGTGTCATGGGGACAGCGCAACCTGACTGTGGCTCTCCGGCAGCTTTCTCTGCCTGTGGGGACTATAACCTGTTTTAGTCCTTTCTGCTGACAGCATCTATTTTTACCCTCAGCTGTCTTTAATGCACGAACCATTAATGCCCTGTGGACACACAGCCAACATTCATCCCCTCACTCAGCCAGACATCTGGCAGCTCAGTGGCATTTGACCTCTCCTTCGCTCTGGACCAGGCAGCGTGGGCAGGTTTCATTACACTCCCCGGTGCCTCTACGTTGCCACACAGATGGACACTCCAGACCCCAACGTGGATACCTCGCTCCTGCCTTGGCTCCAGATGTTTTCGTCAGACTTTACATGTAAGTAAAGGAATCAACAGCTAATTTCATGAAGGGAGGAAGGGAGGGGAGTTATTACTATGAAAACAATATTGTGCTTGCAGGGAAAATACTTTGGACATAGGAACTTCAAAGTAGGACAAGAATGATAAGAAACAGATCTCAATCAGAGCTTAATTTCCTGTTTTCTATTCAAAACAGTTCTACGTCACAACCAGTGCAGTATTTCTATCCTACCTAGGTCAGTGAGATTTTATCCTAAACACTACCCATAGCTACAATCAGAATTTAAAGAAATAACAACACACAAAATATTTTTTCTGCAAAAGATTTTAAGACCTGCTCTCTTTCTGCTGTTCTGGTAACCAAACTGTGAGTATAAATTCCCACAATCTGCTACCATGATTACTAAAACTTCTTTCCCTTTGGCTCCCCACTGCCATTTAATCTATAAAGCAGATCTTAAAACTGTTCAGCTTGTCTGTAAACCTGACCTTGTCAACCCTCTTCATTACCTTTAGCTCAAGACTGGTGTTCTGACCTCCCAGTTGAGTGAGAGCCAGCTTCCCTCTAGGAATTCAGCCTCTGCTGCATCCACCCTACACACCACGAGGCTGCTACCCTCACATCACGGTTTCCTCTCCCTGCAGGTGCTCTCAGTCTCTTTCTGGCCATCTCTGGGTTTTTTTCTTCATGAAAATCACAGAATCACACAGAATCACAGAATATGCCAAGCTGGAAGGGACCCACAAAAATCGAGGCCAACTCTGGCCCTGCACAGCTCCATCCCCAACAATCACACCATGTACCTGGGAGCATTGTTCAAATACTCTTGAATTCTGTCAGGCTTGGTGCTGTGACCACTTCCCTGGGGAACCTGTTCCAGTGCCCAACAACCCTCTGGGTGAAGAACTTTTTTCCAGTATCCAACCTAAACCTCCCCTGACACAACTTTAGGCCATTCCCTCGGGTCCTGTCACCACAGAGAAGAGATCAGTGCCTGCCCCTCCTCTTCCCCTCACGAGGAAGTTGTAGACTGCAATGAGGTCTCCCCTCAGTCTCCTCTTCTCCAGGCTGAACAGACCAAGTGACCTCAGCCACTCCTTGTCCAGCTTCCCCTCAAGGCCCTTCACCATCTTTGTGGTCCTCCTTGGGATGCTCTCTAAAAGCTTAATATCTTTCTTATATTGTGGTGACCAAAACTGCACACAATATTCAAGGTGAGGCTGCCCCAGTGCAGAGTAGAGTGGGACAGTCCCCTCCCCTGACTGGCTGGCGATGCTTTCTCTCCTTAGTTTCCATTTCTATTTCAAACTCTATCTCAGCTTATGCATCTCTGCTAATGGAATATACACATATGTTCTAAAATAAAACTTTCTGGTGTCAGGCTGAGCAGATAAGTCAAGTTTTTGTTGTACTCAGCTCCATTTCTACCTTTGTTGCATTTTTAAAACAAATTTATAATTCTTTTTTGTATTTTAAGGCCTCCCCCTCCTGGCATTTGGTTTTACTACTGTTTAAAATTACAAATAATTGTAATTGTTGTTAATTTATAGAGAAGCTTTTGGCTTTGCAAAGTTTGGCCTCAACCACTAAATAATGTTTTTGGAGACTACAAAGAAGTAGTCAAATATCACCGAGTAATGAAATTCAAAAGACTATCATTTTTGAGACCTTACTCACCATTTCTCATTACTTTCTTTGTCCATTTAACAACTATAGCTCTACCCTCAACACCTGGCCTACCAAAGAGAGACTTGGATAAAAAATCCTCCTTTGAAGTACCCAGTTTTGCAACTGTGACATACATAATGACTAACAGACACAAACATTCTTTTGCTTAATTTATTGATATTGACATTCAAATATCACACGGTCAACCCCCTGACAGTTTGCCTCCAGCACAAAAATCCTGAAAATTAAAAAATAATAATAATTTTAAAAAAAAGTTTTAAAAAAGCCACGTCTTCTTCTCTAAAATAGTTTCTATCCTAGAGTACTGTTCCTAGCAAGAAGGAATAATGAAGACATTTTCAGAATTCTAGAACTGCATCTAGTCCTCAGCCTCCATACTGGCATCAAAATGGAAACATCATCTGCATAGTTATAAAGTATTTGCAACTTAAAACCAATACATGTCTACATCTAATGAAATAACAGGGAGAGATGCAGGCTTCCTGAACAGACTGTGGCTTGCAAACAGTCCAGCTACAGGCAGTACCTGCTGCTGACAGATTGTTCAATGAGAGAGGGCTCTGCAGGCCCAGAGGCTGTTGGATCACGTCAAGTTCTTTGGCTGAAGGAGGAAAGACAGGGCAAAGTTTCCGTGGTCAGTATAATCAGCTTTTTCTAGCTGTCCCTCTGGTTGCTGCACTCACCTGGCTTAACTGATAAGGAAACTCCAAGCGGGAAGCCCTTAGGCTACTGAAGGGAATTTAAAAATCCCTGTGGATTTCCAAGGGTCTAGAGGCCACTGTTGAGGGGCATTTTGATCTTTTCATAAATCCTCTGAATCCTTTCTTACCCAGCTCTTCATGTCGGGGTGATTTCCATCTCCCACAAAACCCCAGCAACTTCCCATGCCTTCCCCAGCACTGCCTCCCTCTGCTTGTGGTCAGACACTGAGAATTGCCATGCCTGGGGCTGGTCATTGCTAACCACCCCTGCCTAACAGGGGATAGGGCCAGCTACTGGCCAAGATGCTAGATGATGCTGGGAGGATCCAGTCCTGCCTGTCAGATTATGGGAGAGGCAGTCACGATGGCAGCAGTATTTGGGATATTGAAACTGTGACTAGTCTGGGCATGACTGTGTAAGGAGGTTAGGACCCTGAAAAGCCCAGCACTTCCAAGTCCTGCACAACTCACTCCCAAGTGTCAGTAACAGCAGCTGCAGGCTGAGCATGGGTACAACTATCCCTCCCCGCTCCCAAGCCATGCACTTCTCTGAGCAGTGCCCCAGGGACTGCCTCACTTGCCGCTCACCTGCTTTCATTCATTGGGGTCCTTAGGGTGAGTTGGAAACAGGCCAGAATACTGTCTGCCAGTTGGAGCTCTGAGAAAGAAATTCTAAAATATGGAATCAGGTTTTTAACTAGAATGCCAAGGATCAATTCTCCATTCACATCTCTAGCTTTCCTGTCTTTTCTGCAAGGACACGTTACAAATAATAAAGGAGCCAGGAGCACAGATGAAAGCCATAAAACAACTGTGTGTTGGTGTTCATGTTTGATGTATCTGTGTTCATATAAGGTTATCTAAGGATGTCCAGGTACACAGATGGACAGAAAACTAGAATACTTTATTCTGTCAAATGTACGGTTCATAAAATCAAACACCATCATTCAAATTGCCCTTAAAGTCAGGTAATATCTGTTAAAGCATCAATATACCATATGTAAAGGCAGAAAGATGAGCATAACAAATGAGGGGAACAAAAACACTTGACACAGTGTCAACTTTGCTTTCTGAAGCAGCATGTTCACAGCTGCACAGCTGTGCAAGCGTTCAGTAGTGTGAAGCTTTGTTGAATTTCTTTGACAATTTTGTTGCTCCATACCAAAATGCCACATGCAAATACAGGCTAGAAGGTCTGAAAAAGGCTTTGTTGGTGCTCTCTGCAGTTGGTCCTGTGATTATATTTTTGGACTGTTACCATCACACATACATATCTAACTGTACTAAATATACTTCTTAGATAACAGCCACATTGTCAGTAGAGATAAACCACACAAGACATGAGCCACAAAACTACTTTTTTTGAAAATAAATCAATCACCATGGTGAAGATCTATACAGATATTTAGCAGGTGAAAATTTAAAATGGGTCCAGAAATAAAAGTAGTGGTTATGCATTCTTTCTATTGATTTCTGTATTTTTTTTAGGCTACTGCATACACAAAGGCACGCAATGCAAACAAGAGCTTGGCACACTTTGAAGATTATGCCAAATTCTGCTTGCTTTATGCATGGAGGTGAATTCAATGATATTGCTTCTGTACATAAGACAGGAAAAATTTACTCCCAAGTTCCTTATTTCCTTGGCAAACTGTCCTTATAAAGCATGCTGCCAGTTCTGCAAGATTTTAAGCAGTGGATTTAATTGGGTTGTTTATATAAGTGGAAGCATGTCTTTGCTCAAATGCTGCCCCGTTCAAATTCTATGCCATAGCTGGAATTTTCATATAAAGTCATGCTTTAAGGAAGTAAGACACTCCATACTGAAAGCGCTCTCCCACTGCTGCAGCAGTAATGGTGTGGGTGAGGGCTACACAACCGGGGGGTTTAAAATTGTATTTCCATACAGCACCTTTCTTCTTCCTTGTGAGATTGATGGGTAAAGATTAGGCAACAAGAAGCACCGGCCTTTCTGGTTTTAATGGACTCAGGATATCCACAGTGATTTACATGTTGCATATACAGCTATCTGCCATGGAATAGGGTGCTGTTAACTCTTCTCATAATTCAGCAGGGGTAGCAGAAAACATCAACCACTGAAAAAGAACCATCTGAGATATTTGGTACATGGTTACCATTGGTCCCTGTATATTGACAGAAAAAGAGAATTTTGGTTCTCAGACAGCAAGAAAATGATGAAAGTCTTGATGGAAGAAAGACAAGACATAGTGGCCAACAGACTGAAAAGATCGAGAAAAAAGACCTTTTTCCATACACAGTCTAAGTCTGTTCTGACTATTTTACTCAAGTCAGAGCTTGCTGTGGGCCAACACTACATAGATAAGCAGAACCAGAACTTCATACTCACAAGAAACCCTGTCACATTCCTGAACAGCTGTTGAATGAACCTGAAATATGGAGTGGGAACAGTGGAATCCCACTGATTCTTATGGGATTGAGTTTTCTCAGTCGTGGTAGAAATATTAGCAGAGTCCCTGCAAATGACTTGTAGCTGTTATCATTTCACCGGTAGTATATTCAGAATCCATCTGCTGGGTAAGGATTAAATAACCTATGCTAACACAGTGTTAACAGCCAGTAACTTTACAACATCTGTGAAACTGGCTGTGCACAGAGCTTCTGAAGAGTGTGGTTCATTGGTTTAGCATGGCGAGGTTTTGGTAGCTGAAGGGCTTCTGTGAAAAGAAGCCAGAAGCTTCCTCTGTGTCCAACAGAGCCAATGCCAGCTGGCTCCAAGATGGACCCACCACTGGCCAAGGTGAAGCCCATCTACTGGTGGTGGTAGTGCCTCTGGGATAATGTAGTTAAGAAGAGGAAAAAAAATCTGTGCAGCAGCAATCACAGCCAGAGAAGGGAGGAGTGAGTACACGTAACAGCAAGAGCCCTGCAGACACCAAAGTCAGTGCAGAAGAAGGAGCAGCATGTTCTCTAGGTGCTGGAGCAGAGGTTTCCCTGCAGCCCATAGTGAAGACCATCGTGAAGCAGCTCTGCCCCCTCAGCCCATGTGGTTTCACAGTAGAGCAAAGATCCACCTGCAGCCCATGGAGGACCCCACTCTGGAGAAGGTGGATGTGCCTGAAGGAGGCCCTGACCCTGTGGGAAGCCTGTGCTGGAGTAGGCCCCTAGCAGGACCTGTGGCCCCATGGAGAGAGGAGCCCAGGCTGGAACAGGTCTGCTGGCAGGACTTGTGACCCTGTGGGGGACCCACGACAGAGTAGCCTGTTCCTGAAGGACTGCACCCTGTGGAAGGGACCCACATGGGAGCAATTTGTGAAGAACTGCATCCTGTGGAAAGGACTCACGTTGGAGAAGTTTGTGGAGGACTGTCTCCCATGGGAGGGACTCCACACTGGAGCAAGGCAAGACTGTACGGAGTAAAGCATGGCAGAGACCATGTGCGATGGACAGAACCCATTCCCAACCCCTCTGCACCACTCACGGGGAGGAGATAGAGAAAACCAAAAGTCAAGTCAAGTCTGGAAGGATGTGAAGGATGGGGCAAAAGTATTTTAAGATTTGTTTTTATTTTCTCATTATCTTAGTTTGATCTTATTAAAAATTCAACTACTTTCCCCATATCGAGCCTGTTTTGTCCATGATGGTAACAGGTGAGTGATCCCTCCCTGTCCTTATCTCAACCTGCAAGCCTTTTGTTTTATTTTCTGTCCTCTATCCAGTTGAGGACAGTATAGATAGAGCAGCTTTGGTGGGTACCTGGCATCCAACCAGTGTCAACCCACCACATACAGTAGTGGTAGAAGGGGTAGAAGTCAAATGTGCAATGCTCATAGAAAAACTATTAAGACAAAAAAAGACTAGCATCTCACACAACTTTCATCTTGTGTCACCTGGCAGGAACACTTCCTACCGCAGAGATCATGAACTACAGAAGGGTATAGGTATACTTCCACCAAATGCAGGGCAACATCTTTTTTTGTTCTATCTCTCTCCTTGTCTTCTAATTTTCTTGTAAGCAACGGTGGAGATGTAAGAATCTCCTTCCCTTCCCGCTTCTGCTGCCTTCAGTGTGGTTGAGCATGTTGCTTCTAAATTACTTTAACATACATATAATATAGCTGGTACAACATTTTCCAGGCCCCCAGCTGAATCCTCATCCCTACTCATTCTAATGTTTCTGCTGAACATGCTCTGATACTGTGAGTGTTAGGACTCCAAACATCCTAACAAAAAGGGTGTCTGCTTTCCAGGAGGCAATACTTTGCTATGAGAAGTAATTGATCAGAGTCTAATCGACATCAGTGAGAAATGCACTTCATGCTCTTCTTGATATTCAGTCTGTACTTTCCTCAATTCCTCTTAGTCCTGGTTATAAGCTGTTAAACTGTCCCTAAACTTACCTTACCTTCCGAAGGCTTACATTTGCAGAGTAATCATATCACAAAAGTCTGCTATTTTACACCAGCCAGAACTACAGCTCATTCTTCTTCATTTCCTCATGTATATGGATAGTGCCTTGGAGATTATTGTTTAGTTTATCTTAGTTTAACCCTAACTTCAGATTGGAATGAATATAAAGCATTATTTCTTCATCTGTTTAGTAAATTTTAAGGTAGCTTTTGCATCTCTAGTTAGGAACCCTTAGCAATTTCCACATATGAAACAGTCCTCTAAATAAACCAAAATAAATAAATAAATATATAAATAAATAACCCCAAAAAAATTCTTAACATTTTTTTTTCTTCTTGCTAAAATTCTTGCTACTCATTACTTCCTTACTACCTCATTACTTCCAAAGAGGTGGGATTTTTTAGGATTCAGTGCGATTTGAGTTTCAAAACTGTTCCAGATGTTACAGACCATCCAGTTCAAATGCTGTTGTGGTTTTTTTTTGTTGTTTCTTTAAAATTTTATCTTTCCCTATTTATTTTCTTTCTTTGACATGGAGTAGAGGAAATAGCACTTAGGAAAAATCCCTGAGAGACCATCTGGCTTAACTTTTGTGGTTTGAGTCACTGTATATTTAATAAACTACTTCGGTAACTACTTCACCTGTTAAAAAGTAAGTTTTAAACAAATGGAACTGTGCAAGAACAAGGTGATGAAATCTGCAGCAAGCTTTACTGGATGTCTTGATCACAGAAACAGTGTTGTGCACTTTGTTCCTTTGTTTTGGGGGCTTTTTTTGCGCTCCTTTTCTCCTGCATCTTTGGAGTGTTCTGCCCAGAAATGGAGAAAAAATAATGTGCCAAGATTTGCATGTTTTTTCTCCATTTTAAGTGTTTGTAGTTTCAAATATTCATTGAAATACGGTTTAGGAATTAGTGAAAGAAATCCCAACATGGATCTTAAAACAGAATTTCAAACCAATCTTGTTTAGGGCAATGGGAAGTACATCAAACAGCATGCTTAAAAGTATGGTTCATCATTTGATGTAGCTGGTGCATCATATGTTTCCCATCTCACAAGGCAGGTAATGCATGCTTTACAACTATGTTTTGTCACTGGAGTCACAAATTCCCTAAATTTTGCCTTTCACACAGTAGCTAAAGCAAAGCAGTACTGAGAAGCATACCTGTCACAGTTCTGCCCACCTGAGCCCATTCTACATGGCTTCTTCTCTAAACACACATTAAAGGCATTGCAAAAGGAACCTCACAGTTTCTAGAGTCCTTTTTTCTTCTTTTTTTTAATGTTTGTATTGTTAGTTTGACGTAAGTTGCCATGTTTAATTTTCTCATACCCAACATGCTTATAATGTATTTAATTCTATATTTTGGTGAAATTGTGAGAATCTGAGAGCTTACTACCTAATGTGTGCACATCTACAATGTTACCAGAAAGTAATATAGGCACATTTGAAGTCTTTATATGATCTTCCACATCATAACATTTAAGAGTTTTACAGTCCTCTTACAGGGGAAATTCTCTTCCTTCATTCTCCATAAGGGATAAAAACACAGCCAAGAATTTCGACAACTCATTGTAACTGAGTAATTATTTATCTTAGTCCCACTGAATGCACCTGAAGTAAAGCAGAAACAGGCAAAATTACACAGAAAAATTACTGCAAAACAGGTAATTGACCCTAAACCTTTCTGTTCAAAGAAGTTATTTTCTGAACATGCTGCGGTCCTAATTATGACTCCAGTGAAGACAGACCAAGCACAAATTTAATGAACTCTTTGCCTTTACTATTTCTCTATTCAATCTTCTGTTCCTCTTTAGTCCCAAATTAAATAAACTCTTTGCCTTTACTATTTCTCTACTCAATCCTCTGTTCCTCTTTAGTCCAAATATGATCTGTCTTCTTTTCACTTCCAGTCTGCACTGCAGACTATAATTAAGCAATGAAAATCTGACATTTATCTACAGAGGAAAATTGTTTAAAGAACCATTTAGAACATTGAAATTTTTGTTTCACTAGTGCAGAATTAGTCCTTAATATTCCTTTATTTCATTTACTCTTCCTTCTATGCATTTTAATGCTCTTGCTGTCGCTCATATGCTCATTCATTTTGGACTTCACATATATGTTTGACAGAAGCCACTACTCAGCTACTATGGGACAATACTGCAGGGTCCATTGAGACCACTTGTCTGCTTGTGTTTCCACAAAGCATGTTTGGATGACAATTACTGAGGAAACCACATGCATAATTAAATAATAGTGACAAAAAAATTAAAAATCTGGCATATTCTTAACATTAAAGGGAAATTCCTTCAGGGGCTATTCTCAGCTAGGTAGGAATTCCTTCTTTGCCCCTTAGTACGACACTGGAGATCCCTTCTCCTGATGCAGTATAACATGTTACAGTTTAACAAGGCAAATTGCTACAAAGGTTACTATATATATAATGTAGCCTTTGAAACCACATCCAAAGGCATTACAGCCTGAAAGCCCCACTCTTCCCATTGCGACATGATAGACACAGCTACAGGTGAAAAATGCAGGTTTGTCCCTCCCTTGTCCTTAAAAGCACTTGTTCTTTCATGGGCAGTTTGTGCTGAATCTCCAAAAACCCTCCAAGAAACTGACTTCAGTCTGTACCTCTTCGCATCAGGAGAAGATCTGAAGCAAAGGATAGCAGCCCTCCCAAACAGAGAACGCACGAGTGGACTGATAACAGATCCACACAGCAACATCACTGCTTGCTCGTCTGCAGGTGGACAGCAACAGACCACTTAATATATACACACTTGGAATGAGAAGGAAGCATTGCAATGATCTCCTCATTTTTTCCTTTACAAACTGACTGGAAAAAGTGTATTGTACAGGCCACTGCCCGCTTGTTTTGACTTCCGCAGTTCTAGTGCACAGTGAGCAGAATGACAAAATTCCCATGCTCAGTTACAGAGATGTCTTTGGGCTGGAAAGGGTGGTTCAGGGCAGCTGAGTCAACCTTCACCCACAGCCACCGACCTCAGAGAACAGGGCAGGTGTAACAGTAGAACTCTTCCCACTTCTATGGCCTAACAAAAAGCATGCCATCCTCTCCCCCAGGTTCGAGAGGCCACAGTTCACCAGCTGTTTCTTTAATCCTGACTAATCTTGGATTCAAGCCATAGCCATTTCTGTATATGAGATGAAAAGCTGAAGGACATACTGCAAGAAAAAGGAAAGTATAATTTGAAAAATGGATGCTGTTACTCCTCTGTCTGAGGCAAATTAGGTTATCGAAGTTCTAACTAAATGGAAATATTTGCATATAAAAAGAGCAAATTACTTAAACTTCTTGCTGTTTTTCAAAGTATAAAGACATGACCTTCCTCTCTTTTCCTCTCCTCAGACTTATTATTGCTGGCAGAAAAAAAAAGTCATGGCAAACCAGAATTCTAAAAAACGGAATAAATCTATCATAAAAGCTTCAATAGTAAAGTCTTTCAACAGAATTAGATATTTGGATATCTACACCACAGATTCACCCAATAGAAACTACATATACTTTACCCTCCGAGATGACTGGATTTCTACTATAAAAACATCAAAACATTGTAACTGTAAAATCATAGAAACATCCAGGTTGGAAGAGACCTCTAAGATCATCAAGTCCAACCATCAGCCCAGTGCTACCACTGTAACCCTAAACCACTATTCCACATTATCCAACGCCAGATCCAGGCATCTCTTAAACACCTCCAGGAATGGTGACCCCACCATCTCCCAGCACAATCTACTCCAGTGCCTGACGACCATGACAGTGATAATTTTTTTCTAATATCTAATCTGAATCTCCCCTGTTTCAGCTGAAGGCCATTTCCTCTGGTCCTCTCACTGCAGCCACAGAAGAAGAGACTGATCCCACCACAGCCTCCTCCCAGGGAGTTGTAGAGAGTGATGAGGTCCCCCCTGAGCCTCCTCTTCCTGAGACTAAACAAATCCAGCTATCTCAGCAACTCCTCATAAGACATGTTTTCTGGACCCTTCATGGACCTTGTTGCCCTCCTCTGGAAATGCTCCAGCACCTCAATGTCCTTAATACTGAATATCAACCTTAACACTCAATTCGTGTTCCTATTTGTGCTTTGTGTTAAGTAATTATTTTCCCATAAAACTAAAGATCAAAGATCTGACAGCCTACCAAACTTCAGTGTCTAGGATTAAATTTTACAAGTAGTTTGGAAAGAGTTATCTAAGGCTGGGAAGTATTAGGACTCAGCTCTTCCTGTAAGCTAGTCAGCCTTTATTTTTAGTTTTCAATTGTCAATATTTTTTTTCCTTTTGTAAAGGAAGTTTAAAGAACTGCCAGTACTTGAAGCTGTATTTACAAGTCCAGTATGATACAAACAGGAGTGATAATTCTATCCAGCATTGAGACTACTTCAGCTCCTTCAGCTGGCAGGATCTCCAAGAAAAAGAATAAATGCTAACAGTGAAGTTGCTACAATATATTGATCTCATATTACCTGAAAAACTGCCTGAGAACTCAGCTCCTTAGGGAAGGTATGAGCCACATTTCAATATTAAACTTTTAATACTGCTTCCAGATCAACTCCTTGTAAAATCACTTTGTGGTTTAAAAGCACTCCCTCTAAAAATAGCAACTAAATGCTTCCTTTACCAAAGTGCACAGGAACAGAGACGGGGATTAATTTGCCCCTGCTCAATTAGAAAAGCTGCCTTGTTTCACCTGAAACCATTAAGAGTTCAACAAAAATCCTACCCACACAAACCCTACCCACACAAACAAAATCAATTAATAGATTAAATCTATCACCTGTGTTTTATGAACATCAGGCTGTAGCAAACGTACTAACACCATGCTTGATTCCTATCCTGATCTACTGCTTGCAGAAAAAAAACAACTGAAGAAACCTTTTATTTTCAAACTGTTAAATAAAGGAGAAGGTGGTTAGCAGAAGACTAAAACTTGATATTTAAACAGGAAATACTCTTTGGATGTATTTAATGCATTCAATAAAGCTACAGTGTATATGAAGTCAACTTCATGAAAGAGAATTCCAAGGCAGAAGGCTCTAACAGATCCGTCTCTGATAGATGATGCCAAAAGCTGAAGTGCTTAGAATTTTGCTACATGGAATCATTGAGGTGACATCTGTTCTGCCAAAATCTGTAAACATGTGACTACCTTGAGCAGACCTTAAATCGGCCTGTAAAACACTGTGCCCTGCTAAGCAGTACTTTTAGTGTCTCTGTACAGCTCATGGACACGCCTCTGGACAGCAACGCACATTGGTCAGACTGTACTGACCTCTTGGCTCTGGCAGCTCAGCTGTAGCAGATCTGAACAAGCACTGAGGCCTTTCCAAGAGCACCTCCTGTCTGCCTGCAGCAGACTTCTATGGATTTTTCTGACACAGACATGATTAAACCACAGTTTAAAGAACTATTACTTTTAAGGCTTATCTTTTATGATTGATGATACATACTCTGGAAGGAAAGGCACATACATTTGCTTTCAAAACTCTGCAGTTCCGGTAAACCTGAGAAACTTCAATATGATTGAATTGTGTTATTGTGAGTCTATTCAGCTACAGTCTCTGTTGTAAAGAATCAACCTTTTCCCCTCCCAAGCCATTAAGTGAAAACCCCCATAATGGCTTGAACAGTTTCAGCTAGCATTTCAAAGTTTGCAGAGGGATTGCAACAATAGTTCCTGTCTTTCAATTTATTGTTGTTATTGGTATTAATTTTAAAAAACCCAAAACATATGAGCACAAAGCCAGCGGTATCAAGAACAGATTCCCACCCAGAGTGAAATTAAAAAGGGAAATGGGAACTGGGGGGATGGCAGGGTTTTGGAATGTGAACCAACAGGTAAGCATGAAATAAGGAGAAGAGGAATAGTCACTATGACCAACTAGCACGAAGAAGCCTTTAATTACCAGCTACTCATTGAGCAGGTTTGTGAGAGTCTTTCAATACTGAAAAAGCTAAATTTGAAGAAAGCAAACACTTGCTGGGCCCAGACAGCAACGAAGTCTGAGATACTTTTAGGCTCAATAAAATATTTGGATTCCTGTTTATCCTGGTCTAGACGCCCCCTGGATTCCTATTTAAGATCACATTGAATAAGAGCAAGGAATAGGTCCGTCAGCCTCTTACGTCAGTAGCCTTTTTCGTATTATCTTTTCATCTCAACACTGCAAAATTTGGTTTGTTTCTGCCACCCAGGAGTGCACAAGGACAGCAGAAACATGGAATATTAATGCACAGACCATAAACATTCTGTACAGGAGTGTAAGAATGTTTCCAAAGGCCATTAAATTGTACCAACTACTTTTTTACCATGTATTTTATTTTCATCAGTTGTGTATGTTATTCAAGTGACTAATTCTGTATTTTTATTTTGAGTACTAGAGATGTAAGATGAAGCACACAAATGCCCATTGAATTGCAAGCCTGATCCTGTAAGTTGACACTTCCGTATTGTTATTTCTACTAACGTGTTCTTACCTAAAATAAAACCCTGAAACACATGACAGCAGAACAATACCAAAGCAATAGTCACATGAAAAATTTCGCCACTTGTGGCTTCCTCAAACAGCATATAGAAGACCACCATCTACCGCTGACATCAGTAAAGTCTTTTACTACGTATTTTGCATGGTAATGGGCAATATTATTTTTTACTTTTGTACTGAAAGAGTGAAAACTTACCAGGCCTTAGCTCTACAAAATCAATCTGAAGGATAAAATCACTAAGGCTACACCCACAGCCTAAAGCTGTGGCTACAGGAGGTGAATTCCCCCCAATTCTGAATGCCATGGGATGTATACCTCGACGGTTATATAATTTGCCAGTCTTGCCAGATCCCTGTTTAATTACTTCTGCTTAAAAGTTAGTCACTTCACTTGAGGCAATGCTCTGTTTTCTCTTTACAGTTACAATTACCTTCTGTTTTCTCTCTCTTGCATATACCTCTCTTATGCTCCTTATGAGGAAAAAGAAGTCAATGTAGGCAGGCTGCAGGATGGGAAGCCAGACAGAGAATATAGCTTGTCCTTAGCGAAATAAACAATACCATGGGTCTAGCACAGGATATCCCTACAGACTGAGACATTTGTTTTGTAGTGGAGCCACTAGACCACAAAAATTGGCAAGAAATGCAGTTTCATTCTATCTCCCATCATGTGCCTGCTGCCTTTTAGCTCCAGTGCAGGGAGTATCAGTGCACTTGAAAGAGGTTACCGACAGCTGTATTTGGTGCTGGTTGCCCTGCCCATGGCAATAGTTTTAAAGAAAGGAGTACTTATCACACTGACATGCTGTGTGAGGAAAAGAGTGATGAAGACACTAGTTTTCCGGTTTACTCAGTAAGCAAAGCTGTATCAGAATGCACACAGGCAATTTTGACATCCTGGAGGCTCACCGAAAATAAACAGGAGCACTGGGACTTGCAAGCGAGCTGAGAGCTATTACTGGACTACCTTACTCCTGTGTGAGGTACTTTGATCCTAGTACAGTGCCTGTTACCAAATTCACGAAGAGAAGATTCTATGTATCACTGCAGTTGTACCTGGTTCCAATTAAAATGGAAGTGAACAGATCATTGTGATGAATTCCACAAGCAGCAAGTAAGTCTCCTTTAAAAAAACCTCAAATGATTAGGGCTTACTAATTAAACTTTTCATATATTCACTCTACACAAGTTCACATGCAACTAAGCAGCAAGGCTCTTTTATTTGGAAAATGCCTCAGTCACTCAATGATTACAAGTCAAAACACAAACCATAAATTCATATGATCGAAACCAACATCCTTAGGTTATGTTGTGGCTGGGTTCTCTTGTGCTGTCATCTAAAAACTCAAACCTTAACATTCCTGCTCATTCCAAAGTGTGTAAAAGAAGAAAACCACTACACATGCTCTCATATCTGTAAAAGACAAATAATTTATTGAGATAAACTTTAAGAACTCTCTCAAGCATCACAGTGTACTAGTGTACAATTAACAACCACTTCAGAAATCATGCTTTTGGTGCAAAGCATAAATTTAATGTTAAATGCCACAAGATGTTTTTTCGTTACTGCAAAGCAGCTTATGATTGACAATAAATAAATATTATCAGTATTAAGAACTCCATTTAATTGTTATTTAGCTTTGAAAAACTCTGGGTTGCTGGGAAACAATCTCTGTCTGATAGCTGTCATAATCAGAAACATTCCTGACTGAAGTAACACAATTCAGCAGTGTACTTTAAAGTTCTGTGAAAGCATCAGTATTTTCCACAGAGTAGGTGCGTGAGGATATCACAGCACTCAACAAAATCAGTGAGCTGATTTTAGTCTCTTTTTTCCTCAGGATTCTTGCTTTTTTGTTGGTTTATCTAAGTAAGGAGTGTTGTCTTGTAGCAGATCTTTCCTGGGTACGAGTACTGAAATAGAAAAAAAACTCAGTAAAACTATAATCTTATGGAAGATACTACTTCAAATTCTAAAGTTGTTTTTACATTTACAAACAAAAAATCAGGTTAATGAGGATCTGAACTTCTGGTAAGTATACAAGCAGCATCATGATGTCTAAGACAAAATCATCCTAAGATTTTACTTTCAGTTGGTCATAATAACGCCTTCCCCGTCTCCTTTTATAAGCATTGAAAATTTTAATATCATTAAGAAGCCATAAAAAATTATAAAGTCTTGCAGTAACCTTTCAGCAGAGCGAATGGCAATTTCTTCAAGCCAAAGTCATATTAAGCTTACTTCAACAGTTTCAAAAATGAATACTGAATTTGACTTAGCTCTCTCCCTCAAGTCCTGGAGTCTGATCTTTAGTATTTATATTGTCACACCTGTTTTAAAGGCCAACAGGAAAAGAAAGCATCTAATGAGAGTTAATGCCACTATATTGTCACAGAACTGACTATATTCTGTGTCCTTTTTTACCAGGTTCCATGTCCCATTCAGCCTTAGGCCCACATTTTATCTTGTTTTCCTCCTGTTGCTGATACACCTGGCTGTCCTAACCCCATCCCTACACACTCACACAGTATTAGAATACAAATTAGTATTTGATCACGTGGCTTTTGCAAGGGAAGTTCTGCCTCACAGTCCTTGCTGGAGTTCTCTGAATGGCTCTTGGGAGGTTGCCACAACATGTTTGGATTCCCAAATGTCCCTCAGTCAATGCTTTTATAAAACAACAGCCTTATTATTACAGAAGTCTTGCACAGGTAAGTCACTGGTTAAACTGCAAGAAGCAAACAATAAATGATCAAGTCATCCACTGGAGTCATGTCAAATGTGGAGTTCTACAGGTACTTTTGTTGACATGTCACTGTTTCAACATATTTGTAACTAACCTGGGAGAGAAAGGTTTTTAATTACACCATCCTGAACAATTTCACTAAGAAAATGGCTTACTGTGAAAAATGACAAGACATGCTTAAGACTTGACTGAGTAACCAGTAAATTGACAGACAAAATTACACCTAGAGACATCAATGTACACAGGTCAAGAAAAATCCTAACTTCACAAAGTAAGTGATAAGTTCAAAACTGATTATGATCACTTAGATGAGTTTAATGACTACAATTTCATAAAAATAAATAAATAATATGTACACTTAGCAGCCAAAAATTAAGTTTAGAATTAGCAGTCACCAGGAATCCAATTGAAAATGAAAGAGAAAATATTATTGTTCCATTTTTGTGTATATAAATGCCTGTTTGCCCACGGTTTTACAACTGTGCTTAGCTCCGATCGAGATAGCGAGGCCTTAACCATCTTGAGAGATTTAACAGAACTGAAACGGGTGCAGAGAACAGCAACAGCATAATCACATGCATTCACCTCTTGTTTCTAAGAGAAGCTGTTTCACGGGGGAAGTGAGCACAAAGGAGGCAATAAAGGACTTAAATACTCATTAACAGCTTGGTGAAAATGTATAGTAATTGAAGAGAAACCCAGTGACGATAATTAAACCAGAAACCATCCCTGCCTCAAGAAATGCTGCTGGATGTGAAGAGCTGAAAGATGTGAAAGTCCATTTTGTCTGTTCCTATTCTTCAACCGTTATCTGCCCAGAATCATGGTGGAAGACTTGACACTGGTCCAGACATACCTTTGGCCTTCATCATAATTGCTGTTTTAAAGCTCAATGTTTTACCAAACCTAAACTGAAAATTGTTACAAAACTTTACAGACAACACTAAACAGAAGTAAAAGGAAACAATGTACACAGCTGAAGATTTCCCCTGGTCTTTACCCCACACAGTTGTATGCTGAACCTACCTACTACTCCTCTTTTTGACTGTAAGATAAAAGAACTTCTAAATCAGGAATCAAGACTTCAGAATTTGATAGACTTTGCATCAAGGCCATCACTGTGTCACAAATCTTACATGACATAACCTGAAACTGAAATTGTTGGAAAAAAGTTTTGGAAAAGAACACTCAATCCTCAAAGAAAAAGCTATTTTATGGACAGTGTACATACTGCACTTGCTAATTCTCCTCAGGCAGCTTCTACCTATTGGTAGAGCAAGCACATTCAGATAGATAGTGTGGCTATTGCATTTAGACATACCCTGACTGACTAACCTGTACATGCACGCTGACTTGCTATACCTGAATGCTGACCTTCTTAACAGTTATAGCTAGTTAAGGGCATTAGAAGTAGTCACTGCCTCTTTCTTACCAGCTTCCATACTTCAATTTATTTGTGTAAAAACCTGTACTGTTCAAAACTCCACCTGTCCTATGCAGTGACATTAATCAACAGCTTACATTATGGGTTTTGGCAGAGAGTAACAGACAAGATCTTTGCCTCACTATCCTACTACTTATTTTCACACTCTTTGTGTTTCTTTACTAAACTACAACATATTCAAACATCTTTTTACCATGCAGGCTTACTCACCTATTTTGTCAGAATCTGTGTGAACTGCCTGAATTACAGAAGTTCTGAGAATCACTTCAACATCTGAAGCTATTTTCAGAAGCTAGTAAAAGGAACAAAAAGAGAGGAACAACAGAGTAATTTAAATTATATGTGATTATTTCTGAAGATATTTTCCATAATAAACAACTATTCAAATAATAAAGCCAGTCAGTTCTACTATTCAGTTACTTATGTACTATCTATACGTTGTTTTTGCCTTGGGGATCCTAGAATAACTTACAGATTGATATATAACTACCCTGACTCAGAGCACATAGAGAGGGAAACTTCGGCTCAGTTACATACACCAGCATATACATCTACATACCCAATTAAAACTGCAAATGAATATGGTAAAATGCAACTACAAAAATTAACGAATTTCCAATGATCAAAGACATTCATGAATGCCTCGACAACACTTGACTTCCCTTAGTGAAAGGGCAATCTCATTCTTTTAACACTACTGCTCTTGAAATAAGGAGACAAAAACAAGGGCAAAACATGACAAGAATTAAGAATGCTGAGGTTTCACAGAAAAGCTATGCAGGAACAAGGCACTACCTAAAGATTAGCAGCAGCATTAGTATTTGGCAAAAGGCCTAGAATTCCTTCTCTCGCTAAGAGGATAAGCTGAAGCACCCATACTACCTTTGGTGAGCCATTACGAGAAGTCTAATACTTGTTTGCATGATACCTGTGTCAGAAATAAATGAAATTGCACAAGTGAGACACTTCAGGACTCATGCTTACACAAGGAAGTGGCATGTACCAACAGAAGTGGATCTTTGCAAAGGTTAGAGCTCAATACTTAACATCTACTGCATTTCTCCTCCTGCCTTTCCCTTTTAAGGGTTTGGAGCAGATGCCCTCCAGTTCCCCTTACTGAAAGCCCATTAGCAGCCAGGTTGCATGTGCCTGAAGCACTGCTTCCTCTTCAGATTGATCTTAAAGGAATTCTGCTATTTGCTCTGACACTGCTTTACAAAGCAAGACAAATCACATGAAGTGGAAACAACCACAGCAACTGCATAAGCGCACTCCTGATCTGAACTAAAACTGGTGCATTAGATTCAGCTGCCACATTTCTCATTCTCTTACTGTTGACAGTTACGTTGATCTCCTTAGGTCACTGAATGCTTGATATGTACAAGTGTGTACAGATACAAGTACTCGCTGTCATATTACAATACACTGTAGCTTTCTATTCTGGCTGGCTAATATTCAATTTTTTAGTTGCTGACCAAAGCAGACCACAAACAGCACCATGTTTATGCAAGCAGTTGCCCAAACTCTCTCAAGTCCTGTATATCATTTGATTCAGCTCCTCTGCAACCAAGTCTATTCAGCGTGTATATATGTTATAAATATGACAGCTTCTGTGATGTTCTACAGTGTGTAGCTGAGACGGAAGTCTAGTATTTCTTTCACTGACACATTTAATCAAGTATCAACTAACCCATACTAAAAAGTTACATATGTGTATTTTGTAGGTTGCCAATCCTAACCAATAGAGATTTCAAAATTACAGCAAGCATTTCTCCTGTACCTCTACTAAAAAACCCCCCAAACCACATAATTTAGCTGATCAGACACTGGTAACACAGACACTGATTATTACTACTGGAGGCTGATAATAAGCTGAAATTCAGGAAGTCCTAACTAAATGCTCAGAACTATTTATGTTTCTGTCCAGTGGCTGGTATGCGGAAAAGGTTTACATTTATTTCTGCAAGGGACAGATGGAGGCACTTTCTTCCAACCAGAGCCCAAAGACAACATAAATACAGTCTGTTAAAAGGCTGAATGACAAGGACTAAGTTATTCAGTCTGTATGGATGTTAATAGCTAAAATTATCTAAAATACGGAAGCTTCATTTCAGGCCTCAGTAAGTTTTAGAAAAACAACTTAGCAAGAAGTGTTAAGGTGACAACTGAGCAAAGGTAACTAACTTAGTCAGCTAACAGAATGCTCTACTTTTAAAGCACCATGAGGAAAGAAGAAGCAAAAAAATCCCTGCAGTATAATTAATACCTCTATACTACAATCAATCATAATAATTTTGCTGTTTTTTGCATCCTACAAAGATGCTGAGTCATTTGTGATTTGCCACCAACTGAGCAGATTATTTAATTTCTCGGTATCTTTCTGTGTTTGTCTACACAACAATGATCAGGTAAATTTAAGTCACCACAGGTAGATACTATGAGCAAAGCATAAAATATTTACATGAAAATAGCAACTGCAAACATTTTTTCCTATAAGTTTATTATAAACTTCAAAATAATCACACTGAACTATCAGAAGACACCTTCTACTTACGTGTTTTTGTATGTACAAAGTTCTACAACATACTATTAATACCACAGGAGGTATCTGTCTATACATTTATAAGCAAAGATCCGTGTAGAAGCCTTTCTGAACCAACGTGGCTTTCATGATGTCTCAATGTATTTACAGTGGTTTAGAGATCCTTTAACTAAAAAGCTCATTTCTAAATACACTTATGCAAAGCGGAAAAAACCCCCCAGAAAACAAGTAATACCTCATTTATCTTCTCTTCAGATGTCTCGTCTCGGTTATTTCTGAATTCTTCATTTATCTTTTGTCTTGCAGCTAAATAAAGAACACAAAAAACTAAAGCAGGAACAAAAACCGTGTTTTGAATTTGTTGTTGCCTCAAAGCTCAGAATCTAAAGTCCTTTATCACACCTTCCTGGGGCACTCTGCTTGAAGTATTTCAGTGTAAGATTTCCATGCAATTCATGTGATGTCACATTTTAAGTTGACTGGTATACAAATAAAGTAAGATTCCCTATTTGGGAATAGAGAATTAATTATAATGCTTAGTACAGTTAAACATGCATTGGCTGGACTGAAGAGAGGAAGTTAAGAAATAAAAGAAAAAAATGTCCCAGGAAGACCAGCAAGGTTCAAAATATAGATGTTTCCCTTCCAAAATATAGCTTGAGTGCTTGAATCTAACCACTATTTCATTGTTTCAAATTAAAGGATGTCTGGTTATGGACAGACAAGTTTTCCCAGTGATTACTTAAAAAATATGGAAAGGAAAAATTTAAAGAAAAATTATGTAAGAATTCTCTTCCTCTATATTCTGAGAAGAAAGTTCCACAGAAACATAGGTAAGCACACACCAAACAAAACAAGTATCTCACCTTCAAGGGCTTTGGTATCATTTTTGAAAACTTCTTGCCGTGTTCTGTGTAACGACTTAAAAAGCTTCAAAACCTGGCAATACAACATTAATAAAATTAACTTCTTTGCTAGCAGAATTGTTAGTTAAAATTAACATGTTACAATTGAAAATGCTTTGGTTCAAATTTCATGTTCTTTCCATTTAGTACACAATTTGATACTGAATCAGTATCTAAATCGCTTTACTTCAATTCCTGATACAAAAACTTGCAGCCAAAGCACATGTCATGACACCAAAATCCTAGACAGGTCTAGACGTTTCAAATGAACCCAAGATACTGGCACCACATTCCTAAATAATTATTTGGCATGATGGGAATATAATCCTGAAAATACATGGACACACACATTATTTATTGTGCCAATGTAAACCCAACAGAACTGGAATAACTCTATAAGTCAAGTTACTTAAAGGCACTACCAAGGGTACATGAGTGGATATTCTTGAGTTATTGAAAAAGATAGAAATAGAAATGGCTAAAGAATTCTCACAGTTACAAACCAATTTGAGAAAAGTGATTCAAAAGAATCTGAAACTGTGTACTAACTAACCCAACAATTATTTTTCATGTCTCTGTGCAATACCTGGGCATAATCTTCTACAGGTGGTGTGGCAAAACCAATGCAAAGTCCTTTTTTTAAATATAAGCACCAGGTAAACTTCAATAAAATAAAAACTTCAGTAAAAGCAAACACTTGAAAAATTAGGATTTACAACGTAGAGAAGACATAACCAAATATATCTGAAAAGCAAAACCCCTGAGAATCACAGCTCAGTCGTGGCTTTTGCTGCTCATTCATACAGACTGTAACGAATTACAGAAATCCTCAAGTCCTTATGGGACCTTTTTGGTGCTTGCCAGAGACTGAAAAGAATCTCTGACAAGCAGAAAAACATAATCTTGATAAGAACATGCCTTTTGAAGCTCCTTCTAGTACTTCCGATCATATTTTGGCATCTCTAGAGGGCACAATTCCAGGTACTTCATAATAATCTTAAATTGTTTTCTCATGATTAGTATTCCAAATATTTTTTAGCACACAGGGGAAACACAGGGCTGTAGCTGACAAATAACCAGCAAACGAACATAACCATGTTGCCTTTAATAGCAACATTTTAACAGATTTGACTAAATTACTTCTGGACATTCTGAAATTTTTCTACCCCATAATATTTTCACCATCTTTGCAAATAGCAAATTAATATTACAAGTGGTTTTATGTCAACGATACATATGGTGAAACTTGAAGTCTTTTATGGTTATTTTGAACAATTTGATGAGCCATTTTCAGGCATCTTCCTACCCTTGTAGCAGTCTACAGCTTCCTCACAAGGTGAAGAGCAGGGACTGATGACAGGACCTGAGGGCATGGCCTGAAGTTCTGTCAGGGGAGGTTTAGGTTGGTCCTTCCCCCAGAGGGTGGTTGAGCACTGGAACAGGCTCCCCAGGGAAGTGGTCACAGCACAGCCTGGCAGAGTTCCAGAGGCTTCTGTTCAACGCTCTCAGACATATGGTGTGACTCCTGTGGATGGCCCTGTGCAGGGCCAGAAGCTGGACTCGATGATTCTTGTGGTTCTCTTCCAACCCAGAATATTCTGTTTCAATTTCTGCAAACTCCTTCTCTGATTCTATTTATGCAAAGCTTTCACCACAGCAGCCAGAGCTGCTGTATTAGATGGCCTTGACCAGAATATATTAATGCAGACTCCCCTGACCGCTACAAGCACCTACTTTAACAGAGAGCTCCACGAATATCTCAGTGTATGGTACTCTCAATATCAGGCTTCAGAACACTTCTGAAAGAGGCACCGACAGGACATTACGCCATAAAGATGAAAGATTTTAATAATTTTGAAGTCTCTGTTTTTCCCCATCTTACTCTCACGAGACACGGTTTCGGTGTATTTTAACCTCTGCTTATCACATCTCAGTTACTCTTCCCGCAATGGCCTTTGCGTGCACATCCCTCCTTTCTTTTACCTAGTTTTGTGTCCTTCTTGTCCTGAAAGTCTATGCCTTTTGGCTCTACAAAGGCTACAAACGCTCCAGCCTCCCCGCATGCCAGCGGGAGGCTCCCGCAAGGATAGAATATAATGTGTGTATGTGTCACTCGCCTGCCCGCGGCTCCCCATGGCGGCCGCCGCTCGCACCGACCACCGACGGAAATGACGGCGGCGCCGCGCCCTGCTGCGCTGCGCCGGTGCCGCCGCCAATGCCGCCCCGCCGGGCGCCACTCGCCGCCGCCGCCGTTCCGAGCAGCCTTTCTGCCCCCGCCCTGCTGCCTCCGCCGGCGGGGCCGACGTGGCAGTCGCATGCTCAGAGAATGGACTTCCAGCTCAGGCTGGAAGGGACCACAGTGGCTCACCTGGCGCAACGTCCCTCCTCAAGCAGGGCCATCCCAGAGCACATGGCACAGGATTGTGTCTAGATGGTTCTACCCCCAGGGAGGGAGACTCCACAACCTCTCTGGACAATCTGTTCCAGTGCACGGTCACTCACACAGTAAAGAAGTTCTTCCTCAGGTTCAGATGGAACTTACTGTGCATTGGATTCTGCCTCTTGCCTTGTGTCCTATTGCTCAGTACCACTGAGCAGAGCCTGGCTCCATCCTCTGACACCCTCCCTTCAGATACTTATATATGTTGATGACATCCCCTCTCATTTTTCTCGAAGCTGAACAGGCCCAGCTCCCTCATCCTCTCCTCATAAGAGAGATGCTCCAGTCCCTTCACCATCTTTGTGACTCCACTGGACCCACTCCAGGAGCTCCATGTCTTTCTTGCCCTGAGGAGCCCAGAACTGGACATTGCACTCCAGATGTGGCTCACCAGGGCTGAGAAGAGGGGCAGGATCACCTCCCTCGACCTGCTGGCAATGCTCTTTCCAATGCCCCCCGGGACACCATCTGCCTTCTTGGCCATCCGAACAGTGCCAATCCTCGGTATGCCACGGCTTGGTGGGAGGCTCCCAATGCCCGCAGGAGGAGCTGAAGGGAGTCCACAGTCGGCAGGCGATGCTCTTCACAGGCTCCTCGGGCTGCTGGAGCTGTCAGGGGCCGAGGGACCCCTGCCCTGTGAGGGAGCCATGGCGAGGACGAGGGGCTGTGCCCTGTCCAGGGCCCCCCGCCCAGGGTCCGCAGAGCACTGCCCAGTGTGGCACAAAGACCAGCACGTTCTACCCATTCTTCTGAACAAAAATCTAATTGTTTCAAACAGGTAATTGAACAGCCATCCGTTTGTGTGTGAGACCTAGTACAGCCAGTAAATGATGATGTTTGCCCTTGTTTCAGATCAGTTTTTATTCTGCCAGACTATTTCCTTGCTCTTGAAGTTAGAACAGCCAACGGCAGTTCAGAACTCTTGCTTACTTGGAGTGCCTTCTCTTTTCCCAGTCTATTTTTTCACCTTATCAGAAGAAAAGTTGTGGTTACAGTTCCTTGTTTCTGCATTTATCAGTGGTATCTCAGGACGTCTCTGGTTTCTAGGTACCCAGCTGTACTTAGAAGAGGCCAGCTGCACTTTTCAAGGACACTTTTGGTTCCCAGGATCACAGCTCCCAAGCCGGCAGGCTTTTTCTCTGCTGGTGTTTTCCAACAGGCATTTTCTTCTGTTCAATCATTTTCCCTCTCTAGTCAGGTCACTTTCTTGGCCGCTCACATGAAGCTCCCCACAGCCCTGCCTTGCCTTACCCACACCCTGACTGACCAGCCCAGCCTTGGCCTGGGTGTACCATGGCCATGTCTGATACTTCTATTAAACTCAATTGCCATTCTCCAGAAAACCAAACAAGCTTATAGTTCAGTAACACATCACTCAGCATTATCTAAAGGCAGCATAAGGATTTTCTGTGTAAGCAGCTTTACTGCTCACTAGACCTCTACCTTCAACACACAGTCTATTTAATTGTTTTATTGCAATTACATTGAAAGCTAATTGAAATATGGGGACACTAATGATTACTCAATAATTTTAATATTTTTATTAATTATTTATTAATATTTAATTGTAAGCATCTATTAAATACTTTTTTTTTTTTACTATGTACCTCATAAAGAAACTTGATCTGTTAGCAGGAGAAGTGATGTTTATTCCTAGATTTATTTCCAGGAATAATTATTGCAACCGTGAATGAATGAACTAGACCCTTTGAAAAGACCTTGTTGTATTCAAATTAATATAAAATTTGCCGTTTACATGGTGAGACAAAAATATATGTTCAAGTCATTATATGAAAAAAACCTGCTTTTTGCTTTTTCAGAGAATCTTCTAAACTCACTCTTTATTTCTTCTCTTAACATACAAATATGCTTTCTAGACTGACTCCATGGCAGCCTGTGGAACTACTTAAGGTACACTACCATGGGCAAATGGATCCTGAATAAGTATTTGTATGTTAAACTTCTGAGTCTGTCTAGCTAGTAATATGAGATCTTCTATTCTTTCACAAAATACGTTTAATTCCTGAGAAAATACAGGAATAAAACTAATCATGTATTTGCTGAATAACCATGGTTAGACAACAATGTAATTCAAAGAAATTTATCCCTGAAGTACCAATTCCATGCTTGTTTTAGTTGTCATAAAGCTCCAATACCATCTGTAGGACATATAAATGTCAACATGTCTTAATCCAGAACCATCAGCTGAGGAACAGAATATCATTCTAGTGTTAAATGTGCTTTATCAGAGCTTTGTTTAGGGTATCTCAAACTATTTCAGAGTTATTACCAGAAATATATGACAAATTTTGCTCTTTTTGTAACAAGTTCAGGTAATCAGCTGCAGAACCGTATTAGCTTTAAACCACCTAGCAGTATTTATTCCCTACCTCCCTACAGAATGCTTTGCTGTGAGATTTTTGTTGAGAGGCAAATATATATAATGTCTATATTAATATCCTCCTAGCCAAATCTTGAGGGAAATAAATCTATTTTATCTGCGGAGTTTAGAAAATCATAGAATCATAGAATGGTCTGTGTTGGAAGAGACTTTAAAGACCATCTAGTTCGAACCCCCCTGCCATCAGCAGGGACACCTTTCACTAGACCAGGTTGCTAAGAGCTCCATCCAGTCTGGCCCTGAACACTTCAAGGGATGGGGCATCCACAATTTCTCTGTGCAACCCTATTCCAGTGCCTTACCACCTGCACAGTAAAGAATCCCTTTCTAATATCTACTGTAAAGTGACTCTCAGTTTAAAGCCATTACCCTTTTTCCTATCACCACATGTTCTTGCGAATAGTCTCTCCATCTTTCTTGTAGGCTCCCTTCAGGTACTGGAAGGCTGCACTTAGGTCATCCCAAAGCCTTCTCTTTTCCAGGCTGAACAATCCCAATTCTCTCAGCCTTTCCTCATATGAGAGTTGCTTCATCCCTCTAATCCACTCGGTGGCCTCCTCCGGATTTTTCTCCCAACAGGTCCATGTCCTTCCTGTGCTGGGGACCCCAGAGCTGGAGGCAGCATTCCAGGTGGGGTCTCGGCAGAATGGAACAGAGGGGCAGAATCCCCTCCCACGCCCTGCTGGCCACGCTAGTTTGGATACAACCTAGGACACATTTGGCTTTCTGGGCTGTGAGTGCACATGGCTGGGTCATGTCCAGCCTCTCATCCCCCTGCACCCCCAAGTCCTTCTCAGCAGGGCTGCTCTGCATCTGTTCGTCCCTCAGGCTGTGTTGGTATCAGAGGTGGCCCCAAGCTAGTTGCAGCACCTTGCACTTGGTCTTGTTAAACCACATGAAAATGAAGTTTTGTTGTTACTCTTTCTAGGTTTCTGTTGGTTTTTTCCCCTGCTTTTTCATTTCTCCTATTTCCTGGCTGGTGTCACATACAAAAAAAAAGCATTTACAACGAGACGTATAGCAGTGTAATTTTGTGTTGCCCTCTGTGAATTATTGCTTTGTCATATTGACTAGGCTGTTTCATAGTTACGAAATTACTTATGTGCAGAAGGGCTGGTACATTAAACCGGCCTTCTGCAGGACCCATCCTGATTCTAGCAGCACCAAACACTGCAAACTTGCACGGCAAAGTAACGGCAGCCCTGACCTTCCCAAGAAGTCACACAGATATCTGGGTTGGACTTGATAAGCAGTATTTCTGCCTGCAACAGCCTCGCCCCGGACCGCACTACTTCTGCAGAGTCGTGTTTCCTTTCACAGCATTGATCCCTCCGCGGAACCACCAACAACCAGCCCCCCCCACCCCGGATACCTCCGCGACTCCCGGGTCAGCGAGGGCGCGCCAGCGCGGTGGGCGGGGGGACAGGCGGGAAAGTGACAGGCAAACTCACCAATCAGCCGGGCGGACACGGCGTGCCGCCGCCTGTTGGTCCAATGAGCGCCGCAGGGGGCGCGCCCGCGGGAGGAAGCCGGGGCTGCGGCCGGCGGGAGCCGCGCGGGAGCTCTCGCCATGGCTGACGAGATCAGCAAGGCGCAGGCGGCGCGTCCTGGCGGGGACACCATCTTCGGGAAGATCATCCGCAAGGAGATCCCCGCCAACATCATCTACGAGGACGAGCAGGTGCGGGCGGTGCAGGAGCCGGAGGGCGCCCTGGAGGCGCTCGGGAGCGTGGCGGGGTGGGTGGGGCCCCTCCGCGCCATCCTGCACCGTCCCTGGAGTTCTGTCGGGCTTCCTGCCAGGGGTCGAGGGTTCCCACAGCTGGTGTAGTAGGGTAGCCACGTTTGCCACCCGCAGGCAGCCTCCTCGCGGGTACCGAGCAGACCGGCACAACTGGCTGCTTTTGCAGGTCTCGATGTAGCCGTGTAGAGGTTATGCGGCTCTGCCTGCCAGGCTTTGGCTGTGAACCTCCGAGAGGGATTGCTGGTGTATCACAGCATGTTAGGGCGTAAATGAAATAATAGTTTTAGAGGAAATGCAGCGGTTGTTTCCAAGATGTAAACTAACTAGTAGTCAATATAAGATCCCCTGCCCTTCCCCCCCGCCCCCCCCTTTCAAGTTGAAATACAGGAGACCCATTAACAGCGGCTTTTGCTTTTAAAATAAGGGGTTATACTCAGTGTAGAATACGGTCGCGCTAAGCGTGCAGTTTGTCAGATTTATGTGCTTAAAAATCATGCACAGCTTGAAACAGTGTTTTCTTAATAGCTGCAGAAATGTTGCAGCTGCCATCTGCTCTAAAGAATATTGGAAATGTTCGCTGCTTCATGAAAATCATGTTTATGTTACTGCTCTATGTTTATGTGAGGATGTGTGTTGTTTCTTCCCCGGGTTCAAAGCTGTGTGAGTTTCTTAAGCTGTAATGGCTACAGCGGAGTAACTTGAGCACTGCTTGATTAGGAATCAGGCCAATGACTGCTGAATGTATAACCCACTTTGACAGCCAGTTGTGCAGAGTATTTTCTGGAAAAATCATTACCTGCAGTGCCTCACTTAATTTTTTTACTTCAAAGTACACAGAAATGTACAACTTCTAGAGTTTAGTTGACTGGTGGGTGATTTTTAATTAATTTTGTTGACTTTATGGAGGTCTTTTTAGAAGTGTCTGGGAGTGTTACAAGGAGAAGGGTAAGAAAGGCTTTTAATCAATAATTGACCTTCAGAGAAAAGGAAATACTGAAAAGTAGAAAGTCTCTGTGGAATTATGCCTTATCTCTGTTGTTCCAATTGAATCTAAAGTTGCTGAAATGAAGGTTGGTTTGCCAGGCACTCGTGAACTTTCTGTGATTGTGCTTTTTGCTCAATGCTACTTCTGCTTTCTGTCCCATGGAAAATGGTACACTGCCAGTCTTCTGCTCCTTAAATTCTTTTGACACAGTTTGGCCATTTGCATTCTGCCTCTGTGTGGACCCCATGTAATAGAAAAGCTGCTTACAAAATGGTCAACTCCAAGTAAGATTTATTTAATTGTGTGCCAGTTAGTTTTATTCTTCAATTATTTGCTTACCATCCTACTCTGTTTGGAAGAAATGAGCAGCTCGTCAGAAATTCAAAACTGGGCATTATCTTCATAAAGACACCTTAGTGTCATATGTCACCTTAGGACAAATTTAGTGTATAAGAGAAGGCATTGTTAATGAAAGTTGAGTTTGGGCCTTTCAACACCTTTACTCTTGACAAAGGCCGCATTTCTTCTCAGTAGAATAAAAAAAGCAATATGATTGCATAAAAAATTAACATTATTGATTCACAGAGAAAAATATCTAGGAAATAAGTATTTTGAAGGACCTAGGTATGTGTTTTTAAGTTTTCACTCTCTGTGACATAACTAATACCTGCCAAGTGTTTTCCTGTTAAATGGGATGGGTAAGTCAGAGATGTCCTTGAACTAACAATGGCAGAGCGCCTGCTGTGCATCTGCATGTTTGTTGTGGTTGCAGTAGCAAGTCCAGTTCTGTAGTTGGCTGTTTGTATAAAGAGACATAGCTTCCTTTTCTCTTCCTTTGCTTTCCTTTTTATTTCGCTTATCTATTGGCAGTTCCTAATTTGAGATTTAGGTGCTGCATGCAGATTGGTAGTAATTTTGGTATTTGCCTAACTTTAGTTGAGATTCAGCTACTCACTACAGACAGTTGTTTGTATTTCAAAAGTGATGCCTTTCTCTTAGTATGACAATGTCTGAAGCAGAGCCAGTCTTAATGCATTACTCTGAAATACTTGGTGCTGTTGAGAACAGAAGTGTAATATGGCCTCAATCACATCACTTAAGGATCTTTGGAATTGCCTTGCTGTCTTTGACCAAGGAAATATTCAGGCATAACTGGAAGACAAGTAGCAACTGTTTGCCATTTGTTTTATTAAACATGATGTTAATAAAAAGATTAAATAAGCATAAATTTACTTTCTATAGGCATGTATGCCAGCAGGTTTACTAGTTGTTATGCATATGTTGAAATAATAAATCATGAGCCTGGTTGCATATTACTTTGCCTAGAAGGCTATAACTTTTAAACAGTACTTTACAGAATAGCATTTTTTTTTTTTTTTTTTTAATACCAGAAGGTCTTGGCAAGTAGTGTTCTTTGTTTAGAAATTAAAGGATATAGAGTAATATATCAGTCAAGAAGAATTAACATCTCTGCTTATATTTGGGGTATCTGATAGTTGGGGCATATTGATTTACTGAAACTTACCTTTCTCTGAAGCAAATTACGTTTTAACTATTTGCTGTTCCTCCAGTGCCTCGCATTCCATGATATTTCACCCCAAGCTCCAACACATTTCTTAGTGATTCCTAAGAAGCCAATTGTCAGGTTGTCTGAAGCAGAAGATTCTGATGAATCTGTAAGTACTCTTAAAAGTTTTTTGTACACCAAACTGTACCTCTAATTACTTCATAATATACTAGGCTTTCCCCCTTTTGCTCTTGACATTTCAAAGAGGCAAAGTAGTTTTCTGATACTATAATCCTTGTCTCCTAGCTCAATGGAGTTTTTCAGTAAAATTATCTAGAGAAAGCAAAATATATCTCTGTGTGTGTAATTGCCATGAGAAATGAATTGGTATTTGTTATGTTATAATCTTGATGTTTGTTTTCATGGTTTACAGGCAATAGTACTTATTCTAATATGGGCTTGGGGGTTTTTAGCAGGTCAGAGGCGAAGAGAAGGAAGGTTAGCTGAGAGATCTTGAGTATTTCATTTGTAACTGTAAACATCAAGCTCAAAGATTATGTAACTTTACATGGTAAGATAAAGTTTCTTTTCTACCAGAATGATATATGTTGTCTGAAGAAGTAATAGGGGTTTAACCATGAAGTAAATTTAGCTTCTGTGACACTTGTAGTCTGTTACAGCTTGGCTTGAAAAAAATCTATAGTTCTATTTTCCCCCTATATTACACATAGTCAGTCTTTTTTCTTGGAAAATGTCAGTTGCAGGCAGACAAGAATTTGAAGAGCAGTGGCTTAATTTCTAAGAAATAACTTACTTGCTTATTGGTTCTTTGCTCTCATTCCTTCCCTTCCTTCCGTTTCCTCTTTTTGTGTGTTTTCTGTTGGTTGTTTTTTCCTTTTTTTTTTCTTTCTCCTCCAGCTTCTCGGGCATTTAATGATTGTTGGGAAGAAGTGTGCTGCTAACCTGGGCCTGACCAATGGATTCCGGATGGTTGTGAATGAAGGGCCTGAGGGTGGGCAGTCTGTCTATCACGTACATCTCCATGTTCTGGGCGGTCGTCAGTTGGGCTGGCCTCCTGGCTAAGATTTGTACACCACAGGAGTTAACTGCATGCATACAAGTTACCACCAAATAGATTCAACATGTTGTCCATCAATCTAGCCACTCTTAGTGTATTGTTTTTTTTAATGTGTGTCTACAGAGGGTAATAAATGCTCTGAACAACATTCGCACAATAAAGATTAAGCATGTGGGAATCGTCTCTGTCTGGTGTGCCTTACTGATGGAAACAATTCTGCAAGTTTTAATGATGTTCTCTGGAGTTTAAAGTATGTAACATGTTTCTGTCTCCTAACAAGTCTTCTGTACATAGTGATTTGCTGAAGCATTTGAAATGGGAAGGTGCAACCACTTAGCAGACTTTCATGTCTTCTGGGAAGAAAACTTATAAGCTTTTTGAATGTGGTATGTAAATATTTGTAAACCCAGTGTAGGCTGCTGCTGAAAATTTTTTAAAAAGTGAAATTCCAAACATGCTGTGCAAGGGCTATGTCAGTACAGTGCAGTGTTCTGGGAACATACAGCTCCTGTTGGAGCTCTGTGTCAATGCCTGCATTGTAAGGCTCCATTTTTCCAACGAGAATGGTTAAAACTATAGTCCTAATAGCAGCTGTGATAGTTCCATAGCACATGGGTACTTAAGTCGAGATTTTGATCAAATTGAGGACATGAAATAAAAATACTGAACTGTTGTAAGATGTTCAAGGTGTTTCTTGGCACATAAGCAGCATGCTGTAGTATACATATATAGATTTTAACGAGCAGATTTTCTCTTTCAGTAATAATAGTACTTTCAGTAATAATAGTACGTTCTTTATGTTGCTGCATACAGTTAGTTGTTCATGCAACACTCATCAGATCTCCAAGACAATAAATTTTCTTGAAGTTAGGGTTACAGGTGTGTCTGCCAGTATAAATATAGAACAACTGGTCTTTCTGATAAAATTAAGTCACAATTAAGTAGTTTTTATGGTGAAAGATTCTTAGAAACCTTTAGGCAGATGCCTTGAGGAAAACTGGGTTATTTGTGAGATCAAAGCATTAAAGAAATCTGGGAGTGTGTGTAGAGGGTGGACAGGTAAAGGCAGTGAATTGTATTTTTGTTCACGTAAAACTTGCAAGTTTGGTAAAGCCATTTGAATTCATTCAGCTGGAAAATACTCTGTAAGTACTTCCGAGTGTTCTGAGCTTTCAGAGTTTTTACCCTAAGACATGACTTAAACTGGAAAATGAGCAAGTGCTCCTGAGGGGGTTTGGTCTATAGTTGAGTTAGGAATAAAAAGGTGGTTCTGTAGTGGTAGCATAATGGCTCTTCTGCATAACTTGCATAGAAGTGCAAAAGAAAACCACCCAGTCCCCAGAGGCCCAGCATCCCTGAGCAGAAGCTGAATGCGTATCATGAGAATGAGGTATCACTAGTAGACACATTGGGGCTGCAGTAAAAGTTAATGGCTGGGAAACTGGCTATCAGAACAAGTTCGTGGAAGGCACTTAAGGATAATGAGATGAGCCGTCAGCACCCAGATGTGGGAAAGGCCATGTGATGTGTGTACTACTGTGACTTTTCTAATTTCTATGGTATGTGTATACCTTCTACCACCACTGGCATGTGTGGTTTGAAGCATGACTGGTGAACTTTTCACTGCTGAACTCTTTGTGAAAGTAACCCACTAAAACTTCCGTTGCTCTCCTTGGAATCTTAGAGGTGTATTTACAGATGTATGTGCTTTGGGAAGGTAAGAAGATTCCAAGTGAGGGCAGAACCATAAATCTGTTGCAAAGGTAGCCTTGAGGCCAGCTTGCTAACCAGTTCAGTTGTGCTTAGGTTTCAGATGAGTGCCTTCTGCACTGATGCTGAAGTGATGAGTAGTACTGGGACCTGTCAGACAATGGTATACTCAATGTGAGAAAAATATAATTGAAGGTAAACTTTGTTTTCCCTAATTTCTGCCCTTAGGAAGTGGGAGAACTGGGCATTAGTTGACCTGTCTCTCTAAAGCACTTGTTAGTTTTTTGCTAAAATGTACCCCAGCTGCCTTGTCATCAATTTTCTTTTGCTTGCATTGCTGTTACTTCCGTGGCGAGGTGATGACTCCAGTACAGCTGCTCTGTCCTGTGATTTCTAAGGCCACTTAACAAAGTGAGATGTGTTAACTGGATCACAGGGAGGCAGCAAACTTTAGTAAAAACCAGAGCAATGGACATGGGAACGTAGTTATCCTGTATATCCTTTGACTCCGCATTAGTGATGAATCTGAAACACCTGGTGGAAGCTCTTAATCTCTTCTGTTACTCAAGTGATCAAATGTAGTTAGATGACAAAAGCCTGTGAGCAACCCAAGGACTTCAGCTTTATTTAATCGTCATGGGCTGAAGATGGAAACAATTTACCTGAATTAAATACAGGCTCATGTATAACCTGTGTCCACTTAATGGAATGATTGAGCTAGGCAACATTTATTGTCAGTCTCTGTAAACTCCCTGAGGTATCTGGAAGGTGTTCCAGCTTATGAGATAGGCATAGAGTAGGGAGTGTTTTTGGAAGCAATATGGGGAATATTAGTGTGGCTTGTAATTTCAGGAAGACTGCATTATCACTGTAAGTTTTAGTGGTCTCTGGTGGAATTTGTGTCTAGTCTTGCAGGTAATACCACTGTTACATTGCCCCTAATCAGAGACAACATGACTGCTGGAGAGAAAGCGTTGAACTGCATGTGTCAGGGTTATGTTAGTTTCTAAAATGTCACTACTGAGTGTGAAGTAACACTTCCTAGGTATGAAATTCTGCATTCTTTTGGATATTGAGCTGTCCAGTCTTGTTGAGCCAAGCTGCCCACTTGCACCTGTGCAGTTCTTGAAAATCCCATGACAGTAACTGTTGCAGCTTTGGACAAGAGAGCATTGTCCAAACACTTCTTGAACTAGACAGTCTTGGTGCTGTGACCACTTCTTTGGGGAGCCTTTTCAGAGCCCAGCCACCCTCTTGGTGAAAAACCTTCTGATATCCAACCTAAACCTCCTTTGACCCAGTTTCATGTTATCTCCTCAAGTCCAGTCACTGGTCACAAGAGTGAAGAGACCAGTACCTGCCCCTCCTCTTCCTCTTGTGAGAATGTTGAAGACCTCAGTGGGTCTCCTCTCAGTCTCCTCCTGGCTGAACAGACCAAGTGACCTCAGGCACTCCTCATACAGTTTCCCTTCCAGACCCTTCACCATCCTTGTGGTCCTCCTTTGGACGCTCCCTAATAGCTTAATGTCTTTGGTATATTGGTGCCCAAAACTGCCCCCAGCACTCGAGATGAGGCCTCCCCAGTGCAGAGCAGAGCGGGACAATCCCCTCCCTTGCCCAGCTGGCGATGCTGGGCCTGATGCACCCCAGGACATGGTTGGCCTTCTTGGCTGTGCGGGCACTGTTGACTCAGGTTCAACTTGCCGTCAACCAGGACCCCCAGGGTCCTTTTCCTGGCACTTCTTTGCTGTCTCTCATTCTGAAGTCTGTACACACAGCCAGGTTTTCCCCATCCCAGGTGCAGAATCCGGCACTCGCCCTTGTAAAACCTCATAGAGTTGGTGGTTGCCCAGACCTCTAATTTGTCAAGGTCTCTCTGTAGGGCCTCCCTCTCTGTGCTTGAGGGAGTTGAGCTCCTCCCAATTTAGTGTCATTGGCAAAGTTAGTATTACTTTTGAGTCGTATGTCCAAGTAATTTTTGAAGATATTGAAGAGAAATGGGCCTACTGAATTTTGTCAATGTCAAAATTCTCTTACTGTGAAGAAGATAGATCTCTAGAAACTTAGTAAAACATAATACTAATGTTTGAAAGATAGAAACTATGCGGAAAATTCCCACGCTGCTATGTCATAATGGAGAAGGAGAGCATTCTGCCTTGCTTGTGGCTTATATTTTGTTGAAAGCTCTAAGAGGCTTGTATCCTCTTGCAAAACAGGAACAGGTCTGTCAGTTCTTTGTTGAGTATACATCTGCCTCAGGTACTTTATTTTTCCTCTGTGAGAGTGCCAGTCTTAAAATGCTGTTTTACATAAGCAAGGAGGTTTTGGCCACATCAGCTAACACTTTCTGAGGCATCTGGTTGGACCCACAGGCTTTAGTCTCTTTGATGGTCATTTATCCTTGCAAACTGGGGATACTGCTTTTTATCCTTATGCTTCTGTTTTAGTCTCATAGTAGGATCTAAACTAGAGCATGTAGCATGGGTGGAATAGCAATTCCAGAAGCATAATTTCAGGAATTAAATATCTGTGGGGAAAAGGAGAAGAAGAGGTGATGAAAAAAAGAAATTTTTTATCATGGCATTGTATATTTCTGGTGGTGTCCTCTCTGGGTACTTTGCTCAGTGTTCAGGTGTAGAATTCTGGAGGTGAAGTTGCGTAGCTTCAGAGAATGGTTGCTCTTCCATGGTTCGGCTCCATGCTAGGTAGGGGTCTGCCTCTGTCAAATAACCCAGTGCAAGTAAAGGGAAGCTCAGTGCCTTGATTTGCATCACGGTGTATCCACCTGTCTGTAACATTTTGTACTCTTGCACAGAGGTGAGGTTGCAATGAGCTGTGGTGACAAACCTGACATTGCAATACTTGCATAGGTCTTCCTTTCTGTAGTCTTTTGATTGGAATGCATCCAATGATAAGGTTGCAAGTTGCACTTACTGCTTATTAATAATCTTAGTTCTTTTTTCTTCATAGTAATTTCTGGAAAAGGATTCAACTTGATTTAATTTTTAGTTCAAAAGCTATATCCCATTAATTGTGTCTGGGTCTTAGTTCAGTTGGAATAGTTGGGTTTATGCTTGATGAAATTAATCAGCTCATCACTGCCTATTTTGTAGTTGGAAAAGCCTCTTTTGATTCTTAATATTGTGGGGTTTTCTATCATTTAGCAGCACAGCAGCATCCTCAGAATTCTGTTTTTGTTTCTTCTGTTTTTATTCACAGTAGAACAAAAACATGCATTTGCTTTTTGAGCTGTAACATGGAAACATTCGAGTTTTGAATCAGGAGATGTAAAGTAAGTGGGAGTCATGGTACAGTTCACTTTCCACTCTGAGGCACCTCATATATTTCATCTCGGTCTCCCTGGAGACTCCGCTTATCATTAAGTCATAAGCTAGCCTAGGGCCTTCCTTTGTTATTTCTGCACAAACAGAATGGAATTTCAGCTTCATGGCCAAACAAGATGCATTGTGACTGTAGTCCAGTGGTTAGAATGCTTATTTATATTCAGTGAAGCTTAGCTTAGAGAAATGTGGAAAACACTCTCACTCTGGTCCCAGAAAATGTGTTGAACACTAAAATGAGGATCAGGCTAATGTTTTGCAGAGGAAGATGGGAACAGCAAGAGAGTAGAATTATATTTCTGTATTTGAAACTCAAGTCCTCTGTCTCATAGTAAAGGCATTTGGGATAGAATATGCTGACTACTTTAAATGCAAAACATAGGCTGCAGGGGTAGACATTTTGCAATAATTAGTATTTTCCTTCAGACAGCTTTTCAATTACAAGAAGAAAAAGAAATTCTGACTATGTGATAACGTGTCCTGATCTTGCTGAGGCGATAGGATCTGGTGTCTGACTCTGTGTGTAAGTTATGCTGTAATCACACTTGTCCTCTTTGAAAAAATGTAGGTAAACACAGACCTTTCTGGAGAGAACCAGATCAAACAAATTGGTTCCTTGAACATTTAAGCACTTGTGGGTCAAAGGTGGTGTTCTCTCTGGGATTTTTGGAGATGGGTGAGCTCCACATCTGTCATCTTTAGTATCAATATCTTCAGACTTGAATGAGAGGCCATGTGCATTACAGAAACCGTCTGCATAAGTAGAAGAGTGTCCTGTCTATTGCAGGGAAATAAAAAATGCTTATGAAGTTCTTTCAGACCTTTACAGGAGTACATTTACCGTTGTAAGAGGTTTTAGTTTTAGATGGTGTTTATGATTAGTGGTGCCACTTCTGTATCAGTATGTTAAGAAAGTGGTTTTCTGAGTTTATGCCATGTATTATTGCAGGAAAAGAAAGTGTAGCAGAACAATGATGCTTGTCTTCAGAAGAATGGACTTCTTGAATGAGCTTGTAGATTAGATCCCATGGGAGGCAGCTGTGGAGAGGTCTAAGACAGCTTTTTGATTGTAAAGAATAGCCTCCTTCCAGCATAGTAACAGCATGTTTTGAAGTTCACAGACTGAGGGGATGTGTCAGGAGGTCCACATGTTTGAATGGATAGCTCTGACTGAACTCGAGTACAGCAAGCAGTCATCACCAGTGGAAATGAGGATGAGTTGCATGAAAGAAAGAAAGAAAGAAAGATTTCTCAAATGGTGCAGAAGAGCCAAACTCAGCTGGAGCTGAAATTTGTGGTGGATGAGAAGGGCAGCAAGAAGGATGGTTGTAGCTGCCTAAGCAGCAAGAGCACTGTAAGGAACATGTAGACTTGCTGAAAAAAAGAGGTGGTGGACCTAGTGACACAGAAAATAGAAAAAGCTGAGTAGCTTTTTTGCTCTTTCTTTGCTGGTAAGGTCTGCTGTCAGGTCTCCTAAGCCTGTGTTTGGGCTATGGTAAAGAAAGATTGACTTAAAAACTTCTTAAACAATCTAGGCTTACATGGGACTACGTGGGACTAAGTTAGATGCATCCAGTGGTGCTGAGAAAACTTGTCAATGTCATTGTGAAACCTTTCTCTGTTCCATGCAAACAGTTATGATGCTTGGGTGGAGTACATTATGACTAGAAGGTGGCAAGCATCGCAGCTAGCCTGAAAAAAGATAAGGTGGATTTGGCGAATTTCAAGCCTAGTTGAAGACCCCAGGAAGACCATCGAGCCAGTCTTCCTGGAAATCATTTCTAGGCCCATCAGGAAAAGGGGATTGGGAAAAGCAAGCACAGAATTACCTGGTCAGATTGTGCCTGACCAACCTGATTGCCTTATACAATGGTGTGATTAACAGTGTGGGTGTGGAGAGAACAAAACCTGTGATGCTGCCTCTTTGTATATGAAAGGGAGAAACATGCTCTGGATTGGTAGAATTCCAGGTGGGTGGAAAACTGGCTGGACTCATGGGTTCAAAGAGTAGGGGTTCAAATAGCGGCTGGTTAAGTTCCAGGGGTTTTGAATTGCTAATAATTGAATTGCTAATTCCCTGGGGTTTTGAATTGCTAATATTTACTGTCTTTATCAATCACCTGGAAAATGGGATGGAGTACCCCCGTAGGAAGTTCATAGATGACATCAGATTGGGGAGGGGAGTGACTGATAAGCTGGAAGTCAGGACTGATACTCAGAGGCACAAGAGGTTGAAAAAGTGGACTGATGGGGACCTTTTGAAGTTCAACAGAGGTCCTGAGCCCTGCACTTGGAAGGGACCAGTTTCATGCAACAGATACACTGGGGATTGACTGGCTAGAAAGCTGTCTTGCAAAGCAGGATCTTGGAATTCTGGTGGACAAGAGGTTAAACAAAAGTCAGCAGCATACCCTTTGCAGCAATGAAGGCTAAGCCCACCCTGTGCATCATTAGGAATAGTTTAATTGAAGGAATTCATTAATCCTCTCAATTCAGCACTTATGAGATGGTGCCTAGAGTGCTGTGTGCAGCTTGGGCTCAATAGTACAAGAAACATGCAGACATACAGGAAAAATTCTAGTGGTGAGCCACTGAGATGGTTGCTGAAGCCCATGATATTCAAAGAGAGTCTGAGAAATTGGGTTATTTTGTCCTGAAGAAGGAATGGCTTGGAGAGGGCCTTCTCTTTTCAGTTTTTTAATGCGTGCTTGTAGAGAATACAGGCTTCTGGAGATGCAGAGGGAAAGGGTAAGAATAAATGGGCTAATATTGCAGCAGGAGAAGTTCTGAATAGGAATATTAGGAAAGATTCCTCTTTTCTTTCCCCAAGAAAAATAAGTTACTGATGGCTAGCACTACATTTTTCTGACTCATTGTGATCAGTCTGAACATTCTTGTAGCTCCCATTTGAAAAACACCGGGACAGATTAAAAAACCCCCCTCTAAATTAGTCTTTCACAAGGAAATACTTGATTAGTTGTTTATCTAGAGCTTATGAAATGTACTGCATTTGATGTGCTTCAAAAGTGATGTGAAAAAATGAGGTTAAAAATTGAATAAATTAAAAAAATTCAATACATTGTAGATGGACCAATGGATAACTGAACAAAATAGAGTAAGAAAGGCTAGGACAATCACAAATTGAATAATTATGTAGTGTAATGGAAAGGAAGAAGGTGAATCTCAAAACAGGTAACAGGATGATGGGATACTGAGAGGTAGGAGATTAAATAAATACAGCTTACTGAACATGACTTCAGGTCCAGATATCGAATATTGCAGTAAGTTATATTTTTATGTTTATTTTATTGATGTGTTTTTCAAGGGCTCTTAATAAGCCTTTACCTTTGTAATTTACACTGGTTTCAGTGGAATCCACATTCAGCCCTTCCTGAGCACTTGTAAGAATTCTTTATGTCCTGCCTGGCTACACCAGGGCATATTAAAATATTAAAATACAAAATCATTATGGTAGTGAGAAATATTGTTGTCCAAAGAAAGACATCCTGATTCTAGTGTGTGTTCTGTAATTGAAGCGATATGTACTTTGTAAATGGGTACAATGAAAAATGCCGCACCCAAGTACCCACAGCGAAGTGCCTTCGTCTCTTTGTTACGAGCAGCATGCTGTCTTTCCAGTGGCAGGATCTTCCCTGGGAGCGGCGGATGAAATCCTGCGTGGATTTCCGCACGTGCGCTGCCCAGGCGCTGCCACGCGGGGGCAGCCCAGGATCGCCGTTGGACTCGGCCTCTCGCGGTTCGCGGCTCGGCTTCTCCCTCCGGTGCGACAATGGGAGAATGCTAACAGCTAAAGTTGTAACAAAAGGTAAGTGATACGGGCTCTTAAATGGCTTCTTCTCTCATGCACAGTATTTCTGGTTTGCAGAACAGCATTCATCACTTCAGCGTGGTTTGTACAGTTAGATAGGCTTTTTTCAGTTTTAGCTTTTAATTAGCTCGATACGATCTTAAAACTTCCAGTGCTTTAGTTTAGAAAAAAAATTTTGCTCATGTCCTTGTGCATCATGCATTGATTGCCCTTGAGAATTCATTATGTACACCCATGTTTACATGATGTTTCTGGAGGATCCTCTCCAAGAATTATCCATGTGCTACAAAGATGACCTGTATTTCGTGTTTTGAAGGTGGCACGTGTAAAAACTTATCTTCACATCTATTATATAGGCACTTCAGGGACATAGAACATAGGTGGTTGCATAACTCTTAACAGTAGAAATCCTACCATTGTTGTCTCATGATTCAGATGAGTACTGGATTGTTGCAGTGTATCATTACATTTCTAGAACTATATCAGAACCTTTAGCGGAAAAGGATCATTAAAAATCTCGAAGTAATAACTAGAAATAGCTTCACAACCACTTAGCTGTAATTATGTAACAATGCAATCTTTCTTTCAGAAATGCTTTGGATTTATGCACAATACTATAAAAGCCCCTACTGGATAATGCTGTCAGTCACTTAACATTGATTGAAAAAACATAATGGTTTTTTGAAATCACTCTTCAGGTGAAGAGTTGTATTTCAGTTAGGAGGAGCATTAAGGTACAAAATGGGGAACCGAATGCCATGTGTTGTCAAGGGTATTCTGAATCTCACTGACTCTTTCATTTTGCTCTTTGTTTTTTGGGGTTTTTTTGGTGATATTTTCCCCCTGCAAGTGGGATTCTTGTATCTGATTCACTAGCTCTTTCCATATGTTTCGATTTAAACTACAAATGGTGCCATGCATGCCTCAAAAACTTACTGAAGCAGGAACTAATCCTGTGCATGTCATGGACAAACACTTCAGTTAACCCAGACAGCTCACAAGATGAGGTGCTTGAGCATTGTTCTAGTCAGATGGGCCTGTTTGTTTGCGAGAACATAATATTTGGTGCTGAACGAATTAATCCAGATTAAGGGAAAAAATAATATAGGAGTGCTCTGTTTAGGTTAGCTGCAGACCTGTGTTGAAGTAGAAAGCACAGTAAAGAGTGTATTGCAATTCTGAAATAGAAAGTTGTAGCCATAAGTAATGGACACTGAGAAGATTTTTACTTCAAGTTACACTGCTTCATCACCTGTAAATATCCTTTTCAGTTTACAAGAAAAACATCTGTTTTCTTTGTGTTTTTTCCTAGTAGCTGCACATGTATGCATGTCTGTACATTGCGGCTGTTAAAAGAGCAAAACCATAAACATAGGATTTGTTCTTGGAATCATAAACCAGATGAGACCCTTTAACACAGTATGTATCTTATTTCAGGCTTTAGGCTGCCAGTGATTTGAAAAGGTGAAAATGAAGTAGAGAAGGATATATTCTCTGAATCTTAATATCCAATTCAAAATACCTTGAGAACACTACTTTCAAGATGTAAATTGTTTTAAAGAATCTTAGTACGTAATTCCAAACTTTTTAGGAATACTTCTTTCAAGAAATACATTGTTTTAAGGGTTTTGTTATTTAAAAAAAAAAAGGAAGTGAAAACTGATAGGTATAGTTTGGCCCTTGTGTTGGGTTTGCATGCTGGGTTTTGGTAGCAGAGGTGTTTTGGGGGGGCCTACAGTGGTGGCTTCTGTGAGAAGCAACCAGAAGCTTCCTCTGTGTCTGGCAGAGACAATCCTAGGCAGCTCCAAGAAGGATGTGCCACTGGCCAAGACTGGGCCACTTAGAAGTGATGGTAATGCCTCTATGATAACATATTTAACAAGAAATAAAAAAAAGTTATTGCACAGTTATAACTGTGGCCAGAGAAGAGAGGGGTGAGAACATGAGAGAGGAGCAAGACCCCTGCAGGCACCAAGGTCAGTGGAGAGGGAGGGGCAGGAAGTGCTTCTGGTGCCAGAGCTGAGATTCCCCTGCAGCTCGTGGTGCAGAGCATGGTGAAGCAGCCGTGTCTCTGCAGCCCAAGGGAGATCCGTGGGGATGCAGAGATCCACCTGCAGTCTGTGGAGGAGACCCACACCAGAGCAGGTTGGTGCTTGAGAGGAGGCTGTGACCCCATGAGAGGCCTGTGCTGGAGCAGGCTCCTGGCAGGGACCTGCAGAGCCATGGAGAGAGGAGCCCGTGCTGGAGCAGGTCTCCTGGTAGGACTTGTGACTCCATGGAGGACCCACACTGGAGCAGGCTGTGCCTGAAGGACTGCTGCTTGTGGAAGAGTGACCCACATTGCAGCAGTTAGTGGAGAGGTGTTGCCTGTGGGATGGACTCACATTGAAGAAGTTCATGGAGAACTGTCTCTGTGGGAGGGACCCCACGCTGGACCAGGGGAAAGACTTTTCTTCCTGAGTGGAGGCAGAAATGTGTGATGAACTGACCATAACCCCCATTCCCTGTCTCCCTGTGCCACTGGCTGGAGGTAGAGCTTGGGAAGGAAGGAGAGGCAGGGGGAAGATGTTTCTAAGGTCTCATTTTACTTTTCATTATCCTGCTCTGATTTTGTTAGTAATAAATTCAATTAATATCCTCAATTCGAGTCAGTTTTGCCCATGACGGTATTTGGTGAGCAATCTTCCTCAGACCTTAGCTCACAGACCGTTTGTTATATTTTCTCTCCTCTGCTCAGCTGCAGAGGGGAGTGACAGAGCAGCTTTGGTGGGTGCCTGGAATCCAGCCAGGGTCAACCCTCTACAGCTCTATAAAATCAGTGTATGAATCTATTGACTCCTTGCAACTTTTTCAAGTACCTGATTTGCACAGGTCTTCAGGGCTTGCTGTTTACTTTACACTTGTATCCTGTGTATGACAAAGCTCCTAACAGTTTGAAAAAACTTTACTTTAAATACCCTAATTAATTCACTGGGCAAGATCTCCCATTGCATTGTAGTGCAAGTGCTTTCAGAATGTCACAAATAGTAGTTGACAAGCAAGGAAGACTTAGGAAATGGGTGAAAGTGAAAACTGCTTGGGAAAAATATTTTTCACTTAGCTTTTGTAATCCTTGTAAATCATTAAAAGTTGCTGCTGGTGAAGCTCACGTCTGACTGTACTTGTATTTCCTACTTGTACATGATTGGTGCAGTAGCAACTAAAGAAGAAATCTCAATTCTGTACGGGCCCTTAAGTAAGATCTTACATTTTTAATTTTAACCAGCTGCTTCAAAAATAGTCTGTGTCTCTTTACAAAGTAGAGTAGTTATTAAAATGAGAAGAGTTGTAGGAAGATTTTAGTATATAATTAAAGCAGCTGATATGGGGGACTAAACCAGACCATCTTTTGTTCTCAGGAGCTCTCTATGTGTTTGGTGTAAAAGCTGTAGAAGTGTTTGTGCAAGTGTTCTACTATATGATTTCTTGCATTAACAACTTAATCTAGATCATAGGAAGCCCAACCAGAGGAGATGCTTTACTGAACCTGTTGCTCACTAGTACAGAGGAACTTATTTGAGGGGTCTAGGCTGGTGATATCCTGGGCTGCAGTGATCATGCCATGATGGAATTCATGATACCAAGGTATATGTGCCAGGTGAAAAGTATAGCCAAGACCCTAAGCCTTAGGAAAGTGAACTTGTGGTTATTTAAGGAACTAGTGTCTGGGACACCCTGAGTAACTGCCCTTGGGGATAAAGGAGTAGAAGGGAACTGACACATATTTATTGCCATTTTTCTTAGAGCACAGGAACTCTTGATTCCCATGTGCAAAAGATCAGGCAAAGAAGGTGAAAGACCAGCATATCTGACAAAGGACTTTCTGGTTAGGCTGAAGGATGAAGAAAGTGCATGGGCAGTGGAAGTAGGGACTTGCGTCCTGAGAAGAATATAGGGATGCTGCTGAAAGTGTGGGGATGGATGGGATCAGGGAAGCTAAGGCACAGCTGGAGCTAAATTTTGCAAAAGATGTGAGATATACTAAGGGCTTCCACAGGTATGTTAGAAAAGAAAGGCCTGTCCACACACACCTAATAAATGAGACTGCTGACATAGAGACACTGAGTTATTCAAGAACTTCATTGCCTGAGTTTTCACTGATAAGTCTCTTCCTGCTGCTATCAAGTCCCTGCATGTCAAGGGAGGAACTAGAGGAATGAAGTCCCATCTACCATGAGATCAGGCTCAAGACCATCTAAGAAACTAAAAATATACAAGTCCATGGGACAGAATGAGATGCATCCTAGAGTACTGAGGGAACTAGCAGATGTAGTTGCTAATCAATGATCCAATAGAAAGAAGTACTGAATGGTGGCCCACAGGGGTCCATATTGGGACCAATACTGTTCAATATTTTTATATCAACATAGACAGTAGAAGTGAATACATCCTCAGAAGTTTGCAGATAACACCAAGATGGAAACAAGGCCAGGTGCAAGGTCCCGTATTTGGGTCAGGGTGTGGCCAATATCAGGATATGCTGTGAGGTGAATGGATTGACAGCAGCCCTCAAAAGAAAGACTTGGCGATATTGGTATATGAAAACTTAGGTATGAGCTAGCAATTTACACTTGCAGCGTAGAAAGTTAATCATATCCTGGGCTGCATCATGGCCAGCAGGTACAGGCGGGTGATTTTTGCCCTCTTGTGTGACTTCACCTTGAGTATTGTGTCCAGCTCTGGGGTCCCCAGCACAAGAAAGACATGGACCTGTTGGAGTGGGTCCAGTTGAGGGCCACAAAAATGATTAGAGGGTTGGAGCATCTTTCCTGTGGGGAAAGGCTGAGAGAGTTGCGGTTGTTCAAGCCTGGAAAAGAGAAGGCTGCAGGGAGAACTTACAGCAATTTTTCTATATATGAAGGAGACAAGTTAGCAGAAAGACAGAGAAAGGCTTTCTGAAATTGAAAGAGGGTAGATAGATTTAGATTGGATATAAGGAAGACATTTTTTACAATGAGGTTGGTAAGATACTGAAACAGGTTGCCCAGAGAAGTAGTTGCCTCATCCCTAAAAGTCTTTAAGATCACGTTGGATGAGGCTTTGAGCATCTTGATCTGGTGAAAGATGTCCTTGCCTTGGGCATGGGAGTTGGACTAAATGAAATATTAAGGTCCCTTCTAATACTACCCAGACTACAATTCTGTGTTATTTGCTGGGAACAACTCGAGTTTCCTACCTGTACCTTGTGATTGCCTATCTGAAAAGGTACAAGATGCTACTTGCTTTTTCTGATTGGAATATGCATGTCATATTGGAATATTACTGGGTTTTAGTAGATAATTCTTTTTTCACAGGCTAAGTTAGATGCTTGCTTTAGTTTATCACCCATACAAAAAAGATCGGCCTTCTATGGGCATTTATGGGAGCAGAGTTTAATCCTTGAATTAATAATGTGTGTGGAAAGTCGTAACATGACAGAATTGAGCATGAGTCAGAATTAGTAAAAATGTTAATGGAGTCATAGTCCCACCACATTGCTCAGTATGTCTGGGCTGTGATTGCCTAAGCTGGAACAGTGTAAACTCAGGTTTTCTCTGCTTAATAGCACTATCAAGAAGACAATACATAGAAGTACTGTCTGTGACTGTGACTAAGGAACATATTTGGTAATAAGCTGCTTCATGAACTGCAAATATAAAATATTTGTATTTTCTTCTTTAGATTTCTGCTTTGGATTGATTAAATGCAAGCTGCAGAAAAAAAACCCAACACACTGATTTACCTTTGACACTTTTGACCACTCTAATAGAGACATTATTGTTCAGCTGCAGCTCAGTTTATTTTTATGTTTTCACAGAGAAGAGATACGGATGAGAGATGGAAAGTGGAAAATTAATTTGGGAACAGTCACTTTTAATTTATCTAGGACCTCTAAAAGCATTATAAAGGCACTGAATCCCTAGAGAAATACAGTGCAGCTTTTAGATGCCTGGCAATCCAGAAAAGAGGAGAGTCATAAGAGGCAGTGTCTCTTCATGCTGACCTGAAGAAAGATTGCTCAAAGTTCTGGCCTCTCTCCCATGAAAAAAATCAGTCAGAAAGGCACAGACAGGCACACATTTTCTGGAATGTATGAGTTTCCATGTTGTTGCTCATTTCTGTCTCATTTTTGAAAAGCACTGCCTTTGTCTGTGCTATAGTGGTTTTAAGAGTTCATAGCTTAAACTGAAGAAACCAGACTTCCTTTTCTTTCCCCAAACTTCCGCCACTGCTTGCCATTCCCTTAGGTATGCTCTGAATCAAGGAGCTTGGACTGTACTAAGCTTTACTCTCTTATAGGAAACCTTTTTCAGAGTAGCCCAGCTGATTAAAATTATTTTAAAGTGGAATTATTTCTGGTAAGCTTTTACCACTGTCAGAATTTCAGGGATCAGTTTTTCACTAGGCACCCTTGGGTTCAGTATGTCTTTTAAAATATAAAATACTTCTTCTTATCCTTGTTTGAGGTAATTTTGATACCAAGCTATTAGCTGATTCGTGAGTTTCGTATTTGGATACAGCAGAGTGCTTCCGTGGGACAATAGGCTTCATGCTTCCTTCATATCCTGTTGCCAGTTTTCATGAGGCTACATCTGTAGGAGTATCACAAAAAATGTGCACTTACAGGTAGAAAAGTGATTTGAGCTTAGAAAAGATCTTTGTAAGATATTCAGAATGTAGCTCTGCTAATAAATGAAAATAACCAACACCCTAATAACACTAGATCCTCACAGGGAAATGAGTTCAGAAAGGAAACAGAATTAGCTTAACAAGATGTTTGTCTTGCTTCTAAGTGGAAGTTAGAGACTTCCAATAATGAGATTGTTAGCAGGGTTAAGAGTGTTTCAGCTATTACAACTATTGCTGCTTTTTCCAGAAAACACAGATAGCTCTTGTAAATAGGACTCTTAACAACACATGAAAACTATGGGTTATTTTCAGTTTATTCTTATGCTGCTTTTATTGTGAGCATGAATGTATCCTTATCCACCAAAGTAAGTATTACTACAAAAGCTAGGTGAGTAATTTAATATTAGGTCCTTCACTGCTAATTTGTGTTTATATAATTGGAATTAGTTGGGGATATTTCAAAGATACTGGCCAGAATGCTGGGCTTAACTGAAAGATTTTCGTTAGGTATATGTAAAAAATATATTAGTGTAGGCTTCCTTACATGGTTTCCCAATATACCTGAGCATTAGAGTGAATAGTTAATCAATGCTTCAGTTCTTGACCTCTCTACCACCACTGGCGATGTAGTGTCAGTGATAAAACTTGCCAGTCTGTTTGATAGAGGTGAATTGTTTTTGGCTATCTGTTCATGGATGTAGTCACTAAAAAAAGTACAGAAGGAAAGAGTAAATTCCTCTGGGCTTGAATGTAGTGATTGGAAGACTCAGGGCAGCATGCAGAAGCCTGCATCAGACTGATAAATGTCCTTGTAAGGCAGTTGATGTGGGTACCCCATCTAGCAATATCTGGGATGAGCCAGAGGTGGGATTGGGAGTTGGGGTGATATGTCATGAGCAGACTCTGCTCTGATCTAACAACCAGCAGTTAGACCAGCTTGGCAGTACTGCTCTGGATTTGAGAACAAGGACTGTCTAATTTATGAAGGTGCTTGTTAATCCCTGGTGAACAGCAGAGAATCAGAAGGTTGCAAAGTGCTCTCAAGTAATTTTAACATCCTTTTCCAGTGTGTTTTGTTACTTTTTGGCAGATTCTACATCAAGCCTTATAGAGGAACTGTACTGCATTTTGCTCTGTTTCTAAGGTCACCCGGTATCTGCCTGTGTTATCATCACTTGTTTTGACAGCACTATTCTGAAAGCACATTTCTGTAAATGAAGTGCAGTGATAGTAAGAAAAGAGACTGTGACTGAGATATTCCAGTAATACTAATGGCAACTGCATTTTCTAATCTGGGGAAGAAATTTATTCCCTTGTTATGCTGGCAGAAATGAAAGGATTCCATGACTAAGGGAAATATTCTTTCTATCTGTATGATAGACCATTACAGGTGCTTTTCTACGGACAGAAGTGAAAGCACTAGGCAAAGGTGATGAATAAAACATTAAAGTTAGGGTTTACTGTGTGGTTCTGATATGAAAATTTGTTCATAGTATTTCCTGAAAATTAATTAATACACAGGAAGCACAGCTGACTCCTGATTGCTCATACATAGTGCAATCGCAGGGTGGAAATAATCAAAATAATTAGACAAGCTTCAGTGTTACGGGAATAAGACTAACATTTGTTTATCAGTATTTCAGCAATACTCCTGCCATCCTGTGACTGAAATTCACTGTTAGACAAAAGCTGGTCTCATCCCTCTGACATGGTGTTTTGTGGGCTCCATGGACCATGGTGTCTATTTGTACTGAACCCACTATAATGAACTGCCTTGTTTTTGTGATCCAGTGCTGTGAGCAGTATATACTGGAATTCTGCAAGTGTTTTTTTGGTATTGTTTCCTTCTGTTAGTTAAGCTGTTGAAGCGATCTATCTGGCTTCCAATGTATAATTGCAAGAATTGTGTTTATTGTGCTAAGTAGATTTGGTGCCCGATGATTGTTTTGTTGGCTCTGAACTACTTCCATTTGTAAGGCTGTGTATCGTTAACACAGCCTGAGAAACAGAGTCAGCCTCCATTGACAGAAGGTAATTTCAGCTGACATCCTAGTTTTCCTCTATGGAAACTTTCGCATCCTTTCCAAACAAGAGGTAACCATCACCTGAGTTCTGTAATTAGTTTGTGCCTTTAAACTGAGTATTTGTAAAATGGGAACAAGTGGTTAGAATAGGTAGATGGGTAGATAACCTAATTAATGAATAATTCAGTTATATAAGCATCTTGAAATGTTACCATGACTCACCTACCAGAACTGTCAGATCTTCCTTTCAGTGCATTATTCTTATTACAAAAATGAGAGTTTAGCTGCATAATATTTTTCATACATCTGTTACTTCTGTGAAGACAGTCTTTTTGCTCAGAATTAGAAGACCAAGCTCAGAAGTAATTTCTATTTTTTCGTTTTTGATATTTTTTGACACCATGTAGTGATCTAACATACAGTGGCACATTTAAAATCACTTGAAATCCTCTTAAAATGGAAACTCTAAAATGGGCATAAATAATAGACTATCTTATTAAGAATTGAATGTGTCTTCTATACTTATGCATAAACTGAGTTCTGAATGTGAGCTTAGAAATTTTTTTACTTTTTTTTTTGGTAAACTGCTCCACTTTTGGTGTTTCATGAGAAGTTGCATGATATCCAATTGACATAAAATTTAAATTAGTCTTTTAAGAAAGATACTTACGCAAAAGAAAGTAAAAGGATGTTGGGTAATTGTGTTGATGGGTGATTCTTTGTAATATTAACCTGATCCTACTCAAACTAATGAGATTTTAAGGTGCATCTGTAATATCCAATAGCTTCTCACAGAGGAAAAGGAATAGTCATTGAGAACACAGTCACCTTAGAAGTCACTCTTTGTGTTACTCTTCCACATCTATTCAGTGAGCCTAACATGGCTCTGTGGTCCTCCAGTCAAATGGAGGGGTATGACCCACTTCTGAGAAATGTTAGGAACTCAGGCAAGGACTGATGTTCATGCTTATTTTGACATACTGTTCCAACACAGGAAATGGCATGGTGAATTTTAAGGAGTGGTAGAGTAATAGGACTTCCTGTGCTTTGTTTTCATTAGTGGAGGCTGAAAAGGTTTTCACCATGGCCTTACTCATGAAGCCTTTCATACCATTAAAGAAAATGACACTGCAGCTTGTGTTTTAAACATTCCTGAGAACAAATATTTAACAGAGAGCTAAAACACTGTCTCAGTCAAATCTAAGAAAATTCAAGAAAGCTGTTGAGTATCTTCACACGGTAGTGAATTAGAGGGGAAACTCAATTTGCACATACTTGAGAATTCAGCAAGCATTTTATTTAATTCCTAATTTTAAGTCCTGCAGTCATATTCTTCCAGGTATTTTCCAAGGCATGATGGTTTGTGTTACATTAACACTCATTTCATTGAGGATCTGTCATGTCCATACTGCACTGATCTTCTTAGTGTGTAACTTAGTGCCTGGCGTAGCACTGATGAATGCACTAGCCTTTTAAGCAAGAGAATCATACAGAAGAAAGTAAGAGATGTTTGCATTTGAGGTTTTTTGTATGTTTGCTTTGGTTTTGTGTTTGTTTTTTTTTGTTGTTTTGGTTTTATTTTGTAAAAAAAGCTGTAATGAGCTAGTGTCTAGGCAGTGGGATGGCCATTCTAACCTTGACTCAGATTTTCTATGTTACTTTGGGAAAATCACAGACCTTTAGAGGTGCAGCTATGGGATTTGTTAGCCAAAACCAACAGTTCATATGCCCCATGGCATGTGCCAGTCACCTTAGTTGTGCTGATAGAGCTGAGAGTACAAGTCCAGAGCAGTTTAAGCCTGTTCCCCATCTGAGCTGTCACAAATTTTACCTGCCCCACTTTATGCTTTCTGGTGCTTTTTCTTGTGCTAGTAAACACACCGTTTCCATTGCACAATGAACTAGGAGGTGACTAGAGTAAAAAATTCTGCTACTGCCACCACTAAAATATATGCTTTATACCCTGCTTGCTTCTTGCACCATCTTACCACACAGAGCCAGTGCAGAAGATAGGCCAGGAGGGGAGCTTCCAAGATTTAAAATGCCTGAGGCTACTGTGGCATCATACTGCTACCTTTGCCTGAGGTGTGGACAATAAATAATACATACCATATAAGCCTACGTAATTTCCTATTTCTGTAAAAACTGCAAATACTAGAGTAAGATAGGAGCATTAAGACTCACTAAATGATGTGTTATTGGTAAAGAAATGTGAAGATGGCAAATTATAGCCTGTTTTTCATCTGTAGCCTGTTCTCTAGTAGTTCATGAAAAGATTTCATAGAATCATAAAACGGCTTGGGTTGGAAGGAACATTAAAGACCATCTGGTTCCAACCGCCCTGCCGTGGGCAAGGATGCCTTCACTAAACAAGGTTGCTCAGAGCTCCATCCAGCCTGGCCATAAACACTTCCAGGAATGAGGCATCCACAACTTCTCCGGGCAACATGTTCTAGTGCCTCACCACCCTCACAGTAAAGAATTTTTTACTAATACCTAATCTAAACTTGCTCTCTTTTAGTTGGAAGTTATTGCCCCTTGTCCCGTCGCTGCATGCCCTTGTAAATAGTCTCTCTCCATCTTTCTTGTAGGTTCCCTTCAGGTGCTAGAAGGCCACAATTAGTTCACCCCAAGACTTTCTCTTTTCCAGGCTGAACAATCCCAGTTCTCTCAGCCTTTTCTCACAGGAGAGTTGCTCCATCCTTCTAATCATCTTGGTTGCCTCCTCTGGACCCACTCCAACAGGTCCGTGTCCTTTCTGTGCTGGGACCCCAGAGCTGGATGCAGTGTTCCAGGTGGGGTCTCACCAGAGCAGAGCAGAGGGGCAGAATCCCCTCCCTCGCCCTGCTGGCCACGCTGCTTTGGATGCAGCCCAGGACACGTTTGGCTTTCTGGGCTGTGAGTGCACATGGCTGGGTCATGTCCAGCCTCTCATCCACGAGCACGCCCAAGTCCTTCTCAGCAGGGCTGCACTCCATCTGTTCATAGCCCAGCCTGTGTTGGTACGAGGGGTTGCCCTGACCTGGTTGCAGCACTTTGCACTTTGCCTTGTTAAACCTCATGAGATTCCCATGGGCCCAGTTCTTGAGTTTATCCAAGTACTTCTGCACAGCACTTGAACAAGCTTGTTTTGAGTCTATAAGGTTTTCATCATGCCAGATTCACTGTGGATAGCTGGGCTACTCATAAACTGCGGATTCCTTGCAGAATCATTTCACACATTCACTTTGTCTGGTGGTGGCTGAGCCTGCAGTGGGGGATGCTGCAGGGGTTGGGCCAGCCACGGGAGTGATTGAGGAGCCAGTGGTGCTGGAGAGCCCAGATGTAAAATGGAAAGGCTCCGAAGTCTAAAGTCTCCCCGTAGGGTGTGGTAGTGAGGAAGGTCTCTGCCATCCAGGCCCTGCTATGTTATGTTCCCGTGGCCCACTGGCCTGTCATGCTTTACCCTTTATATGGTTATGTTCTAGTAAGTTCTCCCTTACTCGATGCCTCATTGGTCTTGTTCCCCTGCTCCTCCCCTTGCCTTCCCTCACTGGTTGATGTGATGTCACCCCGCCTTCTCTCTGCCCGCTGGCCCTCATGGTATTGGTCCATGGTGTTCTCTCCGCCCCTGCTTGGTTTGGTATTTAACCCTGGACCCTCCTGTACTTTGTGCTCTTCTTCCCGGGACCCTTTTGTGACAATAAACCTTTTTTGTGGAACGCCATAAGGAGAGCCCCTCTGACTCTTTGCTCCTGAGTGTGTGAGTGTGCGCAGACCACCGCACACTGCGCCAAGGCGCCACCAAACTTGCGGTGCTTTCGGGAAGGTTGCGGCTCCTTACCATCTAGCACGTGCTGCAACAACTTTGTCTGTCATTGAATGAATTATCTTTTGGGTGATAGCAGAAGGGAAGGGGAAATAATTACATCAACTTCCTGGTTCCTTGTTTTTTTCTAAAGAAAGTGGAAACTTTCATCTGAGAAGAGTCAGGGGCACTGTTGTCCGATGGATTAGGGCACATGGCTGTGTAATCTGGAATTAATTTAATACTCTCCTTTTGTTTTCTATGGGATTTTGGGTAATTTGCACCATCCTTTTTGTGCACCATCCCCAGCCACGGTGAGGTTCTTAACTCCAGGCCTGTCTCTCTTCATACATTTGTACAGTGTGCAATACAAGAGGGCAATGGTATCTATCTGTCTGTACACATTGCCATAATGAATACCTGATTATTTCGTGGAAACTCAGTCACTATTTGACTAGATGATGACTGGTAAAGTAGTGCTACTGTTCAGGTTAGATTGAAGTCCTTAATCCCTTGTAAAATATTTCGATGCAAGATCAGTCATAGAGACTGCATCTGGATAATTCTCTACCTCATTTACTTGACTTTATTTCAGTTAAATAGCTTTGGTTATCTAACTTTTCTCAAGCTCCATCTGCTCTTACTTGCTCATTTAAGATGAAAGTCCTTTCATTGATTTTTTTTTTCAGAGATCTGGAAATCTGGTGAACTCTGCTTTCCATTGAGGAGAACTGACTATGGCATCCATGTGGAGGTCCCGATCCAACTAAGTATGCACTTCCTAAGTCAAGGGTAGCCTTTAGGTAAACTGTACTTAAAATGAAACACGTGCCTTTCTGGATTGAAGTTTTAAATGTCCAGAGTAATTTTACCTCAGAAACCCTTATGCTTAAAAAAGAAAAAAGATAATTTTGTTTTCCAGAGAAGATCTCTAGGAACCTCTGGGTAGATCTATGGTGCAGATTTCTTCGGTTAGCTCAATTGTTGGGAACATTTTTGCTTTCATTTTGGCAGTGTGAAAGAATGTGCCACTTGGCCTTTTGTCCTTTTCGCCTCAGGGAGCAATAATGTAATATACTGTACATTTTAGGGTTATGTCTTGCCTGTCAGAATTTGTTCTAGATCACTAGTTTGCCTGATGCAAGATGGGGTCAAACCACATATAAATGAAAAGTGTCTCAGTTGCCAGCTGCAGTAACAAAGATAATATGAAATAGGAAAGAAATGTGTTAAATCGAGCTAGATTGTTAATATTTTTGTAGCTCCTTGGAGCTAATTTCTGAATGAAGACAAACCTCTTTTAAAGCATATTACATAAAAGAAAAATTCTAATTTTCATTTGACACATGGAACAATCTTAGCTCTTGTGCCCTCAGCTGTTTGAAATGAGCAGGATGTCTTTCATAGTTGTTCATATTGGCTAATGATGGAAAGAAATCCAGAAACCAAAATTTTTAGGGGCTGGAAAGAAGGGAAATGAAGTTAAGGTATTCCTCAAATAGCATAATTCTGGAGACATACTTGTGCTTGCTGTACTTTTTCACTGAAGGTGAGAGTTGCTGGCTATGTGTAAGGAAGACCTAATTCTTCTTTTCTGGCTTTTGGTCATCTTTATTTCATGGGACACAGTGCAGAGATAACCTGATCTGCACTGATGTCTCCACACCTGTGGAAAAATTGGACCTTTGGAGACGTATTTTTGTGTGGACAAGGTTAACAAAGGAAAGGTTGAAGAGAGTAAGTGATTCTCTTGAGTTCTGACTGAGAACTATTGTCTGGTCACTTGAAGTGACATCCTCATGTTGTCTTTCAAATATAGTAATAAAGGCACAAAGCCAAAGTCCTTTTTTAGGATTTTGTTTTCAGAACTGATGATGGACATGTCTTACATGCATATGTAAAGTGAGGGAAATACAGTGTTTTTGTTACATGTAGGTGGAGCAATGTACCTTGTGATGGAGCTATAGTACTTTCATGTGCACTACAGCTGCATTTGTGGACAAATAGCCACCAGCAAATTTTAATTAAAATTTTTCTGTTTCTAGTGATATACTATATTGTTACTATTCTTGACATTGAACTATAAAAAATAAGCCTGTAAAAGTCGCAGTAATTTACACAGCTCTGCAAATTGATCTTAGTACTGCATCATATTAATTATAATTTATCTAAGAAGATATAAATTTAACCCAATGCTCCGCAGCTTCTTGGGGGACCAGATCAATAGGAGACAGGGAATATATTAGAGGCTTGCCTTTCCCACGGAGGGAATTTGGCAGGGAGAGAACTGCAGTGGGTCTGCCTGGTTTCTGTTGAGCTAGTTCTGACTCACTAATGAATTGTGTGATTACTGACTCCTGTGTACTGACAGAAATGCAAAATGAGGGAGAATAAGATGCTTGTTACCTGTTCTCTCTGCCGGTATGGAATAGGCAGACTATTTGTGGGCAGAGACAAAAGGGTGTTGATTTTATGAGGGGTAGGTCATATGAGCTTTGTCTCTCTGGACATGTCTGCATGGTGATGCTGGCTTGCAACTTAGGTCAGCGTGCCCTCATCTGTACTGCTGGTGTGCTGGCATACATACTAATTAGTCTACAGCCAGTGAGTCCCAATGGAGGACACTTCAAGTGAGAAACTCAATAGCTCAATGCTTTTAGCTAGCTAATAAAACAACTTCTGCAGGTGTTACAAAAAATTAGTGTGAATTCCAGATGTCTAGCAAACATCAAACAGAAAAGAACAATAACAGCAAAAAAACTTCTCTGATCTCTGTGTTTTGCCTGTTTTTCTGAAAGGATGCTTCACAAATACAGATTTGTAGATGTACACAACTCACTATTTTTGTGAGAAAAACATGAATAAAACCAACTTGACCTCAGTGCTCTGAAACCTCTTACTTAAATGTGAACCAGACTGTGTTTGTTTGCTTTATTTGCAAATAGAACATTTGTGATCTCATCGACAGTTTTCTGGTTTTCATTCCTATAAATGTTTTCTTTAATATTTCAGCAGCTCTTCAGAGTGTGTCATGGTTTAACCCAAGCCAATGAACCAAGTACCATGAACCACTTGCTTCCCCACCAGCGGGAATGGGGAGATAATCAGAAGGGTAAAATCTAGAAACTCATGGGTTGAGACAAAGACAGTTTAACAGGGAAAAAACAAAAGCTGTGCACACAAGCAGAGCAAAACAAGGGATTCTTTCAGTGCTTCCCATGGGCGGGCAGGTGTTCAGCCATCTCTGGAGAGCAGGACCCCATCACAAGTAATGATTACTTGGGAAGACAAGCTCAGACCATCCACTTCTGCCTTCTTGCCCCTGCTTTATATCCTGAGCATGATGCCATATGGTCTGGAATATCCCTTTGGTCAGATGGGGTCACCTGTCCTGGCTGTGTCTCCCTCCCATCCTCCTCCAACTTCCTCACCATTGTGGCAGTGCGAAAAGCAGAAAAGGCCTTGGCTCTGTGTAAGCCCTGCTCAGCAATAACAAAAACATCTCTATATTATCAACCCAGTGTTCAGCACAAATCCAAAACACAGCCCCCATACCAGCCACTGTGAAGGAAATTTACCCAGCTGAAACCATCGCAGAGTGTCTTCTACGTGATGGTCTTGCCCAATGTTTTTGGAAACTGCATTCATTAACCTTTTCTGAACAAATTACCTAAGTATCCTGAGCAAATCTAAGAACCCAGTGTGTAAGGCCATCTTTCTTCCATCTTCCTTGGGATTTTTCTTTTCTAGTGCCATTTCTTCAGCAAAGAAGACCATAAAACTTTTCAAGATACATTTATAGATTGAAGTATTGGAATAGTCTGTTATTCAGTGTGCTCTGTTCCTGAAAGTTGTCACTGCTTATGAAAAAATTGAGAAAGGCAGGGAGAAATGTGGTGATACTTCCTCAATATACTAAGAAAGCATAGACTTTCTGACCTAGTAGAAGTATGAATTTGGACTTTTTGGCTCTACTTAAACTTTTTTTCCCCAATGTGTTTATCCAATTTATTTTTGAATTTTAATACACCTTACTTATCCACAACATTTTGCAACAGTGAATTCCTGAGAGAGGAAAGAGACCATGCAGCTTGTCACAGACACGTGGATTTGCAGCCATGAATCTCAAACAGAAGACAATACCTCTCTTTAGTCTATGGTTAGACCTTTAAAATTTCTTTCCAACTGGAATTAGAGTCTCATTCCTTTCCTGGCATGTTTAAGCAGCAAATTGAATGAACGTATTGATTTCAATAAAGACAATTTTTTAGGCTATAAATCCTACCTATGTAAGACATAAAAGGAACAAAAAAGAAACTGGGCAGCAGCCATCTACAACCTGGATATTACAATGCCTAAATTTGTCTTGCAAATCTAGCTTATAAACTTGAATAAGACATTTTGTCTTACAGAATTTAATGTTTCTTCAGACGCATTATAGATCTTCATAATTACACTTCTCTTAAGCAAAACATTTACCTTCTGAACCCTCTTTTCCTTCTGTTTTCTAAGTGATGATTTTTTTCCCTGGACTTATATTATCTATCTTTGTATCGTGAAGATGTCTGTTGTTTACTAGTGTTTTAAAAAAATAAAATAGAATTTTTTTTCCTCTACTTTCTAGTTGAGAGCACCACAAAACCCCACCATGTCAATATATAATTTCATCGTGATTCCATATGATGATAACTGTGTGCAATTGAGACAAAAGGGAACATTTGACCAACCACTTAAAAATAAAGTCAGCAATGATGAACAAAGGCACAGAGCTGCTTCTGTACATGAAGAAGGTCAAGAGTTGTAGGGATAAGATAGAAGCAAGTAAAATAATGAGTTATTATAAAAAATTGTGAATATTCCCTGTTCCATATAGTAAAGAACTCTAAGGGCATCAAATAAAACTACATAGTGTCAGGTTTTAAAAGTTGGGGGATTTTAATTGTTTATTAGAGGTATTTTACCACCTACCTAACAGAACTGTATCTTTGTATTTTGACTTGGGAGAGATTAAGAAATTGGCATAGCATCAGTTCTGATCACACCGTTTGCATTCAAGAATTTTAAGAGTGAAGCAACAATTAAGTGAGGCTTTGCATGTATTTAAGTGCAGTAGCCAAACTTGAAGGAGGTCCTGAAATCTGTTACATTTGTTTGAGATTAGCTTCTCATCTCTTAAATGAAGAAAGTTAAACACTCAAGTGCATGATTTTGTAAAATTCCCGGATCTTCTTGTCCCTGGGGACATTACCACTAGTATCTAAACTATATAGCAAAGTGGTTCTTTTGAGTTTGGTCTTTATGTGCTTTATCCACTCACTTCACTGCTTGCAAGGAGTTGCAGTTTTTCCATTGACTCATCTGCTTTTAGACCTTCAACTGTGAATTTATAGAGTCACAATCTGCAACTGAAAGATAACCATAACCAGCTGGAAAATGTGATACATGTCTTAGAGAGACAAAATCCTGGGGTCACTGTAATGCATCATATTTAGGCAGAAACTAGGCCGGTTTACTTGTAGGCACTGCAGGGTTTAACACAATCCAGTGCTGCAAACTAATGCTACAGAAGCCAAAAATTGCCAGTGGATCAGGAACTTCTTGCTGCAAATCCTTGTATCTAGAAACTGTTATTACAGGAAGAAAGGACAGTGTGCATGCAAGCTGGTAAATTTTGCTTCCCTCTTGCAGGGGTGGTGGTCCAGTCCTGTGTTTGCTGCCAAGATTGGCTTTAGGTCAGCTCTGTGTGTTGGACAGTCTTCCTGTTGTTGTGTGTGGGTGGTGTGGAAACAGAAAAAGCAATATGATAAGCTGCTGCTTTTTCCAATTTCATTTTTTTTAGTCTGTGTGAATGCTTTTATTTTCTAGGATCCAACACCTGTAATACAGAAAGCAGATGCTGTAGTGCTGGGCTCAATTTTGTTTTGTTAAATGTTAGGTCTTTGGACTAGGGCCTGTGTACTCCTGTGTTTCATAAATGTCCTTGTATATTCACAGTGATATAGAAATGCTTATTTTTAAAGGAAGAGGAAACTGTGAAAAAGGGCCATGAGAAGGTCTGTGCACCTGGAAGTACTAAATTTAGCAAAGATTCCTGAAAGTTCCCAAGAGCATTAACATTTCTGATATCTAGAGTTTATATTCTTGCTCAACATGGGTTTCAGCTGATATTTTCTGTGCTTGCTTTCCAAAATGAATCATCTTTGGGGATTGAAAGACAATTTTTTTTTTTCAAGGAGGGATCTAAATATCTCAAAAACAGTTTTCCAGACAGAATAAATCTGTAGACGGCTATGGATCAGTTTCTTACTATTTGCAACTGCAAAGAGTGTACTGGTCTGCCTCAAAAGAACTTGATTTTTAATGATCTTAAAACATTATAATTGTAAACAAGCAGCTGTATGCTTTAGAACTCTCTAATTAGCTAAAGCTTTACTGTGCTTAAAAGGTGCATGTTTGTCTAGTGTGCAGAAAGCTGCCCTTTCCCTGTCCTTGTCTGCCAAGTAAAAGTGCATCTACTGGAGAAAGCAGTGACAACATCTGCTGCTTCAGCTAGATACAAAGTGTGGAAGACACATGAACTGTGGGGTCTGCTTTACTCTTGGGTTCATTACATCTTCCCATAGATTGGAAGTCCGTTAAAGGCCTCTAGGGAATGCTGTGCAATCTGGCTGTCTTTCTACCTGAAAAATAATTCTCTTTTATTTGGGCAAGTGTAAGGAGAAGGTTGCCAGATGCATATACCTGAGAGACATAGCGCTGTCTCTGGGGTTGACTGTTAACTTCTAGGGACTAGAGTTGTGGTGAAATTCTAAAGAACGAAAGTGTACTGGGAGATTTCTGTAAAATAAACTGGCTGTCTTTTTAGGAATGTAGATGTGCTATAGAAATATGTATAGCAGGTAAAAAAGTACTTTGTTGGAAGGCTCTACATTTTGACACCATTCTGAAGACGTAATGTTGTATGAGGGATGACATTTATTTAGGCTGTCTTTGATCTCGGTGGTGCCGGGTTTTTTACAGCCAAAGACAAAATATCCTAATATATTTTTCAATTGCATTTAGTCTCTAAACACTGTCTTTCCTTTGGCCTATGTATACTGAATTTTTAGTCTTACAATTTGCAAAGCCAGAAGTTCTCCCTACTGAAAGAATCCCTTATATAATGGTGAATACAGTATTACTAGTGTATAATTATATATGCATCCAACAGCTTTGATGGCAAAAATTTTATTGACCTTGATTTTAGTGAGCTAAGTCGCTTTGTGATAACCTCAATAATGGAGTGTTTTTATGTCGAGTTGGGATCAAACCCCAGGTGTTGATAGTGAATACCATTTGAGATAAAACCTAAAATCTCTTTAAAAGCAACATTAAATAAGACATGAAATAATTTTAAACTTCTATTTTGTATTTACTCTTCTTGCTTTTGAGTGCCAGTGGCTTGCCTACTAATGTCTATGAAACCTAAGATGGTTAGTTAAGAGGCTGGAAGTTAAGAGGTGCCTGTGGACCAGTACATGAATCTCAGCCATTGAAGTGCAAATGTAAAAATAATTGGTAGATTTTTTTCTTAGTAATAGACAGAAATTTGTATGCAACCTGTGTTGCAGCACCAACTTGCCTACTGATTTTATTTATAGTTCAAATTTCTTCTGCTTCTGTAGACCTTAGCAATGTATTTGGTCTGCATCAGAACTTCTGAATATCTTATGGGTGCTTTCATGTGGGGTTTTGGTCAAAATTCACCTGTCTTCCAAGAGCTGCTTGGATTCTTTTCTCTTAAGGTACTGCTTTGTTTTCTAGGCACTATCAGATACAAGAGAGCTGGAAATGGTAAGGTGTTGCGTGAGGAAGAACTCCAAATGAAAAGGGACTACTTGTGTGGAGATCACAGGAACTCTCTTGTGTCAGAGAAAGTTCAGCATGCTCTGTACCTCCCCTTACTGTAAGAAGAGGATTGCCTCTCTTCTGCTTGTACATTTTCAATCTTTTTAGGCATCTAGAAACCAGATGGACTCTGGGAAGAAAGCCTTTTCTCCCTTACTACTTCTTGAGCATCAGATGCTTGCCAATCCTTTCCGTGAAGAAATTTTTCCAATCTAAACATCCTGGCACAACTTGAAGCTGTTTTCTCTTGTCCTGTCACTTGTGACTGAGGAGAAGAAGATGACCCCCACATCACTATGACCTCTTTTCAGGTAGTTGTAGAGACGGGTAAGGTCTCCTCTGAGTCTTCTTTTCTCCAGAATAAACACTCCCAGCTCCCTCAGCTGCTCCTCATGAGACTTGTGCTCCAGACCCTTCACCAGCTGTGTTGCACTTCTCTGGACTTGTTCCAGCACCTCAATGTCTTTCTTGTAGTGAGTGGCACAAAGGACATTAAACACATCATGGATCCAGGCTTCCATCTTAGGTTCTTACGGAAAACAAATGCTCACGTCCTCCAGAGTCTGCTGTGCTCTTGCTGCATGGATGTATGAGACACCTTTTGAGCTGCTATAGTCTACATAGCATGATGTTTATTTCCAGGTAAACTTCACAGATTTTTGGTTGCCTTTATCTCTGTTGTTTTAGGGTCCGATTGGTGAGCAAGAAAGGAAAACATCCTAATCAACTTCCAGAGGCTTGAACACTCTCCTCTTTCAGTCATAAATCTCATAAATCCCTGCGAATACCAACTGAAACTGCATTTATTGTCTTTGTATGTAATACCATCCCATTCATTACACTGGATGAGATGATATGTAAACTTGCAAATCTGTGCCCTCCTGTGGCTTGTTTTTCTGGATGTCTGAATTTACGGAGACTGGCAGTGTGGCTAGGAGTACTCAGAAAGAAACCATGGGCTGGACATTGGAAGCAAGGAGGCTAAGGCATTTCTTCCTTTACAGTTTGTCTCATGAGGGATATGTGTTTCTGTGGGGTAAAATCCTATCCAGGAGAGGCATTCCATTCCTATCCCCAGTGTTCATCACTACCTCTCCTAGGCTGGCAATCTGCACCACATTTTCACTAGGACTTTATAGCTGTGGTAATCAGGCTTTAGGAACTCGAAAGACTCATGACACTGTAGGGAAATAAGCCATAAGGGTTTGACAGAGAGTAAAACTGTCTTTGTATACATAAATGAAGGACACCATTCTTGAAGCTGGAGGAACAGATGAGTGGGAAATGATGGGCTTTTTCAGCAAGATAGGAAGCCATACCAGCATGACTAGAAAAATCATCCAGGAAAAGGGTCCCATCTCAACTGTCCTTTATTTCAGTGTGTCATTTACCAGTGTGATTGTGATATGAAATAATTTTTCCATGCCAATAGGCACATGGCAACTTGTTCTCTCAAAAGCATAGAGAACTGTAGCTTGCCTGTACTAAGACACAAGGACAAACCATGAAGAGACTGGGCAATCATCCTAAAAGGGTAGATAGAACTTGGGAGTTTCCTAACAGGTTTCTTTAGCTAACTGTATTGGACCAGTAGTAGAGAAATTTCTGATTTGTCTTTAAAGACTGTATCTCAATGCAGTCGTGAACAGACAAGTCTATGGATGGGCCTGCTGTGCCTGTTATGAATATTTAGGATTTAAAGTGATAAAAACAGGAGCTGTGAATGGGTTCAACAACAAAGAAACACATGTGAATGGCACGCTACGAGGTCTCTTAAAATTTTTATCAGTGAAACTGTGCTTGTGCTTGTAAACACTTTTTAGCTAATTTCAGAAAGAGAGTTGTAATAATGACTGTGAACCTACATCTGTCTGGTAGCTAATGATGTCTTTTGCCTTAATGTTAGGAATATTTTTTATTGCTATGTTATCTTGGCAGATAGGAAACAAATCTTGCTGAAGTTTACCTGGGGTTATCGACTGATGTGTGGCAATCTTTGACTGTCTTTAGGCTAATATTTTAATGCTACTTTAATGCTGAGGTCACTGGATCAATACAGTGTTGGGCAGAGAAACTACAGACCATGCAGATACTTCAAGAAGTATTTAATATTAGGTTAGATCTAATTATTAATTTTAGTTATTTCTTTAAGGTCTGCCACAAGAGACATAGACTTGTTCTTTGCCTTTAGGTGCTTGTTTCTAGAATGATAAAGGTCAGATGAGTGTAAGCCAAGAGATACAAAGCATAATGATAATTTAAGACATTTGGCATATATTTTAGAATGAGTACCACATTGTTATCTTGTTCTTTGAAATACCCTAAATTTTGCTTTGCACTAAAAAGTAATATTTCGTAGAGATAAATTAAATCCAGGTTTCTAACATAATCTTCATTATGAAATTTGACTTTGACTTGTTGGCGTTCATGATAGTTTTTCTATATATGTAGGAAAAACAAGTGCATACATGCTGATTTTGCTAAGATACTGTTTTCTAGGACATGGTTTAGTACAATAATTGGGTGGAGAGCATTGATTTATCATACAAACAAATATCAAACCACAGATACTTTTGATACAGAATACATCATTGTGGAAGAACTACCTGTAGGGCAAATTTGCAAGCATTGAACAAATTTGTGAAATTCCCAATATTTTTAAAAGCATACGGGAATAAGAAAGAATACACTTCCTCATTGGTTTTATGTCAAAGCTTTAATGGGTATCAAGCCCAAAGGGAAACTTCACCCACAGACAGTTAAATAAGATTTACTGTATTTTTTGCAAAGTCTTTATATGTGACACAAGAATTCATATGGTTGTAAGTTAACTTATGATATAAGCTCGTTTCATTTGCCTATAATTAAGGTTGAAATATCTCCTTTGTAAATTTAGCCTCTCTTTTCACATTATACTGGAATTTGCTGAAGACAAGAATCCCATTCATGTAGTAATTATGAAAACTTCTGAAAAGAAAGAAATGTGTCACTTTGGATTGAACTTATCCTGTTAGTTATCTCTTCATATGGACTGCAAGGTGCTTCTAAGCAAACTTGGGTAACTATGGGTAGTATTAATTTACCCATCATCATCATTGTCACCATCATCATCATGACCATCATAATCTCTTTTTTCTTTTTTTGTTTTCCCAGTCATACTACAGCCATGTGTAACTGTGACAAGTATGAAAGCACAATGTTAGACTAGTAGTGGCATGCTGAAGTCACCTATGACTTTTGCCTCTTTTGAAAATTATAAATCTTACTGGCTACTTCTCTTCCACCAACTGTAGAGGTGGCTGAGCCTGCAGCAGAGAATGCTACAGGTGTTTGAGCCAGCCACAGCAGTGACCGAGCAGCCTGTACTCCTTGTTCCCTTATAAGATTCAGTTCTAGTGTGTTCTCCCTTACTCAGCATCCTATTTATCCCTGTACCCCACTCCTCCCCTCGTTTACCCCTATTGGTTGAAGTTGTATTACCTCGCCTTCTCTCTGCCCCCTGACCCTCAACCCATTGGTCTCTCTTGTCTCTCCACCCCCACTGCTCCTGGGATAAAACCCTGAACGCTCCACTGTTCTGAGTTCTCTCCTTCCCTGACAATTGATAGAATAAACCTATTTCGTGGAACACATAAGGAGAACCCCTCCGACTATTTGCCTCTGACTAAGTACGCCTTTGTGTGTGTGTGTGTGTGTGTGTGTGTGTGTGTGTGCACCGCTGAATGCGTCACGGCACCGCCGGACACGTGCCGTGCCTTCGGGAAGACTGCGGGACTTCAAAATCTGGTCAGTTAATTACAACAACCAACTGCCTCCACCCTGTTGTAGGGTTTTACATCTATTAGCAAGGGGAAGAGCTACAATCATGTGATCAGCCAAGTCTTTATAGATCAGTAATAAATGTTTTGCTCACATGTAGTGGTCTATAGAGGAAGACTGACTTACCTCAAAATGTTTTCTTCCAAAACAAAAAAGCACTGAAAATCCCGAAACTAAAATGCCTCTGAAAAGGACAAAAGAGTGAAGTTTACAGCAATTACTCTTACTTGTCTTTTTTTCCTATAGCCTTGATAATAAAGTCCTTTAAAAGTGGCCCATTGACCGTTACTGGTTGTTTAAAAACCCTACATTCCAAATAAAATTTAGAGTTATATTAATGGAAAGAGAATAAATGAAAGAGATTAATAGAAAGCAGATAAATGTGGTATCTGTGTTGTCTTGGTCAATCTTGAGACTCTTGATCTGATGTGGGTCTGATTAGAGCAAGAAAACAGTCTTGCAGAGAGACTGGTGGCATAAAAAAAATCAGGTTCAATCGAAAATTAGTGTATATTAACTCTCTACCGCAGCCAGAAACTGCTTAGTTAACTTCCCTTTCAATTAAAGTGGAAAAATTCAATTGCATCACCAAAAGTATTGACAACTCTTCTCCCTTTGCTGATAAGTTACCTGGTTGAGCACTTTCTTCCAATAAAATTGTATGTGTAATCCAGTTTTTGAATGGCATTAAATGTTTTCCTTTTCATTTTCTGAACCTATGGTTACAAACTAGATTTGTTTAAATATCTGTACTGGGAACCTTAAAAAAGTGTGGTATTTGAGCACTGTAAAATAATTTAGCTGTTAAAGTTCTATGATAATATCAGCCATAAAGCATAGTTTTGACAAACACAACTGTTCCACATGCAGTCGTAAAACTAGATTTTAAAACTGAAATTATTCAGAAGAATACTCATCTCTGAATGAAGCACATGGAGACAAGCCTATTCTTTCTCCTCAAAAAGCCTCATATTAGTGTGGATAATATGTTTTTGTGATTACTTCTTAATTGTAATATAAGAATAATTGTGATTCACAATGGTTTACTCATCATGCTGTGACAATAGAAACATTATATGGAGCATCTCACCTTCACAGTCCAATTGGGAATGTTTTTGGAATTTAGTATTTAGTGATTACTGCAGTGACTTAGAAAATGAAGGGGCTAAATTTTGCCCATCAGGTTTTCCACTGCAAACACAAAGATCCATCTGTGAATGCATAAGTAAGCTTTTGCCTTTTTACCATCTTAGGAGATTAAGTAGACAAAACTCCGGTGTGTTATCAATACATTTCTAGCTATCAATACAAAGCACAGCAGTATGAGGTCTGCTATGGGGAAAATGAACTCCATTTCTGCAAGATTTAACACAGTATACTGGGTAGAAGAAAAACATATGGCTTTGTCCTTGTATTATTTTTGTTCCTTCATTTTTGACACACAATATTTTTAAGTGTTTTGACAGTTTATTATAAAATAGAGAAGCCTCATCAATCCATCCTTCATGTACGCCCAAGAATAGACTTCTTGCAGAGAAAGACATTATGACAATCCTTATGTCTGTGGAATTCCTGGTCAGAACAAATGATCATGTCCCACTTGCATATTACAATTACTGTAATGCTGTAATTTGAAAATCCCACAGGAACATTATTATCTGTTCTATTTTTTCAGTTTATATAGTTTCTTCTGAAAAAAGGTGACCAAAACAACCAGAGACTTACTTTTTAAAGAGCTGTATTTCAGTGGGGTAATGCTGGAACGGGAAAGGTTATGTGCCTTATGTATTTATACAACAGTGAGGTACCTAACCCCTATATTGGGTTTCTTTCACCTTTCTCATCAAATTGTGTAACAAAATTTTGAATGAAAGGGCAAGTACAATCCTACTTGTTTGTAATCTTAAAATTAGAAAACAAGGAAAGAAGTTTTGCAGCATTGTCTGAAATTTCACATTTTCTATAACTTGACTCTTGAGGCACTCTGTTAACTGGCTCATCAAAGAGATTTTCTTTTGTCTATATGCTTCCTTTGAAATTATTCATTCACCATTGAATTGTAATGCAAAATGCAGCTGAAATTCAATACGTAATCGTAGGGCAAACCGAGTCTACATGACTTTGTGTATGGCAAAATTTGAGAATCTATGGCTTGAGAACAAAGAAAATATTTGTCAGTCAGGCACAAAACTTTACTGTCCTGGTGTCCTGGGTATAACTAAGTATGTATTCTATCACCATCCGCATCAATGGGTGGTTGACAGCAGCTGGTTACACACCTGGTCCCTGAAGCTATGGCTGAGGAGAGGCAGATCATGTGAGGTGGGGTAGTGTTTCTTATCTCAACTGTGATAACTTCCCTGGGAAGCAGCAAGCACCACCCATCCTGAGTGGATTATCTCTGCTAATGGCCCATTACCRAACTGGATAAGCACTGAGGAATTGAATGTCAGAAACATCCCATTTGATTGTGGGAATCCCCACTCCAGGAGGGGCGCACCACCTAAGAACCGCCACATAAAAAGAGGCTTAGGGACTGAGAGAGACTATCACTGGACACCCAGAGGACCAGACCTTTCTGCACGACTGGACACCCAGAGGACTATGGGGTACCCAGCAGAGGAGGTGAACTTCCAACAGTTCCAGACCTTCTACAGGAATACTGTTTTCAACAGCACTGCTTAATTGGACTGCAGCTACCAACCTGGTCAACGGGATATCAGGTTGTACTCTGACCTTATGGTTTTAAGCCAGTTTTCTTCCTGTATTCCTTGCATTTATTTTAACCTTTCTATTAAAATTGTAATTTTGACCTAAAATCTCTCTCGACGTATTTGTGTGGGGTTAATTTCCCCTGCTGGTTTACAGTCAAACCAGCACACCCGGTTTTCTCATACCAGTTCCAACCCAGTATTCCCAACAACCTCCCCATTCTTTTATGGTGCACACTATCTTACCAAACTCAAGTGGACCTATCTGTTTCTATCCTTCTGTTTCACACCGTACTCTTTACTCTCTTGCAAAGCATCCCTATGCTTACTGACCACATACATCCCACAACTGGAAAACACAGAGTCTGACATCCATTCCTGCAAGTGTGGTAATACCAAGGAGAGGCTGAATCAACCTCTGTACCAACCATGAGAAAAGCCCACTCCCAATCTCTGTGAGCATGTACTTAACAGGAGCTGGAAGGCAGTTGTAAATATCCCTCCCCCTATCTCTCAGGTGAGATGTGTGACTTGGAAGCCAGGGAGCCTCTGAGCTGGAGATGAACTTAGAGCAACAACTTCCTCATTATTTCCCATCTGGACTATTTTTGTCTTCCTTTAAAATTTTCTACTAAGAGTGCTTTCATATGCGTTGTCTTCCCGCATTTCTAAAGCAGATGTCATAGGACATTAGCGTGTGAACTTGGGAAATGCAGCAGAGAATATGTAGGGGTTAGAGTGTCTGAAATAGCATTTGTTCAAGAAAGAAAGAAAGTTCTGACTACATGTTAATGATTTTTCAAGGCAGTAATATTCCCTCTGTGACTGGAAATTCAGTAACCTCCTAGAAACAGAGCTCAAGACTTTCTACGAAGTAACTGTAGAATCCTGAGGTTTCTTGCAAGTTTTATCATCAAAAGCATTTCTAGGACTCTCTTGGTAGCCACTGGAATAGAACTGCTGCTTGTACTTGTGAACTGATGCTTCTTGAAATTTATGCTGGTAATGACACAACAGTGTGCTGTGATCATGATAATACGTAAGTAAGAGTAAGTTGCCTTTATGGTTTTGCAGTGCAGTAGCTGATCAGGCCAGCATGTGTTGGTTTTGATTGATTTAGAATGCAGAGCTGTCTCAGAGATCTCTTTTCAATGCAAGATCCTGAAAAAATAAAAAGAAATATACTGCTGAAAATAGCATCAAATCAGTATCTGCTTCCTGTAAACTGAACATAAAAGATCTTTCTTTTTTCTGAAAGGGACTTTAGGAGAAGTCAAAGAAGTGTCAGATTTTTAAACAGTGAACAGTTCTGTGGTCAGAACATCCCTGGGTTTTTTTCCCAAAACTTGTATTAATCTCTATGCAGTTGTAAATCAGCAAGTAATTTATTTGGAGAATTGTACTCTTGCTTCTTGATTTGTGCCATCTTTTGGTAGTATTTATTTTTGAATATTTATTTTTGTGTTTGTCCTGAAATGTTTTGGGGATATGTGATTTTTTTCTTGGACAGAGTTTGTGTAAATCTTCTAAAGTGTTTTGGAATTGAAAAAGTGTCAGAGAAGCATAAAAGAATAATGTAATGATAATAGCGCTTTGGGGAAAGGATTTAAATAGGATAAGAAGTACCAGTTTTTCTTTTGTTATTTCTAAAGTGTTGCATTAAGAATTTACTCTGTAGAGAGAATGCCCAGGTAAGCCCTAACAGAAATGTTTGCCCATGTGCATTCCTGCTGGTGTAAGACCATGTACAAATTTTGCACAGCCTGTAATTATCTGTACAGCTGGAGTAGTCTTGTGCTGGCCTGAATCTTGATCTTAGGCAGAATGGTCCTTTCGGGTTTATGAATAAGGTGATCATGAGCATGTTTGCCTTGGCAAAGTATTCCTTCTGCTATGGGATTAAATTATACTAACAACACAAACTACTGTTATAAGAATTGAGGATTTTTTGGTGAAGAGAAAATATACTTCGAGGCTTTTCAAAGATATTGTAAATCTATATACATTTTAAGCATATGTGTTATGAGCAAAGAGGTATTTGAAAGATTTATTTGGGGCTGTGAAGGTGATGGCAGTTTTTAACTGACTCTTGCTGGTTTAATTTTTCTCTAAATCTGACAGATACATGCTGAGGCACTGTTGCATCAGATTTCAAACTAATTTCAGTTTAGGTTTCATCTGACAAATAGTCACATTAATATCGTAAATGCCTGAATACCTTAATGGAACCTTCTGGGGCTGTAGACATTACTCACATGAGTAACCTTGTACTTACTCACATTTCTCTGCTGGACATTTACTTACAGAATGTGGATAGCATTAATACCTGCACGAGAGGGCAGCTGGTTTGAAAAATTAAAATGTCGTTGAGTGGCAGAGCAAGGGTGGAAATACCATTGCCTTCTTTTGTCTTTCTCTCCTCTACAAACAGCCACTCAGGACACTCAATATGCCCTTGCTCACTTGATGGGCTGCAGCCATATAGTTGTTCTGTTCTCACTTCCATTCCACTTTCACCTTTCTGGACTGATTACAGGCTTTTCAGCAATATAAATGTGAATCTGGACGAACCAAGAATGAAGACCAAACAAAAAAAAATGCTGTCTCAAAACACAAGTATCTGGGACAAATGGTCAGCTGAGAGCCCAGAAACTTGGCTGCCTGCTTCTGATGCTGCTGAGGAGGATGTGAAAGGCAGCTGTTGCTTCTGAGGGAGACTGATCTCATCCACCTTGATCCTCCTCATGAATGTAGCGGTGGCAGCAGCAGCTGTAACCAAGCCCTCTGTGTTTAGCCGTGCAGGTAGGAGGCAGAGAATGAGGTGAAGTGCAGCATATATTGTCTAGTTGTGCCTGATAAGACAAAAATCTAGGTGGCTGGAGTAGGCAAAAAAGAAGTTATTACAGAGGTGCATTGAAAGCAGTCTGTAACTTTTAATTTGCCTGTGCCTAATGGTATTTTGAAGCTCTGTTGCAGCTTACCAAATACAGAGTCAGTGTCTTTCAAGTTGTTGGCATACTCTTTTGGAAATTCCTGAAGTGTGCCTATACTTAGTAATGGGTAAGATAATTTTTTTGTGTGTGACTCCAGCATCAAGTAGTGTATTTAACACTTTTGAAAGTTAATATAGCATTGTTGATATTCTGGATAATAAAATAATAACACAGGCATTTTGGCTGAATTGTATGTTATGCCAGAACCTCCAGCTCTGCAGCAGCAGACACTTATATGTATGAAGAGTTGGCAAAAAACTACTACAAAGCAGATTTTGGTGTGGGCACATAAATTCCTTATTTTGAGCATATGATGGAGTATCATAAATATTAAGTGACAGCGTTCAGTAATCTATCTTATGGAAGGTGAATTTAGTTTGTGGACAAAAAGGCAGGGACTGAATCTTGAAAACATTCTCTCCTTTGGCCAAAAAAGGTAGTTTATGATGTCCTTTTCATTCATAGGCTGGGTGTTGGGAAAAGACAAAATATTTGTTGATAGGAGGATATAAATGCTTTCTCATTTCTCTCTAGATACCATTGAAAAATTAACGTTTGATAGAAAACACCAGTAGACATCGCCAAGGCCATTGTTCCAATGAAAAGCTGTCAAGGATTTCTAACTCACACCATTGCTTGCTGCATGTGCGTGGTCCAACTAGGACATCCAAATTACCTTCAAAATCATTTTCCTGAGTGAGAAAATTTGTATTCCGTTCTTGAGCTGTTAAACATGATGATGTAAAGGTTTGAGAGTCACAGTTGTGCCATGTTATATTACTTAGACACCAAAGTGAGTATAACTGTAATTGATTTACTATATTAAATTACATGAAGGAGAGAAAAAAGCCCATGTCTGTCATTTTTGGTTTAGAGTTTTTTCCATTTTGGCCTTCTGCATGCATTTCATCCCATCTCAAGTCCTGCTAATTTTCAGAATTTTTAGATTATAACTAATTCTATTCTACCTAACTGGAGTGTTTTCTGGCTATCTGGTATTAGAATATTTTCTGATCATCCTCTCACACCTTTCTTGAATAATGTGCTTGAATCAAATTTATTCACATGGAGGTGTTGTTTTGCAGAACCCTTTTAAGATGTTGATATGTACATGTTGATGGTGCTGAATGTCTTTATATGTACTTGTGAGTGTGTGTATGGCTCTTGCCACTACTGAGAGTCTGCAATTTGAGCCATTGTTAGAGTTTCAGATAAACTCCTTTGGTTGCAGTGCATAAATGCATGCAGCCAGGAGCAGGTTGGCTACAGGAGCCAAATCTCCCTACACTCCTTTGACCAGCTCCAGCAGAGAGATGGATGAATGACCCATGGATCAGCTCTGGAAGTGCTACACTCATAATGCAGCATGTTATGGGATACCGACTTTGCTCCAGTTGCTATGACTCTGTGGACCACCAAACCCAGTGTACCTCGGAGGCTGAGGTATGACTGTTGGGGCAGTATCGGCAGGTGGGGCTGCCAGCTGCTGCTGCTGACCTGGCACACCCACCAGACATGCATCCCACACTCTTACATCATGTGCTTCACATTCAGCTTGTTCGCATGAACCCCCATCCTGCATCAATTTCACAGCTGGATGTCTAAAATGGACGGAGAACACTGCCATTTTGTTTTCTCATTTTGCTCTGAACTGTCTTTTTGCAGGTACAGTCGGTACCTTGGGGAATACCAGGCAGAGACATCAACATTTTCTAAGGATGTTTCTCAGGACTTGCCCTTGGTTTCTTCCCATGATTCTTATTTCCTTTAAGGAGGCACTGATTGCACACTTGCAGCATGACTGCTTTAGGTCCTAACATCCTTTTGAAGAATGAAAGAATACCTCATCAGCTTTCTGAATAGGTATTTTACTATTAGAAGTGAAACAAAGGCTTGCTTTCTAGATCAAATTCTGCTGTGGAGTGCGAAGATAATTTCACTGTATTAACAGCAACATTTTTTCACCTGAAATCTTCCCAGATTGTTACAGGACGCAGACCAAGGAAATTATACTGATTCTAGGAGAAGTATTGAGAACAGCGTTTGAAAGAATCACAGTTTTAACCAGGATGCTCCAAAACTTAATACTTACCCTTTGTAATGTACTCTTCATATAATGAACAGGATTTTATCCCTGTAGAATTATTGAAACAACGAAGTGCATGGACCGGAGCCTCTAATGTTTTCAGTCATTGTGATTTAAAGGGTTACATAGAACCTTGAAAGCTCTCAAGATAGAGATACTCTTGGTTCCAGTTTATATTTCCTTGCATCCGATGGTGGTGGTGTGTATACTACAAGAAATGGCAACAAAATAATTTGGTGTATAGGTTATCCAGTTTTTGCATTTTCTTGCCAATTAGGCAGGACACATCATATCTTAAACATGATTATTTTTAGTGAATACATCCTGCAAAATTTCATTATTCCTTCCAGATTACAATTTAGGTAAGTGATAGATAAGAATGTAAATAAAATTAGTGTTATGATTTACAAAATGCCCCTGTTCTTAATTTAAGTTTTTACATTACAACAGGTGAAAAAACATTAATGGGAATGTTTTCAGAATTCACAAACAGGGCTAATCTGGCTGTATATTAGAATCACAGAATCATAGAATGGTTTGGATTGGAAGGGACCTTAAAGATCATCTAGTTCCAACCTCCTACTATGATCTCAAAGCACCATCCAACATGGCTTATAACTCTTTCAAGGATGAGGTATTCATAACTTCTCTCAGGAACCTATTCCAGCGTTTTACCAATCTCACAGTAAAAAATTTCTTTATAATGTCTACTCTAAAACCTACCCTCTCTCAGTTAAAAGCTATTCCCCCTTGTCCTGTCACTACATGCCCTTATAAAAAGCCCCTCTCCAGCTCTTTTGTGGGCCAGCTTTAGGTTATGGAATGCTGCTAATAAGATCTTCCCAGAGCCTTTTCTTCTCCAGGCTGAACAACCCCAACTGTCTCAGCCTATCTTCATAGGAGAGGTGCTCCAGCCCTCTGATCATCTTTGTGGCCTCCTGTGGACTCACTCCATGTTCACATACTTCTTATGTTGGGGGCCCCATTGCTGGATGCAGTTGTCCAAGTGGGGTCTCATGAAGCAGGAGTGGAGAATCACCTCCCTCAACCTGCTGGTCACATTTCTTTGGATTCACCAACAGTCTCAAGTCCTTTTCCTCAGGGCTGCTCTCAGTCCATTCTCCACCCAGACTGTATTTTTGGTTGGAATTGCCCTAATCTAAGTGCAGGACTTTGCACTTGGCCTTGTTGAACTTCATGACATTCACACAGCCCCACTTCTCCAGACTGTCCAGGTCCCTCTGGATGGCATCCCTTCCCTCCAGCATGTCAGTTGCACCACACAGCTTGATGTTGTCTTCAATCTTGATGAGGCTGCACTAGATCCCACTGTCCATGTCTCTGTTAAACAGTGCTGGTCCAAGTGCCAAGCCCTGGGGACACCACTCACCACTGGTCTCCACTTGGATATTGAGCTCTTTGAGTGTGACCATCCAGCCAATTCCTTATCCACTGAGTGGTCGATCTCTCAAATCCATGTCTCTCCATTTTAGAGACAAGGATGTTGTATGGTAAACTGTCAAATGCTATGCGAAGGTCTGTCGCTCTTCCCTTATCCACCAGTGCTGTAAGCCCATCATGGAAATCCACAAAATTTGTCAGGCACGATTTGCCCTTAGTGAAGCCATGTTGGCTGTCACAAATCATCTTATTTTCCATGTGCCTTAGCATCATTTCCAGGAGGATCTGCTCCTTGATCTTGCTGGCCACAGAGGTGGCCGGCCTGTAGTTCCCTCGATCTTTCTCTTTTTTCTTTTTAAAAATGGGAGTTTATGTTTCTCCTTTTCCAGTCTGTCGTAGCTTTACCAGACTGTCACTACTTTACAAATATGATGGATGGTGGCTTAGGCACTTTCTCTGGCAATTCCCTCTGGACCCATGGATGCTTCTCATTAAGTCCCATGGACTTTTGCACCTTCAGACTTCTTAGATGGTCTTGAACCAGATCTTCTCTTACGGTGTGTGGCCCTTCATTCTCCCAGACCTACCTTTGCCTTCTCCAGCTTGGTGTGGCTGGATGTGGAGGACCAGGCACAAGCTTGTTTTATCTAAAACATTCTGACCGTTGTGAAAGAAAAGTTGTGATTGGAAGAGAGATCCTGTGGAGGTGGGGCAGCCMTGTTCTGAGTCAGCTTCCTTTTCCACCTTGAGATGCTCACCCTGACTCACCTCCTGGAGGTCTGGATGCGCATGGGTGAATGAAATGGCATGAAAAATTTAGTTTGCATAAGAGGCATGCACCAGGTTAACTATAAAAGGAAGTGTGTTGGTCCTGTCTGCACCCTTTTTCCTCTCTTTGTTTTGCTATCTCAGATCCAGACCATCCATGCTGCAGGATTAACAAGGGATCTAAGGACTGGTGATCTTCTCTCTTCTCTTTCTCTCTTTTCTGTCTTTATTTCTCTCCTACCTTGCTTTGTCTGGGCAAAGTTTGGCTATTATATTTTACTCCTTACTCTGTATTGGAGTTTGTTGTAGGAATTGGGAGCTTGTGGAAGTGTGTTGTAAAAGTTAAGGGTTTGTTAATCAACACTTTTGAGGCTAAATAGTGGGCTAGTTGCCAGAGCTAAGATGACTGTATAATAAAAGCATAAGAGTTCTCTGACACATGGACTGGTGTCTTTTAACAGCCTGATGAGAATTTATAATGAACATCACCTCTTCTGTTGATGCGTTGTGACACTGGAGCACTCGCCAGTGAATACTGAAGGAAAATAAGTCTTTGACTACCTCAGTTTTGTTTATGTCCTGGATAACCAGGTCTCCCATTTTCTTCTGAAGAAGGCCACATTCTCCCTGGTCTTCCTTTTATCACGGATATATCTGTAGAATCTTTTATTGTTGCCCTTGATGTCTGTGGACGGATTTAACTAAGCTGATTGCTGGCTGCTCAGACAATCTCTCTGTACACCTCTCAGGCTACCTGTCCTCGTTTCTACCCTCTGTGTCCTTCGTTTTTGTGTTTGAGATTGTTCAGGATTTCCTTGTTTACCTTTCCAGGCTTCCCAGAGTTTTTACCTGACTTTCTCTTTTCAGGATGCATTGCTCTTGATGTTGGATGAGGTGGTCCTTGAATATCAACCAGCTTTCTTAGGCCCCTCTTCTCGGTGGAGATTTTGGTAGTCCACCAAGCAGATCCCTGAAGAGGCCAAAATCTGCTCTCCTGAGCTCAAGGGTAGCGAGCTTGCTGTGTGCCCTCCTTGCTGCCCTAAGGATCTTGAACTCCACGGCTAAATGGTCACTGCAGCCAAGGCTGCATTTGGGCTTCACATTCCCCACCAGCCCCTCCTTGTTGGTGAGAACAAGTTCCAGCATAGCTCCTCTCCTTATTGGCTCCTCTATCACTTGGAGAAGGAAGTTACCATCAATGCATTCCAGGAACTTCCTGGTTTACTTGTGCCCTGCTGTGTTTTCCCTCCAGCAGATACTGGGGTGGTTGAAGTTTCCCATGAGGACCAGGGCTTGTGAATGTCTCGGTGCTCTTACGTATCTGTAGAGGTTTTCATCTGCTCATTCTTCCTGCATAATTCTCTGTCGTTGGAAGCTGTATGGAAATTTCTGTTAGGTAAGTCAATTAGCAGCTACCTCCAAAGATGTAAAAGAGAATAGAAAAACAACCAACCATGCCCTCCTCCAACACTGCTTTAGACAGGAGTTGTGATCTGAAAAGTGAGTATCTAAGGTAACAGAGTCCTTCAGGATTGCAGATAAAAACTGTGATAGCACTTTGGGATCTGCAGTTATTATCTCCAAGTCTGGGGAATCTCCTAGACATTTATGGGGAGGTAGATAGGTATAAGTCTCTGGTAGGGATCAGCAGTTGCATGAACAGATATTTTAAATTGTGTTTATTATTTGGTGTATTATGAATATGGCATAAGAAGATTTTGTGTGTATTGTAATAGTTGGTATGAGATAGACTTAGGAAAGCAATGAATGTGAGAGGAGATTAAATTGTTCCTTGCTTACGCACAGTCTAGAGAAGAGGGAAGAGATTTATGTTTAAACTGTAGCCTAAATGTCAGCTGTGGGAGTAGGTTTGGCAGAATATTCTCCTGGTGTATTAAGTAGAGATTTGCGGTTCATGCCAAAAAGGAATTATGGCTTCATCATGGGATACAGGGATATGTTAGAGGTAAAGTAAATGTAGATATTGCTTTTGGAACTTGAGGTGAGTTTGTGTAAAGATCACTTTTATTGTGAATAGCTATGGTCTGCTGGGATGTTGGTTGTGTCTTGAATACTTTATTTCTCCAGAATACATTTCTTTTATCTACTCTGTCTCAATAAGCTTTCTCCAGTAAATAATTGTGTATATGTATGTATTTTCAAGTTAATCTTAACAACAGAGAAGCTTAGTTCTTCACTGTTTTCCTAACTGGATTGAGTGCTGATGTTTCAGATGAATCAAGTAACAAAATGTACTTCATTTTTTTAGAATAAAATGTAGATTGTTCCAGAAAAATACTTTTAAGTATGGCTTCTAAATTTAGTCGTTTTTTTCTGTCACAAAACACATGCTAGAACTGCAGAGAGATATCCAAGTCGTCATAGGAAGCCTTCCACCAGCTCAGGCTCTATCCTGTGCTTGTTCACATATTTTATGCACATATAAAATAGGATTGCTTCTGTGTGTGAAAAACTTAAGAGAGGGAAAAACCCCTTAAACTATGATGACTTAAGAAATTTATACCTACAGCATAACTTGAAATAGGTATCCCTTGTAATTCACAAAAGGTCACTCAGAGATATACTATCATTCAGAAATAGAAAAATAGAGAAAAAATAGTGCAAGACCTGGCTGTTGTCTGCCAGAAAAATCTGTGTCCTTTTTTTGGCTGTCTCGTATCTGCATGAGCTGCCTTTAATTCCTGAAGTCTGCATGACCCTAGAAACTTCTCTGCATCTTACCTAACATTGACAAGAAATTATTTTCTGAGCTTCTTGGTATTTCTTCTCAAAAGCTCTCTTTTCATGCTTTCAGAACAATTCAGAGATACAGAAGTGCATCCTGTCTCTGCCATGCTGACCACCAGTCTTTACCAAATACTCTTTTCAATTTAGTCCTTCAATATTTTTTAGCCCTGTTCTGAATTATTCATAGAACTATCAGGAAAGTCTCAAGTAGATCATATTATTAATAAGTAAAAGCTGACCATAATTTTGGACTTGCAGAAATGTTGAAAAACCTACACCTGATTTTTTATGAAGTTTTGGGACTAATTATCATCTCTGTATCCTTGTGTTATTCCTGTAAAAGGATTTTGATTTTGAAAGGGAAAGGGCTTAGCTTTTAGAGAGAAACGTGTAAAAAGTCCTGCTTGGGTATGGCAGCTGTGCCCTTTTCGATACACTTTCATACATATTTTCAAAGATAGAAGTGACTTTGTAACAATCGAGAAAACAGATAATTATGATCCATTATGCAGTGTGAAAGAAAATATTCGTTCACATCTGAAAATAACTTTGAACCATTCAGCTGGATAAAAATATTGTATTTTCATATTATTTACCATGTCACCCTAAAGCTAGACTTAGAGAAAGGTGGAGAAGTTCTGATCCAGCAGAACCTTTGCTGCTTTTGGGTTTCCAGCCTGATGCTATTTTGTGTGAGGGATTATTGGATTGGTAGTGCACGGTGTATCCTGCCACTTTCTTTCTCCTCAGCTCCCACTCCTTTTCCCTGTCACCTGGTTTTAGAGTGCTGTGAATCCTATCCTTTATAGATGTAAGAAGCGTACATCAGAATAAAATGCAGAGTCACTGAGGTTGGAAAGCACCTCTGGAAATTGTCTATGACAATCCTCCAGCATGAGGAAAAGGTCAACTGAGACAGGTTGCCATGGCCATCTCCAGTTTATTATGGGATATCGTTAAGTATTCCACATCATCTCTGGGACAGTTTTTGATCACCCTTATAATAAAAAAGGGATGTTTATTACTCCTGTGGGGAATTTCATGTATTTCAGTTTGTTCTCATTGCTTCCCATCCTGTTGGTGGGGACTGCTGAGATGGTGGCTTTATCATCCTTACACCCTTCTGTCAGCTATTTTTACAAATGTGTGAGATTTTCCTAAGCTTTGTTTTCACCGTGCTATAGAAGACCCACCTCTTTCAGCCTTACCTTCGGTGAAAGATACGCCAGTCTTTCCAGGTTTTTGTGGTCCTGCAGTGGACTTCTCCAGTAGTTCCATGTCTCTTGCACTGGGGAGCCTGGATCTGGATCCAGAACTACAGAAATATCCTACCAGTTCTGTGAAAATAGGAGAGACAATTTGCTTGATTTGCTGGCAAACCTTTTCCTAGTGCAGCCCAGGAAGTTGCTGCCCATCTTTGCCATAAGGGTGCACTGCCTTGCTCATTTTCAGCTTGTTCTCTAGTACCTAAGATCCTTCTTCGCAAAGCTACTTTCCAGCTGGCCAGCCCCAAGCATATACTGGTGTCTGCAGTTGTTTCTTCTGAGGGACAGGACCTTGAATTTCCCTTTGTTACATTTCGTGAGGTTTCTATTCATCCTTTTCTCCAGCTTGTTAAGTCCCTCTGGATGGCAGCACACATCAGGTATATTAACTATTTCTTGCAGTTTTCTCTCACCAGCAGACTCACTGAGAGTGCATTCAGTCCCGTCACTAATGATGATTTTAATCAGTGTTGGTCCCGGTATCAATGCCTGGAGTAGACTACAGATAACTGCCCTTCAGCTGCTTTTTGTGACACTAATCACAGCTCTTTGAGACTGGCAGTTCTGTCAGTTTTCAGTCCACCTTGTTTTCCATTTACTTAGTCTGTACCTCATCAGTTTGTCTGGGAAGGTGTGATGGGAGACAGTGTGGAATGCTCTGCTGATGTTAGATAAAGATAAAACAACCTCTCCTATTCTCCTATCATGTACCAGGCCACTCATCTCATCATAGATGGCTATAAGGTTGTTCAGAAATGATTCCCCTTCAAAAATCCATGCTGACTACTCGAAATAACTTGAACTTTATACGTTTAGCTTCTTGGACTTTGTATGTTTGGATTGTCTTGTCTGTCACCTTCCCAGGAGATACAGTGAAGCTGATCAGCCTGTAGTTCTCCAGATCCTCCTTCCTCTTCTTGTAGGTAGGAATGATATTAGCGTTCTTTCTTTTGTTGCTCAGGAACACCCTTTCCCCCTCTAATTGTTGTGATCTTTCAAAGATGATTGGGGAAGTCCCACAGTGGCGTTGGCCAGTTCTCTCAGCACCACTTGGTGCATCACGTCAGCTCCCGTGGACTTGTGTGTGTCCAGGTTGTTGAAATGTTCCCTATCACAGTCCTCCTCTACAAGTTGTAAGTTTTCTTGCTCTGCATTTTAGTGCTGGTTGTACCTGCAATCACAGCTAGTTTACTACCCCACAAGGCAGTAAACCGGTGCATTCCAGCACTAGGAGAATTTTGTGTGGGGTACTTGACTGCCCGTGGTATGAGGGCTATCTGCATATCTCACCATTAAACTAGGAACATGTGTGCTGCTTCTCCATAGTGTAAGAGGCTTAAGAATCATAATTGTCTTAAACACTGTTAAGACCACCGAAGGACTTTGCCCACTATGGCAAACTGTGTAAAGAATCTGTGACCACCAAGGCCCACCCTGCCCAAATATGCCTTCTGTATTCCGGGAACTTGATATAAGATAAAGGCGGTACTATTGTCCAATTATCTCAGGTTTAAGGAGAAGTAAACATGGCTGGAGGAGAAGAATGTATCCACAAGGAAAGCCAGCTCAGCAGCTGTGCTGAAAATCAGCTCTGAGTGGGCCCAGTGGGGGGAGGCAATAGCCCACTGATCCCTTTGCTGAGGCCAGGTTTGCACACTAGAGTTTAGAGGTTTTTGAAATCCTCCACTATGAGTGAAATGCAACTTTACCGGGTTTGTCTCTGGTGCAGAAAATTCATTTTTCTCTTGCTGTTGTTTGCAAGTGGGCAAAAGGTACTTAGAAAAACAGTGGAAAAAGTCTTGCAGGTATGCTTAGGAGACTTGCATATTAAGAAAAAGTCTTTTATAGGATCTCACTTTCTAGAAAAATTGTTCCCAATGGCATCCTTTTATATGACTTACTGTGCTGTCTGTTTCCCTGGAGCAAATAAGTACTTTCACCACAGGTGAGAAATCTGGCACTCAGCTGACCACCCAGAGATTGCAAGGAGTCTGCATTGGCAAAGGGACCACCCAAATACTGACATTCCACTGTGCTCAAGTCAGCAGTAAGAAACTTCAGTGGCATGCAGTCAGAAATACATGCTGGGAATATGAATCCTTCAGGAGAAGGAGGAGAGCTCGTAGTTTGTAGAAGAAATCTGGTAAAAGTATGTGACCATTGACTAACATATGGAACACAATGTGTTTTAATCCTGTACATGTGAATGAATTAATGAAATAGAAGCCAGGACAGCACACAAAGATTGTACACCAAAGAGCTGCCAGTTCCTGCGTTTCTAAAGGCACCATGAGAATATGACAAAATGAATTCTTTGCAGAGTAGTCATATAGGGCAAAGCAGAGACTGCTGCTATGGTAGCACTGGCACAGATGAAAAGGGGCTGCTTCCTGCTTAAAGTGCAATTCATTGGTTTAGAGCTCAGTACACTTGATTCGTTCAAGAATTCAGTATGTTGCCCTCTTAAACCCCATACCTCTGTGTTTTAGGTGTTTCCACCTCTAGCTAGTCTGATGTGGATTCTCATCCCATTGCGGTTATTGCGTTCACCTGTTTGTGCAGTAGAAGACTGAGACTTTCATATCTTTAAGCCAGACCACTGTGGATAGATGAGTCTAATGAAAATTTGTCACCAAAATTTCACTGTGGCTGCTAAGGAGTACTAGGTGCTATGTCTTTTAAGCTTCTAAGTAAATTTAGACATTTATTTTATTCCCCGAAACATCGTACTACTTAATAGCAGAGTTCTCCTTCACCTCTGTGTATGCCTTCCTATATTTCGTATAAAACTTTAAAAATTTAGTGTAAGTTTACTGTATTCCTGCTGTTAAAGACTGTGAAATGATTAGGTCTGAAATGTTTAAACTGAGAGATGAATTGGTCTTAAAACCCTTACTGAAAACAAGTGCTACGTGTGGCTTAGAAGAAACAGATATTCTGCAGGACATGGACAATTCTTTCCTGTATTAGCATCCTGCTACTTACAGTTTATGGTGTGTTTTTGAGGATATGGACTTTAAATATTTCCCAGAGGAAGGTCTTTCAGTATTAAGTGAGGAACACCAGTGCAGTGCTCAAGTGGTACTGGGTTTCTTCAGGGTTATTATGGGAAAACTCTGTGGTATTTTTGCAGTTTTAATCATGACTCATCCATACCACATATGCTGTGACAAACAATATGAAAGTAAGTAAATTAATTTTTACAGATTTATGAAGGTTCACTTTATTCTTCTCTGCATTAGTGACTTGTCTGCATTAAGAATATTCCTAAGCTAGTTTATCCTGTGAAATTTCGTGAATTGTCCTGTCTTGGAGCATCATGGCTGCCTTTAAGACTTCTTTTTCCTCAACGACATATGCTGATGGCAATCAGCACAGAGCGTGGAACAGATCTAGACCCATGTTTACAGCCTGTAGCACCTGTATAAGTTTAAGTATTTCTAGCCTATAGCACCCGTATAAGTATTTCTAGCCTGTGGCACTGGTGGACTGTCTGGACTGGTAAGAGTTTGGAGTGTCTGGGAGTGCATATGGGAATGCTCTTCCAGAGCTCTGGATTTCACTCCTGTTTGCTACCAAATATGGTTTGCGCTGTGTCGGATTTATAGGCATATGTACAAATGTTTGTGGTCTCATTGGATTTCCGACTTCGTCTAAGTCAAGATGAGGACTTCAGTGGCTCTGAAAACTTACATAACACAGGTGAAAGATAGGCATAGCTTTGTTTTTGACCAGTCTGTTTTTACAACAGGATCTACCCTTAGTTCTCATGGGGTCAGCCAGTGAATTATTTTGTCTCCAGCACTGACCTAAACAGAAGAATGGAAACCTTTGCGTGCATTGGTGAAAGGCAGTTTGTTACCTTGATCATTAATACTGAACAGATGCCATGCACTCTGTGAGAATGACTGTGAAAGTCCTGCAGAATACCTTTTGGAATCTGTTGCAAATTAAGATTATAGGCTGCAGTTCTGCATATCTTGGACCAAATGTGAGTACAGTATACAGAAGAACTAGTTGAAGTGTTTGTTTTGCAGAGCCTGATTTTCTCTCCAGCATCAGCCTTCTTTGAGGCATAAGATTTGGGATTAGATAATGTACAGTGAAAGTGGCCCTAATTCTGTTTTATCTTAAAGAAAAGGCCATTACTTTATAAATCTCTTCTCTCCCTTTTTTTTTTTTTTTTTTTTAAATCAGTCAGGGTTAATTTCCATACTCTCATTTTCCCTTTTCCATACTTTATCTTTACAGTTTTCTGATTTTCTTTCATGGATTCTTGCTGGCAGTGGTATAATTTATGTATCTTGTAATATTTTAACAGATGCTATTTTGGAGATATCCAGACTTATCTAAACAGAGCTGGAATTTAACCTCTTGGCATCATAATTTCACTTGTTGTATTTGAATTGCAGAAAGTGTTTGAAGACTCCGATTGATTTATGACCTTATTGTCCAAGGTAGCCTATGTACTTATCCTAAGAGACAGATCAACAAGTCAGAGGTTGACTTTGTTCGTTTATCATTTTCATGGTATAAGGCAGTATGGTGCATACAGACAGGCAGGAAAGATATTTGAGAATACCAAATTATTAGAAGGGAAATAACAAGTTGCAGTTTCCTTCATATCTCTTACATTTTGGTTAAATTTCTGCCTCTTGTAAGCTAGTAGATAATTACATTGCCTTGAGATTGTTGACACAGACCATTCTTATATATTTTGAAATAAACAAGTACAGGTTTATGGATGTTTTGGCTTTTGCATATCCTGAGGTTTTTATTAATTCTGTTAATTGAAATGATTTGTCCTGAAGATTTTCTTAGCCACCAAAAACTGTATCAAGATAGTAATTCTTTTAAGAGAACTAGTGTTCAGAAGCATGTGGCAATGCCAAATGAAGAAGTACAGCTCCTGTATCTTTCTTTTTTTCATGAATCCTTTTTGTTTTGGGTCTAAGTGGCATAGGTCATTATGACCATACCTATACACAGTCAGTGAATACAGTTCAGAAGCATGGTACAGAACATACATAACAGCATGATAAATAGTGCAGAGCAAGCAATCTCTTCTACTCAGCTTTGTGCTGTGTACTAGCTTAATTTTTTCTGTTAGGTAGGATGAGAAATAGAACCTGATAGTAATTTTATGGACTTCTTATAAATTTTTATTGCCATTTCTGGTAAAATATTATTGCAATTGTATGTATCTTCCAGTCAGCATACCAGAGAACTCTGACAAGTGTGATGCTATTTTTAATAATCCTAAAATTTACTTCTGATTTTTTTTCCTTAAATGAAACTTTTCATATGGTTACTTTTGCTATTTTCCCAGAATGAAACACCAAATCATGGTGAGACTGAGGTTGGAAGGGCCCTCAGGAAGTCATCTGGTTCAACCTCCCTGTTCCAGCAAGGAGGCTTAGAGCATGCTGCTCAAGATCATGTCCAGGTGGCTTTTGAAGATCTCTCGAGGAGGGAGATTCCACCACATCTCTGGGCAACCTTTGCCAGTGCTCAGTCACCTTCCTAGTAAAAAAGCGTTTCTTGGTGTTTAAAAGGAACATCCAGTCTTTCAGTTTGTGCCTATTGCCTCTGGTCCTGTCACAAGGAACCACCGGAAAGAGTCTGGTTATGTCTTGTTAACACCCTCCCTCCAGGAGTGTGTACGATATGATGAAACTCCTCTGAGCTTTCTCTTCTACAGCCTGAACAGTCTCAGTTCTCTCAGTTTTTCGTCATAGTAGAGATATTCCAGTCCCTTTATCATCTTAATGACCATTTGCTACACTCTCCAGTAGTTCCAGCTGGGCACAGTACTCCAATTGCAGCCTCACCAGCGCTGAATGGAGGGGCAGGATCACCTCTCTTGACCTGCTTGCAACACTCCTCTTCATGCAGCCCAGGATTGCATTAGCCTTCCTTGCTACGACAGCACAATGTTGGCCTGCGTTCCACTTGATGTCCAGCAGGACCGCAGTGATGTAATGTTACAAATTGTGTCATTTCAGACGGGTTGCTTTCAGGTGCATGGGAAGAAGTGATTTGCATATAAATTTCCTGTGGTATTTTAGTCTGCATTGTTTGTAAGCATATGTAGCAGCCTTGTTGACCAGCTGAGGTACTGAATGGTTGACATCGTTTATGCTTGAAATTACCCAGTCTTCAACTGGAGTCCTCTGGTCTCTTGACAGCAAGTTGAGGATTTACCACTGCAGCAATGAAAGTGGCTATATGGAGATACAGAAAACTGGCCGTCTGTTCTAAGCAGAGGTGAGACTCAGCTCTGTGAAAGATTAGATTCAAACCCAAATGTGGTTCAAATTCCTGTCTTGGCTCTAGGGTGTGTTGTATTGTTGCCAGATGAAGAACTGTTTGCACACGTGGTGGGTTAATACAGTACTTATTCTTCAAAAACCACTAGCCTATGGAACTGCACAATGCTTATTCTGTAGGATCACGTTTAACGCTAACCAAGAAGGAGAATGGGAGACTAATCAGCCCAGTTACTGGTAACAGGGTGAATGAATACTGAAACAAAACTGTATCATGACTTTCTGGTCCAATGAAATCTATGCACACTACCTGATACTTTCCTACATTGTATACTCTGTGTAAGAAGTGGCATATTTCTTATGGCAGTTCTACAATAATGTGAAGTAATAATGGAAGCATTTTACTTTTCTGTGAGTCTAACAACAGATACTTTAGCTCCTACAGAGATACTTTGAAGAAGAGGGCTCTGAATGTCCTCTAAAAGACCTGCAGGTTGTTCTGCTTTCTGACAGAACAAAATCGTAATTTCAGAATTTATACTTCCAGCTCTCCAAAACAATGTCTTAACAGAAATCAAGATTTTTGCATATTGAAGATCCATTTCTTCTTGGGACTGTGTCATACATCTTCTTGGCACCCGTAAGTGGTATGAATTTTGGAAATTTTCTCCTGCCATGCAAGTAATGGCAAATATTTCACATTTGATTTAAAAAAAGAGACAACTATGTGTAGTTGCTGTGAGCTTTGAAAACTGAATCTACTCTATGAGCAGAGTGATACACATGTGATAATCTTTTTCTTTTGCCTCTTCAAGGATTTTACCTCCAAATTACATTTAATAAAAAAATAATAATAATTAAAAAAGAAGACACGGGAGTATTTTTTAAACTTGCACATGTTTTTTATATAGAGATCCACAGACTTGAAGTTTCAAAACTTCACCAGCTGAATACACTATGTTCCTATGAAGAGTTACAATCTGTGTGCACGTTTACAGGACATGTGAAGTTTTCTATGTCCAGGACTGCATTCATATATTAAGTCTTTTAATATATGTGTATACATACGTGCATCAGTTTATAAATATATATGTGTATATACATATATGCACATATATAGGCAGCACATTTATTTTGCTTGAACTATAAAGATAGCAAGCTGTAGAGCTGTAGAGAACAAATTCTGCCTACATCAATGTCCTATTTACCACAGATGCACTACAGAAGGCACAAGAGGATGTTTCTTCCTACCCCTTCTGAGTAAGCCTCCATTTGCTAACACATGTCTAAAAAAAATTCCCAAATTCATGGACCATTATTAGAACTCCATCTGCTTGATATTACTTCCATTTCTATTGGAAGCTGAGATCCTTGTTGCTACCAGTTTTTTGTAAGAATGAGCATGCTGGGTGGATCAGGGCTGCTTTGTGTAAAAAGTCTGGCTAAATACTGGCTTCTATCTTTGAACTCAGATGAAGGCTTTCCAAGTGTGGCTCAGCAGGTAGCTGACTACCCGTCCAGCTCACCAAAAATTTGAAGTGTGTCTTATCTCCCACAGTGATTTTTCGTTCCTTTGCGACAGTCTCTTTACTGAATCCACAAGAGAAGAAAATCTTGGATGGAGCTGGAAAATGAGGGCACCTTTTCCTTGGGGTAATGTACATTTGCACCTTTGTGAAACACTGTTCCATCTATTCCAACACAAACCACAAAATTTCATTATAAAAACATCCAATGAACTATGTGAAGCCTGCGGGTTTTTTTGGTTTTTTTTGTAGGAGCAAACTACTTTGTTGTGTATAAAGATATAAAGATTCCAAGTGTGCATAAAGATCACAAAGTGCAGCACAGAGCTGTTTGGATATATTGCCTTGTTCCTGAAGGCATATCATGTCTTGCATGTAAAACCTTGTTCCTATTCATGTGTGTTACCATGGCATTGTGCCCAAGCTAATGGCTCTTGCAGCTTGGGGAAAAAAATGTGCTACAGCAGCTATCCCCTACTGGCTTCTGAAGCCAGTGTGGTTTTTATTCACTCTGTTGTCTATGCTTGGTGTGATGCAGACATGACACACAACTCTTTTGGTTTTGGAGGCTTCTAGCTAGAACTGTTCTTCTACATACTGAGGAGAAAACAGTAATTTGACATAATAAAAATAACCCTGTTTTTTATTTCTGCCTGACTATTATGCTATTTTAGTAAGACTACAGTATGTTGCAGTCTTCTTTCACTCAGCCTTCATTACGCCTTAAACACAGAATTAGTCCCAAACACATCATGTTCATACAGCTGAGGTCTTAGGTTCAAATGAGGCAAAATTCTGGATGTTTTTTAAGTTCATTAGAAACCCAAGTCCAATTAACAGCTTTGAAGGATGAAACCTCATGAACTAGTCCTAAAAACCACAGAGTTTCTTCCTGAGTTCAAGATAGAACAGTTTTAGATGGACTTCTAGAATACAAAAACGTGTAACATCAATATTTTCTGATACTTAATGGGTAAGCATTTCTAATATTTTTGTTCTAGCCCCTTGCTTGCCATCAGGAGATTCAACAGTGTATGTTAAATGCTAAGAAGACTGGCAATTCTGTAAGCATCAGTAATCCTGCCAGAAGAATGGAGAAACAGAGGGCAAAGGAGCTCAGTGTTGTGCTCAGGATTGTACTTACACTTTGTGGAGCCAACAAAATGTTCTGCACTTGACACAAAATTCTTCAGTGTTTCTGCCTGCTTCAAGTGGTTTGTGTTACTTTCTCTTCAGGAAAATCATTGATAGAAAATGTATTACTTCAGGTATATTGCTAAGGTCTTATTAAAGCAAATGGCATTGGGATATTTGTCCTAAATAAATGTAATTTTTTTTTCAAAGAACTTTGCCAATCGTGTTGCAATCCTGTGGACTGAAAGCATCTCCAAATTGCAAATGGCTATGTGTACCTTTTATGTTGTAATAGCAGTAGCTGTCAGTTTTCTTGCCTGTTGTGAGAGACTGAATTGTTATGGTTTATGGGTTAAACATTCTTTATGAAGGACTCTTTGCCTATTATAGCAAAACTGTGTAACAAAACTGCACCAAAAGGAAAAACTGCACTGGTGACCACACACCACCCTGATGGGCCCTCTGAGCTGAGGCCCTGGGCTGTAAGTTGATTTGAGATAACACAAAAATGACACCATTCTAAGGTCTGGGCTGGGGGAAAAGAATGCCTTCACAGGACCATCAAGCCCAACACCTTCGGGGTGGAGGCCTTAGCCCCAGGCTTATCTGCTGCCAGAGGAGAGAGGTTTTTGGTGTGTGTCAAAAAAAGCCTCTGGTCAGAGGAACACCCGCTCTCCGCTGTGCAGCTGTGGGAGGCCCCCCACTCCGGAAAAAGCCACAACTACTGGACATGCACGTGAAGGGGCAGTTGAGGGGGTGTCACGGCCCATCAAAGGCCCCCCCGAAGGGGTCCTCAGACCCTGCAACCAGAGCACTGCACGTGGTGCAAAATGATGCGACAGACCCTCAGTCTTGCAAAAGACAGTGTTAAACTGGCCCCCTCAGGGGTAGTACCTGGGCGTTCCCACCTGGCCCAAGGGGTATATTAATCCAATGGATTCGATGCTTCAGCAGCGGTGGCGGCACTGGGGACCCACCCCACCAAGAAGACCAGCTGTAGGTATCAACGAGGCATCGTTGGGACCCATGGAGAGCTGATATGTTTCCACTTAACCTCTGTCACTCTTCCTGTCCCCCTCCCCCACCCTGCACACCTCTTTTTCTATTTCTTTCTTTCTTTCTCTCTCTCTCTCACTTACTGTTAAATAAAATACATCAATATTTTTGGTACCAACATTTAGCCTCATTTGGCTTTAATCTGTTTCAAGGAATATTCGAATCTTCAGTGGTCTTTCCACTTTATTCAGAGTTGTCTTCTGTGATAAGAGCAGATTGTCACACCTGTGAGAATTGAAACTTGAAATTAGATTGTTATTTGAGCAAGATTTTCTTAATGTGTACTTTTCTTGCTTGGCAAACTTGCTGCTGATAAGCAAGCAGACAGCACAGTAGGATAAGACTGTGATTGTTATATAATACACTTGTTCTCTTTCTCCCCATTTTGCTTTTTTAATTTTCTCATCTTCCGGGACGAGTGTTTCCAGGAGCTCTTGGAAAGCTTCCAGTCCAGAAATATAAAAATTTCTGAAATTCTTCCCAGTCTGAGGTTTTGATACCCTTTTTATGGCATAGTCAAATCAGAAAGGATCCCCAAAGTAAGTTCTGTGGAGGATGTCACTGAAGAAGGGAAGGCAGAGTCACTCTGGATATCCCGAGACGTGAACATCACAATAAAAGAGCTAAAGCTATGCGTACTTCATGTGACTACTTTGGGTACTTCAAACTGCATGAGAGACAGAGAACAATGGTAATTGTTTGAATACATATTTACTCCCTCTTTACGATGCCTCTTCTGTTCTTTGATGGGCTTTTACATAATGCTGAATCTGTTCAATGTTATCAACTACTGGTAAAAGCCATCTACTTAAAGACACGTAATTTAGATTGCCTGAAATTAAAGGAACTATAAGGTCTGTTGGGTGTTGTGGTTGTTAATAGGCTTCAAGGCTTAAGGGATGCTTAAAAATTTGCAATTTGCAGCATTAACATCTACATTGATGCTGATCTGTTAGGTTGATCCCAAAGGGCCAGCTCAGAAGAATATCACCTTGTTTATACCCATACCCTAAAGGTTACTCCAGTCACACCCTATGGCACAGTGCACAGTAATAGATAAATAGAGAACATCTATCCTCTGGAGACCTCGGCAAAGTACGTCTAGTACTTGTTTTGCCCCAAACTGTCTGCTTTTGACATATCTGTGTGGGCCAGGCTGATTTATGCGACAAATTTACCAGCACTTTGAAGCAAGAATGGGGAGATGTGGGAGTCTACCCTGCTGCTCCCATGGAAGAAGTGCTTGTTTAGAGGTCAGCTGAACTTGACATCCCTGGGGAATGATGGGGAACTGTAAGAATAAAGCCCTTTGCAGATCAATGGTGTGGCAATTTGTATTGGCCCCCAGAGCATCTCATCAAGAGGCAAAACACGTATAAAAGTGATACACACCTAACCTGTGCCATAAAAATGTTTTGCTGTTAATTTACATGACAAAAATAATTTTTGTTTTCCCATTTGCAGGGATTGTGAGCAAAGAAGATTGTCTAGAGTTCTGCCATTGTGTAGAAGTCACAATGGGCAGAAAAATATCTCCTGTCTTAGTATGTAGTCCAGTTTGGGCCCTAAAGCAATCATCTGAGGGCCATCTGTCCAGGAAGTTGTTCTTCCTGCGTGATACAGAGCAACCCCAATGGGCACAGGAGTGCTTTTAACATCATGAGTCAATCCTCAGTTTTCATTTGTGTAGAGCTGAAGTCAAACGAGATCTAGCTTTTTGAAATGTTTCAATATAGGTCTGGGGTGGTCTTTCCTCACACATAAGCCTGTGTGCTCACACTGAGAGTTTTGTCTGACTCTGCTCTTTATACTGATTCTCGCAAAAATCGCGGTATGAAAACTTCAAAGACTCTCATGTTTTGAAGCATGTATTCATTTATTTTTGGTGCCAGGGACACAGGGGATCACTCTGCCCACCATGTTTGCCCCGCAAGTGCAGGGTACAAGCTCCTATCCTTTCAACTGTATGCATATGCATAATATTTCTAAGAAAAAGTGGTTACATGCTAATAATTTCCCAGAACTTATGAATGTTATTTACATATTTTTATGCATGTGCACTGCCTTCTAGTGGTCGTCCCGGGTGGTCATTGGATGAAGGCCATAGTCTTCCTCTTGGCTGACATTTTCACCTTTCCCTCTTGCCCATGCATACTTGATAGGATCTTATGTAAGTCCCTTATTGTGCCAAGTTGGCAGCCTTAGGTCTTCTGTTCTCTTGTTTAAAGACCTTGTGTTTCTTGCAATTTAACAGTTCCTGCAAATTTTGTTTCTATTTTCCTTAAAGGCTATGGATTAATATTTGTTAAGCTACAGACAACTATTTGTTAAGCTTATTACAGGAGTTCTTTTGTTATTACAAGAGTCCCTTTGTTATAAAATTCTCTTTCAATACAATAAATAGTCAAGTATGCCTTGCCATTAGACCACTGTTGCATTTACCATTGCACTTTGTTAGCTCATAGTTTTATGTCAATAAAATATACTGTTGCTTCTCTTTTATGAGTGAAATGCATAACTCCATCTGCGACAAGGCCTGTCCTAAACACAGAGAGCCATCACAATGTGCATTCAGGACATCCTGATCCAGGAGAGAACATTATCCAAACTGTTTTGAAGATAAAGGGAACTTTTGTCTCCTTCCTGCAGATGTATCTGTTATAGCAGTCTCACTTGACTGAGCACTTGAAGATGTCCCTGGACAAGAATGGGGAACTTCTGCTTCAGCAGTGAATTAGATTAGGCAATTTGGCCCTATTCCTGGCATATAGTGGTGACTATGAAATGGATAAGAGAGAGACATTCTCTATGCAAGGGCAGTGCCAAGCCTGTGGCTCCTTTTCTCCTTCTCTCTTTGCTTTCACCTAGAAGATACAGTGCCAGCTGTATTCTTGGACCCAAGAAGCTGTCTCACATGAGAGTGGCTGCCTGCCTACCCAGTAGTACTGGCTATGGGCTTTGGATGATGGAGATGGACAAACACCAAGTGAGAACACAGATAGATATGAACTTCATGTGTTTGTTCATGAGGTGGATACGGGGGTCTGAGGAGCACTGAAGGTAGGACATTGACATCCTATGGACCTATTGTCCTTACTTTTGAATACTGAAAGAAGAACTTTGTGACATTAGGGCAGCAGGGGTGGCTCTGAAACATGTTTCTGAAACATGTGCTCACAGATGTACTGCCTGCTCCAGTTGTGAAATAGCCCTGTGTGGGGTCTGTGGGGCAATGTGCCATCCTTCACCCTTGATGCTACCTGTCAAAAGATGTAGCTCGGTAAAGTTAGATTTCATATGTCAAGGTTTTTCTACATTGTCTGTTTGTTCTCACTGCCCAAGAATCAGCTGAAGTGTTGGAGGGGTCTATAGGCACCTTAATGATTCACAGAACAGCCTGGTTGGAGCACTGTTGTCCCACACACCTGGTGAGCTCCAGTGCCATGACAATGTGAGTGAGGATTTGGCCTTGAGAGGACCAAATGACTGCTTATAGTGCAGTGGCTGCAAGGCATAGACACAGCCATGTGGGTGCCAGTGCTAGATAAGGGTCATTTGAGATCTGATGGTTCCATTTAGCTTTTGGAAAACTATTTTGAGATCACAGTGTAGTGTAGCAGAGAGAGTAGGTGAGTTTAGGTTCATCTCAGCAGTTCCTGCAGTGCAGTTTCTTGAGTGTTTTTTCCACTGATAAAAAGAGAAACGGGCTAAGATTCTGTCTCTAAATGCATAAATGTGAATTAAAAATGCATTTTGGAGGCAATGTGTCTTTAAACCACTGCTAGTTCATGAGAAAACATGTCACCTCCAGCTGTCAGTGAGTGCCCTGTTGCTTCAGAAGTGTGGTTGCCTGGTTTGCCTCTGCCCCCTTGCTGAGCGAACTGGTGACCCCATGACCTTGTCTCCTGTCACAGTCCTCTAAGTGAACAGTGGCACTGCTCAGCTGTCAGCTCATCATAAGGCAGCTGCAGGCAGAGAGAGGATAAGGCAACATGCCTGCCAATCTTTTTTTTTTTTCCCCACAGATTTACAGCTGGTTTGGGGTACATTTTTATTTTGGTAATTGGGAAATCTAATTAGATATCCTGGAATCCTAATTAAGTGGCTTTTATGGCTATAAGATATTTTGAGAATAATAATCTGTGAAGACTTGGGACCCATGTTCCATTTGCAAGTGCAATTTTTATGACTGTGTGAATAAGTTCTGTAATTGCCTGCAGGAATTTGGAGTGTTTGCCTAAATGGTAGAAATTACAAATACTTCCCAGTATTCAGTTTTTAAGTCTCTGATTTTAGAATCAGGGAAAAAGCTGACAGAAAATGCTGGAATTGGATAGAAATGCAACAACAGAAATTGCATTCTGTTCACATAAACTGTGTTTTTTGGTGACGTGTATGAGTTGGTAGAAAGTTAAAATTTTGCAGTGATTTTAACATCTGGTTAACCACCATAGAATATCTTTGGTATTTAATGAGTATGTACCATGGTATGTAATATATGCTAATACTGTTCTGATTAAATGGCATTCACTGCAATTACATCTCATTAGGTAAATAATTTCTGAGGGAGATATACTAATTAAGTGTTTTTACTCATTATGTATTTCATGATTAAGATAAGTTTACTATATTTACAGCTGTGCAACTAAAGCTATTTAGAACTAAACATGCCAATATTTATAAAACACACAGAAATTGCTTATGATCTGTTTTCTTTGTTGCTAATTATGAAGTGTATATTGGGTTTCCTTAGAGATGCTCTTCCTTCTGTAATGCTCCCTAAGTTGGTAAAGTGTTCTGAGATCCTTATTTATTTTATAAATTTAAAGTGCCGTTGTTGTTCAGGTCTCTGAGCTACCCGATGCTGCCCAGCAGCTGCCTTGCTTATTTAGAATAATAATAACTTGTCTGTTTTAACATTTTATTGTCATGCGTGTGGTGGGTTGGCCCTGGCTGGACACCAGGTGCCCACCAAAGCCACTCTATCCCTCTGCTCCTTGGCTTGACAGGGTAGAGAAAATACAACCAAAGGCTTGTGGCATAAGGAGATAAGGGCAGGGGGGGATCACTCACCAATTACCATAATGGGCAAAACAGGCTCAGCTCAGAGAAATTAGTTTACTTTACTGCTAATCAAATCAGAGTAGGATAATGAGAAGTACAAACCAAATATTAAAACACCTTCCCCCCACCCTTTCCTTCTGCCCAGGCTCAACTTCACTCATGATTTTCTCCACCTCGATGCAGGGGGACAGGCAAGTGGGGTTGTGGTCAGTTCATCACACGTTGTCTCTGCCACTCCTACCTCCTCAGGGGAAGGACTCCTCGCACTCTTCCCCTGGTCCACTGTGGGGTCCCTTCCACAGGAGACAGTTCTCTATGAGGACTCCTTCATGAGGACTTCTCCAATGTGAGTCACAGGCTGCAGTTCTTCACAAATTGCTCCCACGTGGGTCCCTTCCACAGTGTACCATCCTTCAGGAGCAGGCTGCTCTGTTGTATGTCCCCTGTGATGTCGTAAGTCCTGCCAGCAAACCTGCTCCAGCCTGGGCTCCGCTCTCCAGGGGTGACAGGTCCTGCCAGGAGCCTACTCCAGCACAGGCTTCCCAGGGGGCCACAGCCGTCTTCAGGCACATCCACCTTCTCCAGACTGGAGTCCTCCATGGGCTGCAGGTGGATCTTTGCTCTGCTGTGGAACCACATGGGCTGCAGGGGCACAGCTGTTTCACCATGGTCTTCACCATGGCTGCAGGGAAACCTCTGCTCCAGCACCTGGAGCACCTCCTGACCCTCCTTGTGCACTGACCTTGGTGTCTGCAGGGCTCTTGCTCTCATGTGTACTCACTCCTTCCTTCTCTGGCTGTGATTGCTGCTACACAGGTCTTTTTCCCCTCATCTTAAATAAGTTATCCCAGCGGGACTACCACCATCACTCATGGGCTTCACTTTGCCCAGTGGTAGGTCTGTCTTGGACACAGGGGAAGCTTCTGGCAGCTTCTCACAGAATCCACCTCTGTAGTCCCCCTGCCACACAAACCCAATACACCATGTAAAGCTCTTTAATACATGATCATTGCAATCAGCTGGAACATTGAGGCTCAGAAAAGATTTTTTTTATCTTACTACAACTTATTCCCTGCCTGCATTATGAGCATTTTATTCCTGCTTGAGCAGAGCCCATTTTATTAATTTTTTTATTGCACTTCCCTAGAAGCACACGAAGTATTAATAGTGTATGTGTAGCTCAGAGAACTTTATTAAATGTTAGCTTTTATACACAGCTTTACTTCCAGTACATTAGGTTTCCATAGCACACAGGAGCCTATCAGGATGAAAATATTTTGATGGTTGTCATTTGTGCCTGGGTAAACACCGCATTGATTTAAGTAACTCCTGTTAGAAGCCAAGAGGGGTAGAAAATTAACAACTGAAGACAGACACTCTTGACCTCACCAGATGACAGGCAGGATTGTGATGGATCATGTATTTGAAATCAAGAGACAAAGTTCAGCTCCTGTTCATCATGGCAGTTTGTCAGACTCCTCATGCAGAGTTTTCTGACCTGTGCTATTTTTTATGGCTCTCATTCTGTTTTGGTAACTTAATTCAATTTAAATGCCTTCTTGTGCCTGATTTCTCCTTTCGCATCTCAAAATTATTTAAGATGAAATGGTAGATGTGCAGAATTTTGAACAAATTTGATGACTTTCTTTCTTACTTATTCTCTATCCTGTGGGCTCTTTATTTCGCCTGTGCTCCTCTCAGTTAAATCCCTGTACCCTGGGAAACACTCGGAAGCTCAGAGGCCAGAAGGCTTGTTCTGCTTTTGTTCTTCTCTTGAGAATATAAAACTATCAAATCCAGCCTGTTCTTCTCTTTGTAGTCATTCATTAAATTATTCTCTTTTTCTCCTTCACTCCAGCCCCATTCACAGACGAATCTAGACAGACGCTTGTATAACTAATATTTCTGTGTAGTCTTGACGGATATCTGAGCTGTTTCTCAAGGCAGCAAAGCCAAGACTATGCAAGATTTCTGAAAAGCACATATCATTTTGCAAAGGTTGTTCTTTCTCAGGTACTCCTCTGTGGTTGCTAAAGTCTTCATGGATGGACTTGACTGTGACCTCTGGAAGGAAACCAGAAGGTCAAAGCAGACAACTTTTGAGTCTTAGGCTCCTTCCTGAAGGTGCTTATGAAAGCTTCATTATCTATGTACAAACAGAGTATAACTGAGTGCAAATGCAGGAGAAACGGAATCATCCTTTAGTTTGATGTTTCTCACTCTGACACTTCTGACTTCCTGGGGAGCTTGTAGAACATTGAAAACCTTTCTAGTCCAAAGAAATCTAATTTCCTTCACCTCCATGCCATATGCAGCTCCTTTCCCCTCAAGTCCCAGAATTTTCATCAGACTTCTGAAACATGTATGTGGGAGATGATGTGCCTCTGCCTCATGCAGAGACTATCCAGAGATCCAGAGGGTTAATGACTCCACTTGTGCTGTCCACAGATCAGAGGGTACAGTCTGGCTCAAGCATCTCTGGCACACCAGTGCACCCAGATTTGATGTTCCTTCACTGTTACAATTAAGCCTTTTTCTTCCTCCCCAGCTCTTTTACGAGAAGTGAATGGTGAAAATGTTTAGTTTCCAATAAAGGGTTTGTCTTATCTGAGCAGAAAATAACCTGAAAGTCAGATCTACCTGTGTTAATTTATATGACTAGGTGACGTGAAGAGAACCAAAGATTAGTTATGTCACAGATTAGCGAATTGACTTGGGCATAGTTTTATAAACTTTTTTCTTTTCATACCATTCTCAATAACTGGGACAAAAAATTCTGAAACAGTCCTAATGTGATCTCAACAGGTCTTAAGCTTTGTTTTTTTTTTCCCTGAGCTCTGACTCTTGCCTCTTTATCAGGTTTGCAGTGAGACAGGATGGATTACATTTTAGTGTAGTCTCTGTGCATGTACAAGAAAATAGGAAAAGCAAAGCAAATCAAAATTAATCCGTGTGTGTAGGCAGGTAGAGATGGCATTGTGTGAGTTTACTTGGTAAGTCATTGACTTTCTAATGCATCTTGATATTTTCCTGCCAAAAATCCTATTACAACTTGTAGCAACAGGAAATGGCATTCTTTATGCTTTCAGACATACTGCTGTATCAGTCTGAAAGAGTAACTATTGCTTAAATATAAACTAACTAATTAAATATTGGGGCCAGCCAAACTGTGCAAAGAACTGTAGGTTAATTTCCATCCTTCCCCCTGGTTGGGTGGAAGGTGTTTAATGTATGGTCATAAGTTTTTATTTCTCCTCATACTTCTTTTATTTCCTTTTTAATTTGTTTGCCTACACAAGCAAATTTGTATTTAGGTGATTGTTAGTGATAAAGCCCAATGAACCAATTAATTTAATTGGGCTTAAAATTTAGATTTGCAAATATTCGCCAAGCTTTTCTGTTCTTCATCATTTGGAATTACATTTACAGTTCTGTTGTGTCAGAGAGTGCTCTTAGGAATCATGCAAAAAAAGGGTAGGTGAAAAAGGCCTGAACCTGTCCCTTTAGCTGTCTGAGATTTGACAAATATATCCAGAAATTTCTCAGACTGACAGCATATGGCATTATTAAGCCAAAACCAAATATCTAATTCTTTATGCTTTGTAAACAAAAGAACTTAAATGCATTTTGCTTTATGTAGTGACCTTGAACCACCCAAGGATGTAACTCTTAGGCTGAGATTTGAAATGTGGCTGCAAATTAGGTACTAAGTTAACAAGTGATGACGTTGATGCAATGATTTATTGCCACCGCATAACTGAGCAACAGCGGTCATGGTCCCAGGTTCCCAGAGGCTGTGTTGGCTATTTTGTTGTCTGGGTGGCTTTTCTCAAATTCATCAGAAGCTTATCAGGCCATTTATGCAATAAAGAAAATCCAGTCAAACCTCAGCTGAAGGAACTCTCAGATGGCAACTCCCCAACAACTCTGATCTTTAGATTTTTCTAGCACTTGTATATTTCTTATGTTTACAGTTGAACTACTCCAGTGTCACAGTTTGGACAAACTTAAGAGGAAGACTCAAAGAGTCTCCCGTGCAAAAGATAGGGTTCTAAAACTCTCTTCCCCCCCACCTTAGCAATTTCTGGGAGGAAAGTGAAAAAAACTGTTTCTTTAAAAAACCAGGGTGCTGAGGGGTGCGATGCAGGGACCAGGGGAAGGGAAGAAAAACGAAAAATGAATAATGTTAGATAATAAACCTCTCGTGGTGGAGGAACCTGGATGAATTCGGAGTCCCTCTTGGTGTAGCTCGGCTCTGTCTCTAGCTTGCTGCTAGAGTACGGTGTAGGCCCCTCTCCAGGCCCGGGATGGTGTAGGCCTCCGATGGTGATGGTATGTGGAACGGAGTTCAGTTGTCTGTTGTAAAGTTCCAAAGGAAGAAGGAAAAACCACGGTTCCAGAAAAAAAAGCTGTCTTCTTTCCTTGCCTCAGCCAGGAGGCTAAGTAAAGAGCAAAGAGGAAGTCTTTAACTCTCCGATCTCTCCTGAAAAATACAGGGCCGAGAGCTAACAGAAAAAGAAAAGTAAAACTAAAAGTGCTCTCTCTATCTCTCTCATGAGAATGACAAAGCCAATCAATCTGGCTGCTAGAGGAAAAAAAAGTAAAAGTGCTCCCTTTGCCTCCAGCTGCCGAAGAACCATGGCTGCAGAGCAGCAGATGATAAGCTAGGAATGGGAGTGTGCTTGAAGAGTCAAAACACAGCACCTGGCTTCTTGTGCCAGCTTAAAGGCACAGAGTTAATATTTTGGCATGTAGCAGGTGATAGGGTATATTTGGCTGGGATATAGCATCATAAAGTCACCCCAAGACATCCAGTTGTCATTTCTTTTAGCAAGGAGCATACAGATCCCTGATATCGGTATCCCTTACTGTTGATCCCTGGTTGCACAAAAGAATGGTTTGCCACAGACTTAATCTAATTCCAACTCTTGTTAGACTTTTCATATGCTTCATCTTTTCACAAAGTTTCCTATAGGCTAATCCATATCCCCTCACTGAGGAATATACCCCATTTCAATTTTCCCTGGTACTGTATAGAGGTTTTAGTCAGGATGGAGGGCACCAGTGAAAGATGCATGATGGTGTGTGAGCTTCTGTCAAGCTGCTCTTTATATGGTGCCAGATATTCTGGGTTTGAGTTCCTAGAAATGACTGATTTAGCACGGTGTGCTTTTGCAGACTTGAAAACTAGAGTTATTCTTTTGCCTGTGAGGTACTTTGCTCAACTTCTTAGTAGAGATACTCCAGTAACATCCCCACAAACGCATCATAGAGACATTCATTCTCTGTGGGAACAGGGCTCTGTGCTTCTCTAGGCTAGCTGTCAAGGAAAGGTTAAAGAATTAACAGCCCTGAGAGTAAAGCTGGGCAAAACATCATGTACAAGAGCTAATTTTTTCAGCTAGGTAGCACAGTGAACATCTAAATTTTTGTCATTATTGTCACAAGTCTAACTTCTTGGCTTCAAACTATAGTGCTTAAAGGTTCTTGCCATGGCATTGTCAAGCTACCTAAGAGCAGAGTGAAGCCTGTTTTGAAATGCTCCTCAACAACTTCAGTGTTTTCCATCTAGGTCAATGGTCTCGGGCAATTTTTCAGCTAAGGTGATGTAACATCAAATGTACAGATGAGCTGACAGACAATCAGATGCCATACGGTCTGTTTCTGCCTCTTCCCAACCTTGGCAGAGTTGATTAACCTTTCTTAGACTTTTCCTCCACTTTGATAGTGGAGATAGCACTATTGAAGAGGTTTACAGATGATTAATATCTTGAAAATGCTCTTTGGGTGCAGAAGTTGAGGATCTATTTCCTGCTGTATTGTAATTATTTTCCCCTTTGCTAGTCTTCCAATTTTCAGAGAGTATATTTTTCTTTTAGGTGTATCAGAAAGTTTTTATTGACCTACTTAGTGGAATGACAAAGTCTGACTTCATGCTAGCTGCAAGGAGTTACTTTTACTATCAACTTCCTTCTCTTACTTTTTAATTTTAATTAGATGCAACATGAAGAATTTAGAAATATTACCTTCTTGAATTAATGTTTTCCTTCTTCACAGCCAGAAAATATGAGTATGACTTTATCAGCTGGAGAATAAATTGTTGCTGTTCTAAACCTGAGACACAGACTAAAAGCAGAGAATTATTTTTTTAATCAGGATATGGTCTTCAGGATGTGTGGCTGTAATCACTTACATATGGCCGCTTCTTAAAAACATAATTGATGAGGCTGTAGCCTTTTCTCCTTCCACACTTACACTTAACACTATAAATTGAAAATCTCTGTTTTTTTTTCTTTGTCCATTTTGCCTTCTTCTGTTCATGTTAGTAGCACACACTTCAAGGGATACATGTAAGAAAGAAATTATGTTCCTTGTCTTAGCTAACAATAGTACTGAATGATTTAATTTTAGAATAGAAATATTCTAAACTGGGAACTTGAGAGGTAAGCCACCTTCCTAATTTTAATTGAATTGAAAAATTCACATCTCTGGTTGCATAGTCACTTGTAATCTTTGTTTCTACTTCTGCCTAAACTCAGAGATATTTCTTTTTCCAGTTATGACTCTAAGCTAATACCTTACAAGGACAGCATGTCTGTAAGGTTTCACTGCTCAGGAGAATGTGCATTTTTTAGATTTATGAGGCTCCAACCAACATCAGGGTCCCCTTGTGATAGAAAACACAGTGGAAATCTTGGGTTTCAGGAGTTCGTACTGAACAAACAAGGCAGACTCTGTCTCAAACCAGGCAGTGTGCCAAGGTGGAGGGCAGCTCAGGGGCTTGCTGGAGCTCAGACAGGAATTGAGCTGAGCTGGGCGGAACAGAGCTCAGATTTTCACAGTGCTAAACCACAAGTTTAACTGCAAAACCTCAAAGTACCATTGTAAAATTTTGATTCTGCTGAAGCCAAACGTGAATCCTGATGTTGATTAGGCTTTAAACCTAGGCCTGAATACTAGACAAGATAAAATCCAATGGTACATCAGAGGCCTGCTTCCTCTTTATATATCTATTAAAATATCTCTGTGGTGGCTCAGATGGTTTAGAGCGGCTAATGGAAACACAACATTGCAGATTCTCGAGACTTTCCATATGTCTTCTCATATGGTCTTTAGTCCTCTGTGCTTTTTGCTGGTTGTAATGCAGAAATACTAATGCTTGCAAGAGAAGTATTAAATTTCTTGCAATTAGAACAGAAAATTCAGATTTCATTTTTCTGTAAAGCGAGGCCCAAGACAGAAACACAGAAGGAGCTCCATGAGCAAATCAAGAGTGAGCTGAGGATAGCTAAGTTGTTAGATGAAATGGTCCAAAGAAACGTGCAGTCAGGTACCTCTGTGATGTGTAGCTGAGAAAAGCTACAACTGAAGCATGATCCATTACAGAGATTTAATATTAGAGTTGTTGAATTGTTCACAAAGTATTCTAAATGGAGAACTTAATGACATAGAGAAAGCTGCTTCTTAATATTCATATTTAGACTTTGGCTCACAGTTTAAATTCAAAGATATCATCACATGTTTGCTTCTGCCAAGTACATTTTGATGTTTGTTTTTAAGTTGGAGTAAGTTTGATTAAAGTGTTAATGAGCAGCAGCATATATTTCCTTAAAATGTATAAATATTTTAGGTTTATCTTATCTTCTGCATATTCTATAGTTATACAGCATACTTTTCTGGAAGAAAACAAAAATTTTTTTGGGGAAAAAAAAGAAAATTTGTAATATTACAGAAGGTCTGGACCATTTGTTGTTGCACAGAGCATAGACAGAGATAGTGGAAATAGCCCATGAACATGGGACTCCTGTCTTAAACCCCGCTATTCATAATTGTGCTCTTCTCCTTTAGATTGAGTGTACCCATTCAACCCACGTTACAGATCTCCGTTGCTCAGCAGGGTTCAGATGAAATCTGAAGAAGTATGCCTTGTCAACATGTAACATTTCTCCATGCTGGCCTGCTGTGCAGTCTTCGGCTGCTGAAGGCTGGAATATGTCAAGTTGTGGATGTCTGTATCACCCAGCAGAAGGTTCTTGGTATCTCCAGCTGGCCCTTGCTTCCCTTTCTGCATTTAGTTTAATCACAACCATTCTGGCTGCGTTTTCAGAGTTGTAGGTACACAGCATGGCAGCAAACTTTCAAGCAGAAAGATCACTTAATTGTTTTTGCCTCATGGAGATGTGGTCATTTCCTCAACTGTTTAGATGAGCGAGGAAACCTCTTCCTCTTCTGTGCTGTCAGAACAGCACATAATGGGGAACATGCTTTGTGAAGACTCAGGGTAAGTGTCTTGCAGAGGTATGCTATGAGGAGATTCTGTTTCACAAATACTAAACCAAAAGCTTTTTCCAAGGCCTGACTCTGAATTCTGTATGTGTCCAGAATGAAATTCTGTTCCCTGTTTGCCTTCCTTCACAAGCACTTTTTGGACTATTTATCTGACAATTGCAGTCAAATAGTAGTGCTGTGAGGAGCAATGCTAATGGAAATAAATAGAATAACAATCATACTGGTTATAGTAAAAGTCACAATTAAAATAAATAACTTTGCAAAAAGATTTGAAATTTTTTTTACAAGTATGTATAAGAATACATTATTGTAATTTTTTGTAAGTATATTTTGCTTGCTCTAGAAAAAAAAAACAACAGATTTTTTTCCTTGTTATCTTGTGAGTCCTTTGGGTTTGTACAGTCTTCGTGAGTCAGGGGTTGTATTAGCAAGCAAGCTATTCTTATTTTATCAGTTCTGACCTTATTTGGCTGCTGGAGGATAAGAGACCATAGGGGTTGCTGAAAAGTAGTATTTGCTCTAAGCCTGCGGCTGTGAAAGATGATGATCTAATTTCTATTGACTCTAGTTATGACAGTCAAAATCATTATTCAAAGAACTGCGAACGTGGCTCTTTATGCCCTGAAGCCAACAGACCAGATTAAAGTGAGAGGCTCCAAAGCAAAGTTATGCAATAGGTACTTTAACCTGTTCAGTTTCTTAGCCACAGAAACAACAGAATAACTGGATTGTGATCTACTTCGGATTTAGAAAGACCATCAAAAATCACATGTTGTTTTCTGTGTCACAGGCTATGTTTTGTCCAGACAATTTGATGTGATTAGTAGCAGCACCAGAGTTTAAGCTTTAAGAGGGTATTCCTTGTGTTATATGTGTTTGTGCAAGCTCCCAGTTTCAGTGGGAGGTTTACTCAGAGTCTGTCAGATCCATAAGCACCTGTTTTGTCTTTCCCAATGACTACTTCCATTGTTCCTCCCTAACCAGGGGTGAATCACAGCCAAAAGGGGTTGTCAACTAGGTTCTTTTATTTTTCTTTTTTTTTTCTCCTTCCCTTTTGTTTTTTTCCTAAGTAACTTTACAAAAGAAGCAAGTTGTAAGTAAAACGTAATACGTATCATATATACTCGGTGTTATTAGAAAGTGCATTCATTTATGGCTGATCAATATTTGTTGATCAATGAATATGACAGTAAACAGATTAGCATAACAAATATCTGCAAAATAAGTATTGATCCATTACCATCTTCTGAAAAATAGCTATAACTGTTTGCCTGTAGAAAGAATTATCAATATTTAATCCACAAGCCCTATAGGCTCTTGTGAACAGTAATCAATAAGTCTTAATTTCTGAATGTCATGCAGATTAGCAGTGTTGAAGTTTTCCCGTTGTTTTTGATTTAAGGAATAGTCAGGGCTGTTAGTTTTTGAAATCTACTGGAAGTTACGACCCATATATCTTCACAGGGATCTCTATATACCTTAAAAATTAATTATTCAATGGCATTACCGCAGTGCCTGGCTGATGTCAAAGCTCAACTAAATTGTCATTTACATACCTGTAGCAAAAGTATTCCAAAGGATTTGTGTAATCTACATTAATGAAATACAAGAGGAGAAGCAGCGCTGTGAAGGATATTGATCAAGATAGTTTGATTGTTGTCCGAATCGGGAATAGAGCTCTGATCCCCTCAGTCCTTGCCAAGGTGACTTAGTTGACACGCTATAAAAGATTTATTGGATGCTTGAGATTTCTTTTCATTATTTTCCATCCAGCATGTCCCTGTTAAAGAACAGATAAAAGATTTGTGTTTGTTGGCTGTCATGACAATTTTGCAAGTCAATGCAATATCTTCTCTATTCGTTGAACTTTGTCATGACATGACATTGGATATGAAGCATACTGCTGCAAATTTTCTTGGTACAGAAGTAAATAATAATCTGTCACAGGAAGGAGTTACATATTAAAAATGTCAGAAAGCTGTTTTTTCCCACACAAAGGTTTTTTTTCTGGAGGGAGGGGAGTGGATTGGGAGTTAATTTATGATGAAAGATTTACTGAGGCATGAACCTTTAAGGAGGCTGGTATATCAAAGTAAGAGGTTATGCTTTATATGTTCACATGTCAAATGACCCTGAGAAATGTAACTTATCATAAATTACAGACTGATAACATAGCATGCAATTTGTGATAACTATATGGACAAAGGGAATAAAAGTAGATGTCTTAAACATTTACTCAATTAGCTAATTTCCTGTTTTCTTCAGAAATACATATTGCATTTCTTTTATTACATTTTTAATGAAATTTCTTAATGTAATTGACCTAAGGGCTTAATAAGTAGTTAAATAATTGCAAATAAATGAAATCAAATACAGGCACAGAACTGTAGTGAAGTCAATTTGTGGGGCCACAAGAGATTAGCTGTGTAGCACAGATGATCATAGTGACAGAAAAGAAAGCTGTAAAGGAATAGAAATGTTCATCTACTTCAGACAGGTATTTGTTTAATTTGTTCGTTCAAAAGCTTTAGTTTTTCAGTTAGAAATCCTATCCTTTTGGTATCTATCGTAGTACTTTCCTATCTTAAACTTTATAAATTTTTTTCATGAAGTTTAAGTTCAGTCTCTCTTATTGCACCACGAGCCTTTTTTTCTATTGTTATTGCCACCATAGACAAGAGTTGTATATGATTTTTTCTTTCCCGTTTGAAGTAGCCTCTTACATATTTAAACACAGTCATCATTTTCCCTCAAGCCTTGTCCTTCTCCACCCCTCTGCCCCCCTGGCTCATGTAATCTTTTCAACTTTAGACTAAACAAATTCAATTATTTCAGTCTTACTTCATTGCTTGTGTTTTGTAGATGCCTCACCATTCCTTTTTGTCTACTCTGGATTGTCTCCAATTTGATACACATGATTTTTTTGAAGTGTGGTGCCTAAAACTGGGAATTAGACTTCAACTTCAGTCTTAGTAGTGCTGAGTAGAATGGAAAAATTTTGATGTCTGATAATATTTTTGCCACTTAAATGTTTGTCTAATATTTGACCTTTTAAAAAGGTTTAAATCTTCTAATAGCATCTCACTGTTCATTCACCTGCAATTTGTAGTCCATTGTAGTTCCTGGGATCTATCTTGAAGACCTATTACTTTGTCAGTCCTTTGCCATCTGGTATTTCCTGTTTGTGAAAATGGTTATTCCCCCCAAAGTACAGATCTGTGCAATCAACTAACTGAACTGCATCCTTTTCTTCTACTTTTTTTAGACCATGTTTTCGGTCTACCAAGGTCACTGTGAATTCTGACTTTGCCCTCCATCAGACTTGTAGAGATCCCATCTTAGCATCATTTTAGAAAGCAGCATACTTTCAGAGATCTGTTATGCTGCGAATGCCTGGCGGAGTGGTGTCTGTTTGGTGTGGGGCAAGACTTAGGGCTGCAGCATCTGGATTTTGTTGATTCATTGATAGCTAGGAGGATAATGCTATGCTGAATGAATCTGTTGGTTAGTTACTGAGGATGTGTTTTTCTTAAACATACTGCTTGGAATCTGTGAAGTTGTCACTTTCAGTTATTTCATTTCAAGATCAAGTGTCATGAGTTTATAGTCTTCAGATAGAAATTTCACAAAAAAAATCTTACACTTTGGTATGGGGTAGAGGCTGCCTGGCAGAGGAGGACCACATCAGCAGTGAATTGTAATAATATACTAACTGCTTAGTAGTACCACAAAAACCTCAGCATTCTGATCTTGGTTTCTACCAAAAAATTCTATAAAACTCGAGATTTATCTTTTCTAATTGATTGGCTTATAGAGCTAACCAATGTGGAAAGGGTTTCAGATAGCATATTTGATTCCAGTACTATTTTTTCAGTATTTGAGATTTATGGGTTGGTTAAGAATTAGTCACTGAGGGAATCATTCTGAATAATGAATAAATTTGGTTGCAAACAGTTTGTGAGAAAGAACAGAGGGAGAAATAAATTTTGAAAATGTTAATTCACCCAACTGCAAGAGGACTTTTAGCCATCTTTTAGACCTTTATAGACCAGGGAACAGAAACAAATCTGGGGGCTTAACATAGAATCCAGGAAAAGTCAAAGGCAGAGGCAGGATTAGACTTCTTAGCTTTGTATTTTTTGATTTGATGATGGCTCTAGTTTTTTTTCCAAATTAGTTTGTGTATTTAGAGTTCTTGAGGGTAGGGGTATGGATGGAGGGCCTTAGAGAGCCATGCAAATCTCAAATTGCAATACCAACGAGCTTACCAACGAAGGGAAAAGGAAAACAAAGGCAAGAACAGCAGTGATGACAGGTCGAGGCTTAGGGTGCAATACTTGAAATTGCTTTGCGATGTGCCTGGTCTGTGGGGTTAGACACAGTTACAATCCTATTGTGCTGACATCTAATTCCAGAACACTGTGTGCACACAATACACCATAGATTTGGCATCACAGAATGAATATTAAATGCAGAACATAAAGCACTAAGCACCTTGTAAGCAAATCAGAATGGTAGGCTGAGAACATTATGAGTTAGTGTTTATTTTGGACCACTGTCTTAGAAATTAAATGGTGATTCTTTATGTAGATCTACCGTCAGGAAATGCCAAAAATGTGTAAGAAGAAAGATTATCCACAACCTAAATATTGGGTGCAAACACAGAAAATCAAACAAAAAGAGTAAATTTTAGAAGTATGAAAGACAAACTTGAGGAAAAAGAGTAGGAAAGCTGAACACTGATTTCATCAGTTCTCTCAAAAGCAGAGATCAACCGTAAGCAAATCTGTAGTACAAGCAGCTGAAAAAGGTCCACAATAAAGCTTTCAAATTAAAATAAAAATAAAAGCTGTAAGGTTATGAACAATAGTACAAAATAGACCCCAAAACACTTTTCATCAGACCACGAGATTTGTCACATAAGAGGACCAGAGTAATAAGCAGTAATTACATGTTGCTGGGAGTTAATACTGCTGAGTTGCTAATGCTCTAGCATAGGGTGGTTGCGGCAGCAATTTTTTGGTTCACCTTATTTTAGAAGAGCAGTATTAGGAAACTCTGTGAATATTGGTTTACTTGTGTATGCTCACTTCTTGCTTTTGCATTCTTCCTATTGGTTCTGTCAGAAATTATATTTGGAAGAAAGAAACTCCAGCTTTAGAAGAAAGGACGTTTTTGACTTTACAGAAGTGGTCTGGTGTTTCTAATGAACCGATAAGAACCCTCTGTACCTTCTGTGTGTACTTCTATGCCTATTCGTGACTTGGTGGTAGACTGCAATGTGGAGGTGTATTCTGTTGCTCAGTTGTATTTTAACTTGAAATATTGTGGGTATTCTGTGCCTAGGCTAGTTGTCAAGGAAAACTTAATTCAAAGGTATTTGCTTTTTGTTATTAGTAATGATGTCTTTCAGATTACTTGTTCAGTTACAGCTCGCATCACTATGACCCACCAAAAATCCTGCTTTGCCTGGCTGGACTGATAGACAGTTTGAGCAAAAATGTTCCCAGCTCCTTCCTGGAGGCTAAGCCTGAGGTTTTGCCTTTCTTTTGTCTAAATACAGAAAACCCACAGGCCATAGGCGATGTAAAGATCTCCCTCCCAAAATCCTGGTGAGATTTACTGCTGTATGAATGTCAGCTACACGGCACATACTTGGCCAAGACGAGACCTCCCACAAGTGCTGACTGTATGAGCAGGGTTTATGGGGTTGAACAGAAATATTTTCCTTGGAAAACAGAAACTCTAAAAATCAACACTAAAAATAAATAAACTCCGATTTAGACAAATCCAGATTTTTTTTTTTACGCCGAGATTCTTGTCATGTTGGACTCTGAAACCTGGAGTACACCGGGGCTGATTTGAATCACCTATCTGAACAACACAATTTCACAAGGTGGTGTCCTAATTTGAGATATGAGTTTCATGTTCAAATGCATCTGTTCCAAATTCTTTATACTCCTTTATTGTTAAATCTGGTTTTCTGTAACAGGGAAAGATTGAAAACTAACTGATTCTGGGTGGAGTCACTCACACATGACATTTGGTTCTGCTGTGGTTAACCTAGGAAACAGCCTGTCCTGGACTGTAACAAATTTTGAGGAAAAAAACCCCCATTCAGCTACCCTGCCTTACTTGCTGAAGTTCTCAATAAATCCACCTTTCTCTACATTTCTGGTCAGATTTTGTATGCAAGAGTGTGCTTCCAAGATACTCACATGAAAGTCAATGGCTTTCTGAACCTAGTTTTCAAACACATTGCCTCCCATATTCTTGAAAAAGCAGCTACTACACATTGTACAGCCCCACTGTCTCATCTTCCTACACCTGTTGAAAACACCTTTTCAGTGCCATTTAATTTGGTTTTTTTGTTGGATTTTTTTGTTTCTACTTATACGTTCTTATGTATTGAACTACTTGTTTGAACTACCTTCTGTGAAAATAGGCATATTCTTTGGGAACTCATTAGACAATTCAAAAACTTGAGCCTTTACCTCTGAGAGTCCCATCTGACACAGCACACAGTAGAGACTAGCACAGCAATAAAAGACTCCAAGCCTCTCCTACAGTAGTCTGAGGTATTTTTCATGCATTTGAAAATGACTAGAAGACAATTCAGGATTTTTGAAATCAAAATTGTCGTACCAGGTTTCCCCTTATTCTGGACTTTTGCTGTTACAAGGCTAAAAAATACATCAGTGGTACAGCTTAGATGAGTCTGAGCAATGACAGGGAAATAATTAGAGCACTTCACTGCTGCCCCAAATGTGATGAGAGTATCACCTGGATGTGGGTGCAGTTATATCCAGGATCTGGTACAAAAACACCAGTCCAAGTCCTGTGCTTGTGCACTCCATTCTGTACCTCAAAGTGTCTTGACCCAATTTCAGATTAGATTTGCTATCTGGTTTTTTTGTATTACCACAAATGAAATACCAAGCAAAAGCTTTGTTGTCAGCTGCTGATAGTTATCCCTACCGAAGCCACCAGGAGTTGCTGGAGCTTTTGCTAAGTTTGTCTCTGCTGCAACTTGCTTTTCCTACAGCTGTATATCTTGCAGCATGCTTGCGTCTCCTTATCTAAGAACAAAATACTGTAAGTAAGAAAGGTGGACTGCGATGGTTGAATCTTGTGCAGATTTTACTACATTTGCATCTGCAGCTTGCAGTTGGTGAAACAGAGGATGCATTTTTTATTTGAGGAAGATAGTAAGTCAGAAGCTTATACCACTTCTTTCTTGTCACTGATGAAATCATGATTATTTTATCTGGAACTCATTTCTATGGCTTTTAGAAGACTAACATAGTATATAATTCCCAAAAGGAATGAGTTCAACAAATATAATCAATTAAAATCAAGTAGAAAAGGGATTCTAATAAAAAGAGGCTACTTTCAGCCTGCTTGTGAAGAAAGGCTATACCTTGACCCTTCTGATCAGAAGTTTTCAGCCCAGAGGCTATGTCTGCCCTATGTAGTGATGCTCAGCTCCTGTACTGGGCTATTATTTTTACCTTTTACTGTTTGGATATATTCTTTATTCTCATCAGGTGTCCACATTTTATTGTATGCATTTTTATATTCATTGGAGATAGCACAACTGTAAAAAAGTTGAGAGAAGGTATTTAAAAGGTTATATTTAGTTCCTGAGAAACATTCTTCAGACTTTCTCTGAAGTCACTGATCCCCAAATCACGTCAACGTACATTTCACACTGCTGTTCATCATGCAGTCCACAGTGGTGTACAATTCTATTTGTGCATGCTTAATAATAGGGATTTGAGAAGATGTCATTTTGGCTCACGTCTTTTCTCTCTGAATTCCTACCTTTTTTTTTTTTTAATACATAAGCTCACATAACTTTCCTTCCGCATGCTTTTTGTCAGTGTTTTCATTTTATATGAAAATATAAAGTGCAGCTGTGAGTACCGCTTTGACATCAGGTTCTTTCTTTTTTTAGTGTCTAGTTGTTGTTTCCTACTGTCTCCTTTTTTTCTTAACAGCCACTTCCTAAAATAACAATATCCTTTATTCATTCTTGTGCATGGTCTGTATGATAGCTGTTTTTCAATTTCTGTAATAATAACATGCCTGACTGGTGCCTTCCTAATCTTCACAGCATTATTTTTCTAGAAAATATTTTCTATTATGTGTAAAATGTGTGAAGATTTCTTTCTGAGGACATTTCATTTGTAAATGCATTTTCTGCTTAGTGCGTTTTTCTCCAGGAGCTGTCTCTGTTCCATTTCCTACCAACAGCATAGATTGAAGATGTATTTGTTTGTGTCTTATGTTACCCCTGAAAAGTTAACTACTGTAAAAAGTGGTTGGAGTTGTTTGTTGTTGTTGGGTGTGCTTTTTTTTGCTTGTTGAAGCATTTTAAAGTATCTGAAGCATTATAGATGACCGAGAATGAAAAGATTGTGCAGGCAATCTCATTTAATTGGTAATTCTGTATTTATCTCCAATGCCTTTTAATCCATTTATCTTTAAAAGATTATGTCACCAACATGTTGAAGAAAGAATGGCATACGTCTGATTAGACAGCAGACTGAAAGGTGCTTTGATATCTAAATTTAATTTATTTCTCAAAGTGAAATAAATATAGATTCCCATAATTTTGCAGAAATCATACAATTGAAGTTTTCAGCTAGGAACTGAGCTTCAATTTGGAACATGTTGGTAAAACCTAAGATATGGATGTAGGTGCCTAAGAGCAGTATTTGGGATCTGGATTTTTTGATTTCTTTTTCTTGGATCATTTCCAACTTTTTCTTCTACCAATGCCCGTTCTCCGTAAGTCTCTTAATGCCTCCTTCTGTTGGGCCAGAAAGGATCCCAAGACCTGTCATACACTTTTCCTTGAGGTATTTCTGGCACTTGATTGGCAGCAGCTTCTAAAATTGTTTGACAGCCGTACTGCAAACTCACTGGCCAATGCTAAATCTCTCTACATTAACCCTGAAGGAGAAATGTATCATGACTGCTGGAGAATAAGTGTTTAACTTGATGGTGACCTAAGGCAAGCTAGAGCATTCACTCTAAAAATTGTGTAGTTTTAAAGATGCAGTATGGAGCAGAGAACATGAGTGGTCCCTCTTTCTCTTTTCTCCCCTTTGTTGTATGAGGCTTATGTATTTACTACCCCAAAGAATGCCTTAGCCACAGCATTTCATTTTGAGATCACAGGTTTCTGGTGTCTAGCCCCAAATGTCAAGACTGCTGTTGAATTATATTTTTCTTGATAAATTTCATCTAAATGGAATTAATACTCCTACTTTCCAGTAATGCCAGTCACCCCTCCCTGTTTATTTGCATCAATATTGTATTTATCCTGATTTTTACAAAGTTTCAGATCTGTACAGTTATTTCAGTTATCAGCAGTATCTGTTATTTCATCACCTCAACTATGACTATACGGTGTAATCTAGAGCCTTGGAATTTATCCTAAATATCATGTTGCATCCTTGGGCTCATTCACAAAAATGAATTGAAAACAAATTTAGTTGTGATCATGATTCCTCTCCTTGAATTGTAATACAGACCTCCAGAGATCATCTGATCTGACTTTTCATGGGGAAGGGAGCCTAGATGAGATTACACAGCACCAATTGCATCTTGAAAGCCTGCAGTGAAGGGGACTCCTTCACATCCCTGGGGATATTGTTCCATGGAGTGAAGGATTTTTCTCAGTGCAAAAAAAATTATTTCTTATGTTGAAATGAAACCTGTACCCACTGCGCTTTTCTTCTCCATGTGGCTCTTTGTAAAGAGAAAGCTTATGCTCTCTTTCTAACATCCTTTAAATACTGAAAAACTCTGATGGGGTTCCCACTGAGTTTCCTCTTCTCCACGGAGACGAGACCTGAATCGTTCAGTCTTTCTTCACACAAGAGGTTCTTCAGCCTTTTGGTCATCTTCGTGGCCCTCCTTTGGAAGTGTCTCCAGTCTGTCCGCATGTTTCTTGAATTTTGCGGGCCAGAACTGAACACAGTACTCCAGATGCAGCCTGACAAGTGCTAAGATTAGGATGATCACATCTCTGTCTCTGCTAATAATGCCGCTGCAGATGGAGCCCAGGATCTGATTTACCTTTGTGGCGGCCACTCTGCTGGCTCATGTTCAGCTTGTTGTCCACCAGGACCCCCAGCATGGCCACTCTGGCTCTGCAGCTGCACAGATCCTAGTCTTTACTGGGCTCTTTGGTTATCCTGACCCAGGTGCAGGACTTTGCTCTTGCTTTAGTTAAACTTCATACAGTTCTGTTCTTTGCTAGCCCACTCTTTCAGCCTGACCAGATCGCTCTGTAAGATGGCTCTCCCTTCTGATGAGTCCACCTCAACACACAGTTTGGTATGATCATCAGACCTAGTGAGGGTGCTTTAAATCCCATCATCCAAGTCATTCATGAAGATGATGAAGATGTTGAACAGCGTGGGACCCACTATTGATCCCTAGGGGACCTGCTTATGATAGGCTGCCAGCGTGAGAAAAAATCCCTGTAGTATTTCTCAACCTATGCTCCTAGAAGTCCATACCTAGCAGGGTTGGTGTTGTGTTGTTTATTTCCCGCCCTAACACATTTAAAATATAGTCAGTAGGTGAAATAGAGCATAGCTTTTGCTGATGGAAGGCAAGAGAGGGGAGGACAGATCTGCTCCTATCATCTCTCAGCGATTTGAAGGCAGGAATAGCTAGGAGGATCAAAACCCAGTGTTATTTTATTTCAGTTATTGGCTGGACAGAAATATTGATGTTAGATCAAGATCAAGGACATTTAATGTGATTTCCCAATAAATCTCTGTGAAGAAAGTGGACATTTTGATTGGCTGCTGTATTGTCTTACTTTATTTTTCAGACAAATGTGAGGACAAAAACTCAGGTAATGCAAATCTTTGGGCCAAATCTTTCAGTTGAAAGAAATGGGGAGTCCCTCTGCTCTCTTTCCCCTCCCACATGTCCTGTGTGCCCAGGAGGGCATAGGAGAGGGAGTGTAAGGGGCTGCAAAGCTTTGGAACAAGCAGACAAGTGACATCCTCAGAAGTAGCCTGGCATCAGGGCAGCATGTGTGGGAGAGATGGCACAGAGCAGGGAAGTGCTCCAGAGGTGCTTCTGCTTTTTCTGTGGAGAGCCCTCGGTAACTCACAAAGAGAGTATTGGTTATCTGCTTGTGACTGGTAGGCAATATTGATAGTGTGGCAGTTCATTCAGCAGTATGATTCTCCTGCCAATTAAAGGGTAAAATAAACTACTTCATTCCCTCCCTCCCTCAGAATTATAGAATAATTCAAGTTGGAAAGGTCCTTTGAAGGTCCTCTACCTTAAGTCCACCACTAAACCATGTCCTTCAGTGCCCCATCTACATATGTTTCACATACCTTCAGGGATGGTGACTCAACCATTTCCCTGGACAGCCTGTTTCAGGGTTTGACAACCCTTCTGGTGACGAATTTTTTATTTTCCAATCTAAAATTCCCCTGGTGCAAGTCCATTTCCCCTTGTCCTATTACTTGTTACCTGGGAGAAGAGGCTGACCCCCACCTGGCTACACTCTCAGGCAGTTGTAGGGAGTGATAAGGTCACCTCTGAGCCTCCTCTTCTCCAGGCTAAACAACCCCAGGTCCCTCAGCTGCTCTTCGTAAGACTTGTGCTCCAGACTCGATGCACATTGAAAAGATCCCCTGGAGCCTTCTCTTTTCCAGGCTGAATCACCCCAGCTCTCTCAGCTTCTCCTCATATGAGAGATGCTCTGGTCATGCAACCATCTGAGTGGCCCTGCACTGGACACTTGCTTCAGTATGTCCACCTTCCTTTTGTACTGGAGAGGCCAGAACTGGACACAGCACTCTTGATGTCTCAACAGTGCTGAGTAAGGGGAAGGGTCTCTCAATTGACCTGCTGGTGATGCTTTTCCCAATTTCCTAACCCATAAGGTTCGTGGTCTTCTTTGTTCTTAGGGTGCATTAGAATTGTTGTTTCATACTTGAAAAGCAGAAAGGCTTGCCCAGTAGTCAGTCTTCTGACCAGCTGTTGAGAAAGCTGTTCCACGAAGTTGAAAGCATATTTTGCTACATGAGCTGATTTTCAAATGCACTAGGGCTTACACTCTTTCATCTTGCTGTCAGGACATTCCACAAAGCACAGAAAGCAGCTCAGCAAGCAGAATAAAAGCCCCAGGTGGCAAAGCCTGAAAAATGAGTTAAATATAACTTTATGAAATAGCTCTAATGGCCATGGCAAATAGTACTCTTATGTTTGGGTTTTTTTGTTTGTTTGGTTTTTTTTTTTCTTTTTTTTTTTTTTTACTTACTTATTTTTTTTTTACTTCTACTTACTGTCAGTGAGACAAAATATCTATTATTCATTTTAAAATGCAAAGAAAGAGAACCATTGGAAGCAAATTGTTTTTCCTGGCAATTAATAATCTTAGAATTCTCCTTCTCTATAAGTGAGCCATGCCCACACAGATATATTGTCGTTATTTTTGCATCTTTCCATCACGAATAGGAAATATAAAAGTGCTGCTGTGTGAAAGCCTCTGTCTTCACACACTTCCCTGGGATCAGAGGTATAAGTCTTCTAACACTGCTACTTACTTGGAAAGAGTAAAACACACTTCAAAATAAAAGGCTCTAGTATAAAAAATAGCAGAATAAAACATACTAACATTTTCTCTTCTTAAAATTTTTTTGCACCCTTTAAGGAGGCAATATCCTGAAGATGACTCTCTGGGACCCTTTGCATCACTACTGATGGAATGTGGACATTCTGCAATTTCAGGGGACCACTGCCAGCTTTAATTTTAGAGAAACTTTACCTACCTGTGTAACACTTTTGCTTCTGTTAATTTTTTTCAAATTAATATAGTACATGGCATTTCTTCACCATGAAAAGATCACAGCAAGAGTTTTGGAGGCTTTTGGAAAAAAAGCTGACCTGAGGATTTTATCAAATGAACAACCATTTCATTTTTGTAGATAACCTGGAGCTGCAGCCATTGTAGTTCAAGATATAACCAACTTCTTCTATGTTTCTAGCTGTGGTAATTATGACACATACAGAGATTAAAAAAATTCTCAAGTCTCATGCTAGTTACATTGCTGAGTAGTAGGAAGGATATAATAGAATTTTAAAGATGTGTTTTAACATAAAATTTAATATAAAAAGGAATAGAAAAACTGAGAAAAAAATTAAGGGAAAAAATAACATGTAGGAGGAAAAAAATGTAAGGACTGTCGTAACAAGAGACCTCAAAAAAAACCTCTAGATAATTTTTGCTGGTGAAATTATGGTTGTGTAAGAACTTGATTTGTCCTAATGTGTTCCAGCCTTCTCTCAGCAACTAAAAGCATGATGCCATCATAGGGAAATGTGGCTAAATACAGAGCCGTTTTTTCAAAGGCTTAGTTTGTGCTACAGCATTGTAAAAACAATTGAGGTTTTTCTTGGGAACTGGCTGAATAGTCTTAAAATGTCATCCTTTAGCTCGGTTCTCAGATCAGAGGGACTGATTTAAGATGAGGGATGGATCTGTGCTTGGAAGATATGAAGAGCCCACTGTGGGAAAAGCCTTATAGAGCACCACTCAGGGAAAGGGTAAACCAGACAACAGCAGGATTTAGAGTCAGCTGTCAGCTTACTGATGACAGCATATGGAAAGTAGTTTGATATTAATAACAGAGCTGAATTACAACCTTCAGCACAGCCTGGTCTGCTCTTAGTTTCAGAGTTTAACTTCTGAGAACATAGGTTGTCTGTGAACAAAAATAGATGATTTAGACTTTAAACCTGAGAAGAATTTTCTTCTTTTGGTGGCCTCTACTGAATTAAAAGACCTTGGAAGCTCAGTTCTAAGGAAATGGTGAGTGCTATAACCTGTGTGTTTGCATTTCAGGAGTAACCCCAGAGAGTCCATGCCAGAACTGTTCTTCCTTGTCTATGAGCTATGGAAACAAAAGCCACATTGCTTCTAGTTTCTATTTTCTTCAGCATTAAGGAAAGATGAACTGATGAAAGTGGGAGTAGAGAATTGGTTACAGATTTCTATGAATGGAACAGATCTGGGAGATCACAGCTCAGATGTAAAAGTGGTTGAAGGCTAAATACTTCTCCTGTTACTTAGAACCATGTTTGTGGAAGAAACATATCACCAAGCATTGCAAATTTCATATAGATCATACGTGTCATGTATTTATATTTTAGTTAGATTAGCCAGAGGATACAATGAGCATTTATGCTTTTTCTATGCCAGTTTTATGCTGGCTTTGGGAAAATACATGATGCCTGATGGCATAGAGCACATTGTTTGAAAATACCTTGAATAAATACAAAACAGAATGAATTAGAAGGGTGCAGTATTTTTAATTCCATATTAGCAGGCTGAAATTTGGAATTGTAGTGTTCTAAAACTCTGGTCTGTGAGCAGATGCAGATTGGCACATGGAGCTGAGGGACACAGCATACACAATAGGATATTTGGCAGCTTAAGACCAGTGATAGCTAGTTGACCAGAATGAGAAAATTATAATTACATTATATGCAAAATGGAAAGGTAGTCATAAAGAGAGGTGTATTGATAGAGCTACCTCCTGATGTTAAATAATGGGGGAAACAGTAGCATTAATGAAAGTAGCCTTTACACTTTTGCCTCTAGGTGTCAGAACAGTCTGAAACCCTCCCTGCGGCAGGTTGATCCTGGCAGGCAGCCAAGCACCCACCTAGCTGCTCACTCACTCCCCTGGTCTGGGACAGTGGAGAGAGTCAGAAAGGCAAAAGTCAGAAGTCTTGTTGCTCATGGTAAAGACATATTCCTAAGTGTCGGAGTCAAAAAAGGAGTAAAAGAAAAAAACCCAACGTGATGCAAAAGCAATCACAGCAGACTGATTCCCAGTTTCTGAGCAACAGCTGCCTTGGAAAAGCTGTTCCCAGCTTCACTGCTGAGCATGATGTTACATCATGCAGAGCATCTCTTTGGTCAGTTTGAGCCAGCTGTATCAGCTGTGTCTCCTCCCAGGCTTTTTTCCACCCTGACCTACTCACAGGGAGAGCAGAGAGGGGAGCAGAGAAGACCCTGATGCTGTGCAAGCACTGTCCAGCAGCAGCCAAAATATTATTGTACTATCAACACTGTTTTGGTTGCAAAACTAAAGCACAACACGATAGGGACTGCTATGAAGAAAATTAACTCCAACCCAACCAGACCCAGTACACTCTGTTAAACAGACTATCAATTGAAACCAGTACCCAACATCCATTCCACTTCAGAATATTCATTATCACCATTTAAAAAATCCTAATTTAAATAACTCAGAATTTAATAGTTGTGCTTTCCTTTTGCTGTTGGAGTTTGACACGTTTGAATTTGGAAACCAAAGAGAAATTTCTACCATGAATGAAGTCTGGGGTCTCTGACATGCTTCTCCTATCCATGATTTTTCTATTCGTTGTGTAGCCTGTGCAACAGTAGCAGTGAATGCAGATTTAGAGAAAAGAGTATAGTGAAAATATTCTAAAAGAAAATTGATAAAATAGAATGAAAACTTTCTATTTCATTAACATGAGTAACCCATCTCCGTGTGATGAATGTGTGCTCTTGTCTTACACAAAAAGCAAAACCTGTTGCTGAAGGTAAATTGTAAGACACAAAATGGTTGAATGTAGTTTAACAATTGTTTTGTAGACTGAGGAATTTGAAAGTCAACAGATATCTCTTGTAAACAGATATCTCTCTGCTTTGCAAAGGAATTTAGATTTCCTAGACTTCTATGTCCTTCAAATTCTATAATGATACAGATATATACATATGTTTTAGTTTGGCTGGTAGCCGTGGTGAAACATGACACATAGATAGTTACATAATTTATACAATGCTTTCAACTGCTGTACTTTCTTTATCATCAGAAAATGAACTCGCCTTTAAATATATGAATTAGGAAATAGATGTTGTGTAGGAAATCACTTGGCTTTGTCCTTTGATGACACAGGACCATGTATAAGCAAGTGTGGTTCCTGCCTTTATGGTGAAGTGGGATGGCTTTTTTTTTACCAAAGTGTTTTCCTGGATTCTCCAGCTGATTTTATCCTTACCAAGTATGCCTTAAATCTTTTTATCTATGCTTCAGCATCATAAGGCAGGCCATCAGCATAGGCTCTACTGACTTCTAAACTGTTAGAAGTACAAGACTCCCATCAAAGATGCCACCTGCTAAGAGTGGTAGACCTGCTTACAGTGCTCTATGGGTTGTAACAAGACAAGAATTCAATAGAAACAACAGGGACAGAGCTTCCAACATTTGCACAAAAAAGGGTCTATATGCCGAATTAAAGAGCAAAGTAATTTCAGGGGGGATACACCAGCAGTGATATTTGTGTGCTGATTCCTCTGAACAAGCACCTTCCCTCTTTACGTCTACTTTACAGGCATAGATCTAAAACAGTCAATAACCTGCTTGAAAACTTTGTTTTCAAGTTTCCCTTTTCATCCTGTGCTTTTCCTTGTGTCTAACACAAGATTTATTTTGCTTTGCTTTGCTCTTTATTTGCCTTCCAATGCATACCTTTTATATTTTGTTTCCCATACAACTATAACGAATGCAGTTCTTCTCTTTTCCAGGCTTTTAAAATACACGTAATTTCAGTAGCATTGTTATCTATCCTTTAGTGATACACGACAAACTCTGGTGACTGTCCTTAAAGTGAGGTTTTGTTTGTTTGTATAAGAAGATTTTCATAATGAAAACAGGAATAAATAAAGCAAATGTTGTGACATTTGTCTGATTATATAAAATCTCATTCACTTTCCATGGGATATTAAGGAAAGCTACCTCCCTGAACAGATAGATCTTTCAATTAGTTAGTAAAATTCCAATGGAAATGCAGGTAGAATAGTTCTTTACACAGGACTTCCCTGTTTTCACAGAAAAAAATTATTTATTTATTTATATATTCATGAATACAAAGTTATTTGAAACAATCTTTTAAAAGCCTGTTGCACACAAAGCAATGAAAACGAGGGTAACAATACTATGTAGCACTTTGAAAAAAGTTTATTTCAACATGAACTCTATCTCTCAAAGCCTACTTATTCTGAATACATAACTAAGGCAGAAAACCCCAAAGAAAATTATATAATAAGAAGAAAATAAATTGAATTATTCCAAAGAGCAGTTCTTGTTACTATCTTTCTCTTTCATCTCACAGATTCTCTGTGACTTAACCTCATTTCTGAACTTCTGATTTGTCTGATTTTTGCTTGACATTACAATGAAGTGGACAGAGTGTGCCTCAAATACCAATGTTAACTTTAGCTGTACTTTATGTAAGAAAGGATCTTTTTGTAGGAACTATACAGAAGCTTGGCAGAAGCTGAGACATAATATCCACAGCTCCAAAGAGAGTCTCAGGCTTCATATTGCCAACTCCTTGAGGCAGAAACATTGTCCCAGTTTGTGCCCACCCAAGAGTGGCAGAGGCTCCTTCTGTACTGGAAGCAGTTTGAGTTTGCCTCTAGAAGTATTAGTCCATATCATGGCTCTTGTAAGAAGATGACCTTTCTGAATATCTAATAAGCTTAATTTATTCTTGTCTGAACTAGTATTTCTGTTCTATGTTTAATGCCATCTACCTGCCCATATGTGGGCATGGAAGAACAGGAATTGTATTTTTGCTGTAGCATTCTGCAATAGTTTCAGTCTATGTGCCTCTGTCTTCAATTAGTTTCTTTCTTGTCCTGATGTCCTCAAAACAAAAAAATTCCATATTTTACAGAAAGAACAAGAACTAAAATCCTTTAATTTTTTGAGTATGCACAGTGTCTTACTGAATCCCAAAATGAAGCACAAAAGAATTCTAATTAAAATTAATTGAGTTACTGAAAAATATGAATTTTTTTTGATTGCCTTGTTTTTCATTAATGTTTTCCTCAAACTACAAATCATTGTTCAACTCAGGAAACTCTGGTCAGTTCTCAGTCAGCTCCCTTTCTGCTCTCTCTAACAGGTAGCCAGGCAGTTTGGTCAAGAATGACTGTCCGAAAGAAACTACAATTCTCACAATCATGTGAAAAGGACAGGGAGCTGTGATGTTGTATTACAGGACAGAGGACAGCAGCTGAGGACAACAGGCAACGATCAACATGGGGTAAGGTTTGAAAGCAAAGCACACAGCAGTGGATAGCAGTCTGAGAAGAATTTAGGATCTTTAAGCAGATCCTTTGCAGATAGCATTAAAAGAATTAATATTTAATGTCCTGTATAGTTTATTTGTTATGGTTTCCTTTATAGCTTAGCAATTAGAGAACATTTAATTAGTTTTTTGCTACGTCATTAGACCTCACGTCAAATGACCAAGTTCAGAAATAAAACATAAAAGGTCAGTTTTGTAGTTGCAAAAGTTTAATAGCAGGATACCACGTGGCTCTGTTCTTAGGCTATTTATTGTGTCTGTAGATCATATTAGTAACCTCAGTCAGTCTGAAGATTACAGCATGGGGCTAGTGTGGCCAAGTGCCAGCTTTTGAGGAATTATCCCTGTCTCTGTGCGGAAGCCAACCGGCACCCCATATGAGTGAGCAGTGAACAGAAGCGTCCCTAAGGTCTTGGCAAATGCCACTGCAGCACCACATGGAAGCTGCTACTTAGGAAGGTTTGCAACGGCTTGGGTGGGAAAAGAGAAGGCCAAAACTGGGTCACTGGTGTGAACTAGCCACATTTTTGGAAACCAGTACTAAAATAAGTGAAAGTATTCACTGTGGACATAAAATGGCACATGAAAGGCACAAAGATAAAATGCAGTAGAAGGTGCAAAACAACACATAGGGATTTTAAGCCTTGGTATTTTTAAAGATGACCGTGAATTCAGTTTTGAAGACAAAGCAGCTTTTTGCAGCTCTGTTTTCCACATGGATTTTACATAAGGAATGTCTAAGTTTTATGTTAGCCATATTTAGCCAAGAGAATATTCAATGCTTACCTGTATTTTATTTTTTTATTAGCAAATTATATTTTCATAAAGCAATCGTTTATACAAGAGTGTATGATAAAAAATACCAGATTAACATTAATCACATTTTAAAGTAAATTTTTTGAAGTCCTCAGATTTTTATTTACTTCTTGTTCAAGTCAGCTTCCTGAATTACAGACAATACAGAAAATAGAAGATACCAGGAAAGTAGTTATCTCCAAAGCTTTATTTCTCTTTTTTTTACAAAAATATTGAATGGACTCTGCAAAGGCCGTGTCAAGTTCACAGTATATTACACATTAGTCAGTCTATAATTCTTCCTGTCCTCCATTTTATACCATGTTACTTCTTCATGAACTCTCTGGTGCTTCTCAGGCAATGAGAAAGGTGGCAGTAAGTTCAGTGCAATAAAGTCTACAGCCCTTTTCCTTGCCTCAGACTGAGGAAATTGAAAAACATCTGTCTTTCAGACATGTGTCCTGGTTCCATTTCCTGCTCCTTATCCTGAGGTCTTCGGTGAGCCTTCTTGCATGTGAATAATTCTCTCTTTTTGTATACTTTTGTTATTAATATTGTTGCTGTTATTCTTCATTGTCTTATCTCATCACTGTTTCCAGTAAATTGTTCTTATCTCAACCCATGATCTTCACCTTTTGGGCCTCCAGTTCTCCTCTCTGGCCACCTGTGGTGGGGTGGGGACAGAGGAGGGGGAAGGGGGACTGAGGGAGTAGCAGTGCAGTTTGGAAAGTCCCTGTTGGAGAAGTAAATTGGGGAGTACCACTCCTAAATGATGACACTTTGCAAAGAAAAACATTATTTTAAAAGAGATTTAAACTGTATTTAAAAATTCCAGGGAAAGTCAAGTTCATTTGAAAGCCTATTGAATAGTTACTGTATAGGATTAACAACACACCAGGCAGACGTGAACAGTCAAACTGAGCTTTGTATTTCTTCTTAACCTCAACTCAGTTCCTTTGTAATTCCTCAGTGATTACATTAATTTCACATTTGCATAAAATTAGTAGAAGACCCAGCACTGTTTCTACCTTCTCTTTCTTTGCAATTTTTGAAATACAAAATACTTTTAATCTTAGTTATTTGTAATTTTTTTTAAAAATTTTAATATCACCTGGCAAGTTGACTGTGAAAATAAAAGCATTCAATAAAGTCTTAAACTAATGCAAGAGGAACTAGTCAGGCTGCAATAAACTCTTCAAATGCCTGCTTCCATTCAAAAAGTGGGAAAAAAACCCTGAGATATTTACTGTTAAAACAACTGGGGTTTTTTGAAAGATCACTGAAAGTTAAGTGTTCCTGTGTGTACCATATATTCTGGTGCCTTTCTTCTCTTGCTCTTGCTTATGTGAATGCTTCAGCTATCCCCATGAAATCCAGGCACTGTGATACCTGCCCTTGGCATCACTTAACATGTCATCAGTAACACTATGGAGAATAGTCATTGGTTTCCCACAAAGCCTGGATGGTCACATTAGGTTCATGAGGGTGAGCTTTTAGGCAACTTAGAGACTTTGTCTCTCTCTTAAATGCATTTCAACAAACTAAAAAGCAAGTGTAGTGTTGGCTGTGAACAAGCACTTCAGGGATGTCAGGCAGTAATTATAGACATTATAGGCAGTCAACTTTGTAATTTGCCTCTGGATAGTTTAATTTAATCTGCCCAACAATGTCTTTTGGCATATCCTTTGTCTTTCCATCTTTTATAAATGTTACAGTTTGCACACTGCAGGGTTCTTACCCAGTGGTGAGTAAACCCCAGCATGTTTACATGGTGTACTTGCTGCTCCTTCAGTGGTTAGCCCTGTCAAAACCAGTTGTTCACCCATAGAATCAGATCTGCCTGCAGCCTCTGGTTCTTCTTTGTGAGGTCGTTAAGAGCCTTGGTGATGGTAACCTTTGAGGGCTGAGCACACCTGAGCATTAAGGAGCTCTCCCGTGGTGCCAGCTGCACAGCCTGTGCAGCTTAAAGTGTTCTTAAATTCATCAAAGAACCTGAAAATGGCCTGCTGTTTTAAAATGGGAATCTGTTGCTTGAGCTCTGAACTTTGGGCAATATGGGCACTAATATGGTGTTTGAAAACAAATATGTACGTTAAGTATGTAACTATGGAACACGTACATTTGTACCAAATATGTAAAAAATGGTGGGGACTTGAGTTCTGACCTGAAACTCATCCTAATTACTATCTGATTAAATCAAAGATATTTAAACATAGGCTGTCAGTTCTCTTTGCCCATATGTTCAAGTGCTTCAGTGTAGCATCCTGCCTTGCTTTCATATGCCTGCCTCAATATCTCTATGTTTGTGTCGGTGCTCACATTTTTTAGTGGCATTCCCAAATCCTTTGTCCCTTTTCCACCTCCAGCTATTCTTCCCCTGTAGTCTTCAGTCCCTGTAAACCCTTCGTGGACATCCAAACCCACAGCGGCTCCCAGGCAGGTGTTTGGTGGTACAAAGGTGAGTTCAGCAATTTCAGTGTGGCTGGATCATCCGACCTCATCTCCAAGCAGAATCACCACTCCTGTTAAATAATAGTCTGTGCTGTTCAGTGAGGGTCTCTATTACATATCCTATGTAAGAATATTTCCCAGACGAGCACTTCCTGGTGATGTAAGATGTATTGTATAATCATAGCTAAATAATTTAAAATGTGTAGTTTTGGGGGGCTATTTCATGTTAAGTAAAAAATACTACTAGATGAAGCATGAGTAACATGTAAAATGGTAATTTAAAACAAAACAGAGACCTCCTTCTGCTTGATTTATCATCCAGGACTTTTGTCTAGACTTTTTTACAGTGGAAACTTAAACACTTATTACTTTAACTAATAAAGTCTTCGTTTAGTACATTAATGATTTCCAGGCAAATTAAATATTAAAAGCAAAGTCTGTGAAGTGTAGCTTAAAATAGCCGAAGCTAAGATTCAAAAAGAGACATCTTATCTGTGAGGTGTCTGTGTGGGGGTATATGTGTGTGTTTGTGCAAGCCTGCCAGCACAAATGATTCAGGCTCATTTAAGAATGTGCAAAATATTAAGAACAAAGAAGGGGCTGGGGGAGGATTTGCCAGTGATGATAAAATCAGAGGGACGTATCTTCCTTTATCTCTCATGAAAGAAAATAATTAAAAATGGCAAGAACTGACCTTCAGCTTTCAGTCCAAACCTAAAGAATTAGTCTTAAAATATCAGCACAAGGAAATGTAATTATAGAGAACCACAGCAGATGCTACAGAGCCTTTTGCAGAGTGCTGAACACTCCCCAGGCAGAGAAAAAACTCACATCAGAAGAAACTGAGATTAGAGATGGAGAGAAAGTAAGTTATGTCTTGCAAAATGGGTCCCTGTAGACTGCTGTGGGAATGTAAGGCAGTAGATAAAAAACATGGTAATTTTGATCTCTCCTCTTTCTTGGAATCATTTATTTGTTTACTGAAATGAATTTTGGCTCTTAATTCTTGTAAAATTTCGGTAGCAGAACTGGTTTTTAATTCTTTTTAGATAAAGCCTTGAAAGGCCTTCAAGCAGAACTTCTTTCCTCAAAGCAATGTACAGCAGTCCTCAAAATAGGTGTGTTGCCAGCTGTCGTCATACAGCAGAATGGTAACGTAATAAATATTCATTGATAGACTGTAGCAGATCTGAAAACAAAGTGAGGATAAGTTTTATTCATGTTTAAAATGCCAAATTCTTTGTGTTAGTAAAAAATTGTTTCTCTTAGGTGTGTATTTCTGTGCATTCTTTGGTTCTTAGGACAATGACATTGAAGTAGAACAGACCTAACCCAGGGGTTAAAAGACCAGCAGTGCTCTGTGTTACTTTGCTATATATCCCTGAGTAAGTCACCTAGGGCTGAACTCTAGGAAATACCTGCCAACAGTTTGGGACAGAGCTCCCATTTTGGAAAAGGAGTAACGCAGAGAGAAGAAATTTGCTCTTATGCAGGCAGCCCTCAGAGTGGCATCCTCAAACGATACGTAGCTTTGGGAAGTCTTTTTAGAAGGAAAAAAACCCAATTGTTCTAGTGTTCTGCCAAGTACTTTGTGGCTGAGAGGTGTTAAGTGCTCTGTGGCAGAAAAGTGTTAGCAAGGGAGATTTCTTCCTGTTGATTGCAGTAATTTAGGTGTCCATTTCTTGGCTTTTGCAGGAGCCTGCACAGCAGGAAGCAGATGAGAATTGGCAGGAAGCACTACTGTGGACAGTTCACTGAGGTCAGGAAATCCATTATGATGTTTTGATGAGCAGTTTGAAATGGTAGGCATAGTAAGCTGCAGAACTGAAACATTAACTCCAGCAGGATTAAAATAAACTGAGTTTGAGAAGATCAGTGTTCTTAAACCCCTCAGTTTCAAGAGCAGGAGACTTGTAGGAATTGTATGATTCGATACATAGTTCCTTCTCCTCAGCATTGTTGCATGTCCATCCATATTATTCCTGTTCTTCAGCACCTTGCTCTGCAGCAGTAACACTGCAGGACATGCTGCAGAGTCCACTGGTATTTATCCTAAATATCAGTCAGGGATCTTGTGAATCAAAGTATCAGCTAATTGCTTCCTAAGACGGAGGCAGTCCCTCCAGACTAGGAAAATACAGCCTTTCTACAAGCTACCTTCAAACTGAAATGGAAGGTCTTTCAGATGTGATGGTGCCTGTTTTAAAATGTGGACCCATGTGGCAGACAGATATGAGGAAGGCCATGAGGTGTGGCACCACAACAAATCTGCCATGTGCTGTGGGATCTTCTGTATTTTCTGTAGCATACACATGTGGTACAGTTTCTCACTGTACACTGTAAACATCTTAGAATGGCTGCCAGCAGCGAAAACCACACATAATGTGGTTCTGGTTTTGTACTTCCTTGCACTGCCGCTATTCCTGTGTCAGAGATTGTGCCTGAGTGGTCAATGAAGAAATGTTCAGAATGCTGCATCTGTCTCTGTTCTTTCCTCACTCAGTTTGCTAACTCAGCAGAAAGTCTATGTTAACAGAATCACAGACTATCCTGAGTTGGAAGAGACCCACGAGGATCATCAAGTCCAGCTCCTGGTGAGTTTTGGGCTTTATGCTAGGAATCTCAGAATGTTTCATGTAATTCTCTATTTACTGGTGGATTTCAAGGAAGATGGGGAAGGAGAGTTCAATTTGGATTCAGAGCGTGTTTGAAGTCTGTCTCTGCTGCTACTGTGGATCTTGTGCAGTAGCCCTGGGAAAACCTGCTGGCAAAGCAAGGCAAGCTCTTAATCTCTGCTCTGTCTCATGCCCCAGTGCTGCTCTTATTTGCTCTTTTAAAAAAGAAAGGTATTTTACCCATCCCAGAATGAGCTTTCTGTCTGAAGCCTGTTATGATCCATGTCATATGAGACTTCCTAATGCTAGGAAGGTCTGGAAACAAAAAGTCTCTTATTTCCTTTGCCTCTATTCACAGGTCTGCTTCATGGTCTTCCTTTAGGCTTTCTTCATCACCTATAGTCTCAATGTTTCAAGGAAAATAATTGATGCCAATGGTCAGAAATGTAAAGTTCCTCTTCCTACTCTTTTCTGACTTCATATTTTCTCCATTTCCCTTGGATTGTTCAAAAAGTGATGTCAGAGAGAGGTTCAGGGTTGATTCTGCTGTTTCGTAGCTGTCTAAGTCAACACAATAAAGCTAAGTCCTTTGAAGCCTTCAGCACCATCAGTGTTTCGGTGTGTGTATAGGAACCTTGTCTTAGAAGGGCTTCTATATGAGTGGATACCTTTACAAATAAATATATGGCAAATCCCCATGCTTCAAGAAAGACCTCTGCCACCCAGCATGTCATTTGGTTTCGGCAAGAAAATATAGACTGAGGACCAGATTGTAAGCTGAGCATTTCCCTTCCTTTTGGGAAAAGTCAAAGGTTTAATGGTATGAAACATATTTGATGTACACTGGAGTTTTCCAGATCGCTTTGTGTGTTGCTGTGAGACAGGGCTTGCACCTCAGACTTCTCCTCATTTCTTTCATGCTGTTCTGAAGCATTATAAAACAGGATTAAAAAAAATTGATATTACTTTTTTTTGGAAATTTTCTTGCAAGTAAACAAAGTTATAAGCTGTAGCAAGTGGAAGTGCAAACAGTAGGAGAAATACAAAGCAGAATATAAACATATTGTGTATAATGGAATAATAAACATAACCCTAAACCTACATGAAAAACCAAAATGAACGAAGAAGTGATTTGTTGTCTGGTGATTTTGTGTACCTGTTCAGCAGTTATGTCAGAAGAGAATTCAACTGATGAAGTGCAGCACAAGTATTAGGCATTACTTATTAGGTGGAATTTTACAAAACCTAGTAAAACATAACCTGCATTTTAAGGAGATTAGTTTGGAGCTAGAAATATTCAAGTATGGATGCAGAGGGAAAAGTACCACTTCAGGTATTTTTACTTACAATCATTTTTCTTTCTCAGAATTGTTATTTAAACAGTGCTTTGAGATCTGTAATGCTAAAATAAAAGTCCAAATATTTAACTACTGATGTCATAGTGAGTTTTCAGTGAAAAGTTGAATATATCAATATATATGTAGGTTCTCAAACCATGGAGTTAGTATACCAGTCAGATCTTTTTAAAGAAAGAGCCAGGTCATCCATTCTTTTCTTTACAGAGAATAACATGTCTATACTATGCCTAGTACAGACAACATTACTATTTCATTGAGATAAGGCAAAAAAAAAGTTACAGTGAGAATCACTGAGAATACACAGCGAAAAGATGTTGAATGCCACATTAGGAAAGAAAAATGGTGGAATTATTGTTTGTGGCTCTCTATTTATTCTTTTGCATACCATCTTGCTCAGGTAATCCTGACTCTATTGTTTAGGGTGCTAGTAGTTGTAATATTTGTGCTGTGACACAGCTTCTGAATATTCATAGGACTGGAAATTCTTTCTGCTCAGTTGAGGGACTGAGGTGACATGGGAGGTGTTTTCACAATGTTTGGGGGTGCGTAGCCATTATTTTCAGCCTCTCTGGTGTGATATGGCTGCTATTTAGAAACCATGAAGAATTTGCTCAAAGGAGCTGTAGGAATAAAGAGTACCGGTAAATCTCAGTCTGAGATGTGTTAGTTGCTATTGAGATACTCAAAGAAAAGTGGATTAGCAAGCACTTAGTAGTAAACATGTGCCCAGGGCCTGACAACCTTCGAATTTAAGGATGTATTTAGGGATTATTGCCTACATTAAAAACAGAAGACGACGATGGTTTTAAACAATGTCTGGGATGTGGCAGGTGTGATTGTTCCAGGGTCTGCATTATCCTTGATGAAAATGATTTTTTTGAGAGGCTTCTCATTTTATCAGGGCAGGTTTAGTCCCTGTCAGAAGGCATCCTGAATGTCTGGGATTGGCAACAGGCAAGATTTGGTTGAAGTGCTTCCTTTGGTCCTGTAGGAAATATGGTGGCTCATGGCATGCCTTGCCATCACAGGGAGAAAACATGAAATTATTCATCCTCTGATGTGGTGAACAAGTTCTGTCGCCAGAATTCAGAGGTCCTAGCCATAGCTGAGAGGTGGTTTGGACAATAAAGCAGTGCCGTCTACTGTGAAAACCCTTCAAATGGGAACATTCTTTTAAGCTCAGTCAGTCCTTGGGCTTGATCCAATTTTAGAGAGGGAAAAGCAGAAGTTTTTCCATGGCTGCACTAAGAGCAAGATCAATAGTCTGCTCTGTCCTGACCTTTCAAGTTTTTCTGTTTCCTTCAAGCTTTTTTTCCCCACCCCAATTGTCCTTTATTCTAAGCTGCATATAAAAGCAAATTTTGGGATATTTCAGTGAAAAAATCTTAGAACCACACAAAGCAAAGCTGGGTCTAATGTTCATTTATCCATATAGATTAAAAGCTCTGTTTATAATCAGGAAGCAATTTTCATGTGTGAGGAAATTCAGGAGCTGAGGATTATGCTGGTAGAGGGGGTACATTCCTTTCAAGTCTACTGTACTGTTTTTCAAATCAATTTTTTTAGCCTTTAATCAATCACTTTTGATTTAATTGACACTGACTGCAATCCTTTTGCTCTTTGCTCTGCTACAGTTGTAGCCAGCACAAGTTTGATTGTATGTAGAGTGGGCCCGTTTGTTTATTTCCCAGGAATGCAAAGTCTTATCCAAAGCCTTTAAGTTTTCTTTATCTTCTCTCATTGAGAATTATGCTGGAGTTAGAAACACAGGGACATTAGTTTCTTGGCTAGCAGAGCATTTGTTCAGTTAAAAAAAAAGTAAATATCTACCATTTGTGCTGCTGCATCTGCTAGCTGTGGATATGAGAATATTTAATATCTAATTAATTGTGAAAATGAGACTAATTAATTTTAAGTATTAATCTGTGACTAATGGCTCACAAGTCTCAAGAGAAAATGTACCATTCTGCTTCTTATGTCGCTTAAGAAGGTAAGGTAAAATGCAGCACTGCAAGTTGTTTTGATTTAAAAATAGAGTAATTTATTTTATTGTGACTTTGAAAATGACCAAAGCAGCATTTGGCTGTACCATGAGAGTGTGCTGTGCCTCTCTTTCAGTGTCTTAACATTAAAGCTCTTCTGACAAATATCTAAGTCTCTTGCACAGCATATTGAAATTCTGCTATTTGAATTATATTTGAACTTATTGTCCAGCATCTATGGCTTTCAAAGCTCTTAAGGCTCAAAATTGATGATAGTAATGCTGAGCTCTTGTACTTTTCATAAAAAGTGTCTCTTCAGTCCATTGATAAAGAACATGAAACATTGAGAGGCTAAACGACTTATCTACCCAGTATCATCTGAGAAGTCACGAGTAGAACCTGAGAGAAACGAGGCTCAAGTCACTTTTTCTAACCACCATACACACTTGACTCCTTGCCTCTATAGCTATCCATCTCTGTGTCCAATTTGTATCAGTATAGTAAAGAATCTTTGAAAACAAAAAAAATTTCAAAAACAGTGTTGGAAGTCAATTCTGTGGCTTTGCCACACTTTTTTTCATACATTTCACTTTTTTTAATGAGGTCAAAGGTTATTTACATGAAGCGAATATTGTTCCTCTGGATTTTTTTCCCAGCTGTTTTGCTCCTTTAGTGCAAGACACTTTCTCTGCTTTTTACGTCAAACTTTTCCATGGCAGCCAATCAAGAAGTTGTCACTTTTGTTGCCTGACAGCATAAAATAGCAATCGATGTCCTCCAGTATGGTACCCCACCTAGAATTATATCCCAGGGGTGTTTACTTTCTATGAAGTTTAAATACGAGTAAAATTTATCCTAATTTTGAGTTTTACAACAGAAAGTATCAGAGATCATGGTTATGCCTCCTTTCCGGCTTCTTTTCTTTCCTGGTACTTTTCTTTCATCTTCTAACTTGACATGCTTCCCTCTGAGAGGCTTGATCTCAGTATTTATCTCTGTGTGGGGTGGCTTGCCACAATGACATTTTAGCAGAGCTCTTGTATTTGTCCAGCTGATGTTATTGCTCCAGGTGCTTCTGAGCAAAGGAGCACATATTAACATGCTGGATTACTTGCTTTCAGTCCTGCTACCCCTGTTCCAGAGTCTTCAAGGAAGCCAGCAACTATGCATCTTCCCCGGGGAGGGCAACAGTGACCAGGTTTAAAAACAGAGGCAGGCATTTTGTGGGACTTTCAAGGACCATGTGTGAATTACAGAACCCTGCACTGACTCTGAAGCTTCCATAAAACCCACTGCCAGCGTTTTGTACAAGATCTTTTTCAGTACAGGTGAGGCTTACCTGTGGTGTAACATCATGGGTATACCCAGACACTTCATGTGTGTGATACGTGTGTGAGGGTATTTCGAGTCATGCAACAAAGAGATACCATACTGCTCCCTCAGTCCCAGGTAGACCATGTCACCTAAGGAGAGTACGCTGCAAGGCAGCACATCTCCTTGATTTTGCCAGAACCTTTGTGCTCCCTGCTGGAACAGATGTCACAGAGGCCTATGCCAGCTACATGCATGGTGGGGATTCAGGTTCCACAGAGAAACTAAAAAAGGGAGAAATTTGTAGGTATGAATGAAGAGGATTCATTAATTTGTTTTGTAATCTATCAACTGAACTCAAACAAAGGGTTCATTCTCTTGAAGTCTATAAGAATAACAAAATATCGTTTAATTTCTAAATGACATTTCATTTTGATAATGGAATTATATGTTGTCAAATACGTGAAGGGTTACAGATCCTTTTTATTTCCTAACTGAAACATTTTGCTGTGTTTGAACTGAAATCACAGACTACTCCAGTTGTTCCATTTTGAAATGTATATATCTGTATTTATTTATATATTTGCTGTTCACTGTACTAAAGCGGAGAATGCTCAGAGAGTTGCTCAGAGAATTTTCCTGGAGGAAACCAGGACATGAGAGAAATCCAACTTCTTGGTATTACTTTCCCTTTTTTTGAGGACTTCTTTGCCAAAATACATTGCCTTGTGTTCAGCAGAGTTTTCATTGTGTTTTGGCAAAACCTTACTTTTTCAGTTATCCTGCAGTCTGTGGCAAAGCCGTATTTTAAATACATTTCTGTGTGTCTGTAAACAGCACAAAAAAGATAGTTAATACTGACCTTTTTGTACCTCCTTATCCTCTCATTCTGGAGCAGACTCTGTGATTTTGAAGTTTTCATCACTAAAGTGATGTGTAAGTGTAAGTGTAAGTAAGGTGCAATCAGCATACCTACCCTCAATTTTCTGAGAAGTGTCTTTAGCTGGATGTGTCTGCTTCTGCTTCTCTCTCAAACTCTTCCATTTTTTTTTGTTTCAACGAAGGAAGAAATTGCAATTACAAAGACAAAAAGAAAAAAAAGAAAAAAGAATAAAGGAGGGCTTTGCTAGGTAGAGAGTAATCATGTTCATAAGAATCACTGTTGCACTGTTGCAATCAATGTAGGTAAGTGGAGCTGTGGAACAAGCAGATTTGGGATAGTATAATAAGCTTGTGTGAAGATACAGAAATAATAATTTGGAAAACTTTTCTTCTCCTGACTCTGGTGTCTCCTCTTCTTGTCATTCTTCTCTCCCACAGATTGTTGACATAATTCCTGAGGAGCAGATCAGCTGTTAATAGTGTTTGCTTTATATTCATGAAAATGTATCTCAGTAAAGATGGGGAGAATTGTAATATTAGAAGTACTACAGGTAAACAAAATTCTGAACTGAATGAACTTTAAAAACTTCCTCCAAACTACTGATAAAATGAGTTCCTTACAATGCTGTAATTGTGAGAGACGGGGTAATATATTCTTGAGTTTACTGCATATCTAGCATGGAGCAAGGTTGCCTTCATTTGCTATTTTTTGCAAAGAGTGACTGAATTTTGCATGCAATCTTTCATTGTAAAATATTTGAACAACTTTTTCCTGCCAGCAATCACAGAAACAGCTGAACAGAGTGTTTCTTCCTCTGTGCTTTGTTTGTTCCTAAGAGGTCTACTAATATGGAAACTGCACTTAATTTTCATGTTTTTAAACTAATATTGTTTTTTAAATTGGCTCTTGGAGCTTGTTTTGGCCAAAGCCCTCTAGGCTCTGCTTAAGTAATACACTAATACAAATGTCATACACCAAAGTATGTCAGTATGTCAAAACAGAGATACTTACAGGGGTCAAGTTAGGCATGTGACTCAGTAGTTTATCCAGTGGGAATCATGACATCAGTGAAGGTAAATAAGGCACAGGGAAGATCAGGTCTCTACTGGCAGTATTTTGTGCTGATTGCATTTTCTGTTGTGTGAGGACAAAGCTAAGTTCTGCAAAGGTGAAGAGAATAATTAAAATGGGAAGACAAATCCCCAAACAGATTGAAAAATAGGTTTGATTTTTCCCAGAGCTTTATTACTTTATTGTAGAAAGATAAGACAAAGGGAATACTCAAATGTTTGTGCCCTCTCTGGTAATGACAATGTTAAACATCACAAGCACATTTTATGTCCGTCCATTCAAGAGTGAAGGTAGATGTGTTTTAGAATTTCATACACTACTTTGCTGCTCCAGTTAATGTTCTGGTTCCTGTGCTACCCAACAGTCTATTATAGCTTGTTTTATTATTCAGTGACTTCTGTTGAATAGCTTGAAATGATATATAGTGTTGGAAAAAGAAATGCATTAAACACGCAGTGTTAAGTTAGCACACCCTTGTTTATTCCCTTGTTTTGTTTTTTTTTGCGGTATATGGCAGACTTTTCCTTCTACTATTCAGAATCACACAGAAATGAAATACTGATGAAAAGGAGATATCAGGTTTCAACAGCAGATAGTGAGGGTTTAAATTCTTATGTCCAATCCAAATCCTAATTTGACCTTTGCATTCCTGACTAAAATGTTAGAAGTTGTTAGGAACTACTGCCCTCAATACCTTCCTGCCATTGTCCTTCTGGCAAGCACCATTGTGTTTTAAAGAGCTCCCTCTTGTCCTACTCAGATTTTCAGTTTTCTCACCTTTCTATGATTATTTCCCACCATTTTTGAATTAAACAAGTATTTAACAGGAAAATAGCTACTGAAGATTTTATTGAAACTGTTTTTTTTAAACACTTGCTCCTAAGAACTGGGTCAGCCGCTGTGCTCTCACGGCCAACCCACTTGTTGTGCTGTTGTGGCCTTAGAGTGGTCCTGAGGCAGGTCAGTGCCATGCAGAAGCCACAGGGATCCTTGAAGGCAGGCTCCTGGATGAAGTGTTTTCTGGATGAATGTCCTGGTTTGAAAGACAGGTGTCTGCCAACGAAGGTGGGAACCTTCTTGGGATAGAAGGGATGACCCTCCCCCCTCCAAATTATTATACTGTAGAAATTACGGGGCTTTCAGGCAAAGATGTGGGAAAAAAGAATAACAGTTCTTTACTGGCACTATATATCTCTATATATCTAACAAGACAGACAAATGGCAACAATAAGGGAACAGCCAAACCCAGTCACAGTCCTGTGTCTGTCCTTGGGTGATTCTCTGTTGGGGCAGAGAGGCTGCGGTGACTCCCCCGCGGATGCAGGGGGCGCTGTGGCGTGACAGCGGGGACTCTCCACGTGGCAATGGCGGCTCAGGCGAGAGGGAGAGGGAGAGGGGAGATCGCTCCCAGTGCGAACCCACGGGGCAGCAGCCTGGCTCAGCACCAACCTCGGCAGCGGGCAGCAAGCAGCGCGGGCAGGCAGGGTTGACTGGGGAGCGATGGACCTTGGTATCACCCACTGAGCGGCCAGCACAAGGCAGGAACAGCAGAGACGAGCAGCTCCGGGCAGCGACAGTTACAGCGTGACGCTGCACCCTTGGCCGTGGCAGGACCCTCGCAGAGACGTGGCAGTGCAGCAGCGCTCTCGCAGCAAAGCAGCACTTGCTGCATGCACCACCAGCCTCACTGAACGCTGAGCCGAGAGAGCAAGCCTGGCCCCCGCCCCCTCCAGCCAAGTCTCAGAGTCTTTCCACCTCGCGCGAGGTTACGCTGCAGCCCCTGGGAGCAAAGGCCAAAAGCTCCCAGATCTGTTTCTCTGGCTGGGTGATTATTGTGGCATGTGGGAGTGTGGGCAACCCTGTCATTGTCTATGGTTTTCCTGAATTAGGAAATTACTAATGTCAGCCAATATCAGCCAGCTCCCCATAGTTTCCCCAAAGTGTTATGTTTGCTGTCTGGAGTTACTGTGATGAATGAAAGAGAAGCAGTCGGTGAGGCTTCTGTGCACTTTCTCCTTCACTATCAGGTACTATAGCTGAGTGTCTCTATACTTATGGTTTCAACTCAGTAGACTGAAACACAGAGAGGACAACAGCTTCTTTGTCAAGTTAAAAGTCCAGAAACCAGAAAGGCTCACTTGAATGTGCTGCTACTGCTTTTTGGGTCTGTGTGGTCTACCTGCCATCCTCCAGAATGAGGACAAAGTTGAACTTTTTCTCACTGAATTTAGTTCTTAGAAAAATCTACCCTATCTCCAGTCCAACCGGATTACAGAAAATTACACTGTAAATGTAATTTTTTTTCATAGGAATAAGTTTTGATAATTTTAGACAAATACGCAAAGCAAGCTGCTAGGCTTCATCACTAAAAAAAAGCAAAAGAGCAAGGGAGATGTAGTGTAGGATGCATGCATTGAATCTGATTTCATTAGATGGGTGATCTTTAGCTAGAGTGGAAAACTCAGCAAGTCTGCATAGACATTTTCTCATTTGACTTTAAGAGCTGACTGAATGAAGCTTAACATGGTCTAAGTATCAAAAAAGGGCTGAAGTGAGAAAAACTGAATTCTGGCAAATATAACTACTTCAGTGTAAATCTCTGCATGGATCCATTTGCTTCTTGGTCAAAGCATAAAAAGAAGCAATTTACTGCAAATCAGTATCAAACTGCCAGGATTAATTTTTTGTTCTTATTTTTTTGTTCTTGAAGGCTTATACAACCTATTACTTTGTTCTTGCTGATATTCCATGTGGAATAGGCCTTCTATATTTAGAACCTTAAAAAGCATTGGTTTTTATTTTGTTTTTATGTCTGAAATAAACTGCACCAAGTTCAAGCAGGGTGCTAAAAGCCATTTTAGTTCTTCACTGGTTCAGAAATCTTCTAAAAATATGCTTGTCTTTGTCTGGAGGGCTGTAGAATTTGATGTTGCTGTTGAACTTTTGCATCTTCAAACCAAATGTTTTTTGTTCTTCAAAGTAAAGGAGGACTCTACAGACTTGAACTCTGTGTAGTTAAATGCTGCTGATTCATTGTTCTTACATCTCTTTACATAAATAAGAGTGACTGCAGACTTCCAAACAGTCATTGCTATATTTTTGTATACTGTGTAGAGATTATAATGTTATTTTGTATTTGAGGTTAAACTTTGGGGTTTTATCTTCTAACTATCAAATCCTATTATTGAATTTAATGAACAAATTTTATGTGCATTCAAATGCAATTATAATTTAATTTTCTCCATAGCTTTCACGTTCTCAAAGAGAACAATTTGCCAATTTGCATTTAATTCTTGAATTCAGTTTGTTTTACCAGATGCTCTGCCATGCCCCTTGAAGTTTGGATGCAAAGTAAATAGAAAACCAAATTCTTAAACATCTCCCACCCCCACAATCCATGTTTTACAAAGAGATGGAACTACTTCTTTCTGTGAGCCATATCTGGTTCACATTTTCAGATCACAGCTGCTGAACAGAGAAAATACTGCTAGAAAAAAATAGAGTCTAATTAAATTTGAAATGGAGAATGTTATTTATGAACACCCCTGTTGTTGGCTTTTGCATGTTTTTAATGATCCCTTAATTGAGTTAAAAGTTATTAAGATGTTTAATGAGTTTAATTGTTAGTGATGTTAAGAAGTTGTTAAAAATGTTTTATCAAATTTGATTGTTATAGGGTGAATGTTAAGACCATAGTTTATGAAGTTTCCCTCTGAGAATATGTTTTTAAACAGTTTGAAAAAGTTAATTGTTGAAGACATATTTTAAAACAGTTTTATGACATTTTATTGTTAAAAGTATGTTAACKARTARGCTGTTGGATTGATTCAAGATATTTGTGTGGTGTTTTAGTTAGTTTTCATGAGTTTTCTTATGTTAGAAAAACTCCCTTTTGAGTATTCTTTTAAGCCCTGATACTAAGGTACAGTAGACCCTCCTGGGGAAGCCTCGGGCTATTTTTAGCAACTAGCAGTTAAGCTGCAGTTCAGCCCCACCCTGGCCTGAATTTCAATTAGGATGATTTCCCGCCGAAGGATTCTTCCCCTGACGACAGCGAGGCATTGGAGGACTTGTATGACTTCACTGCAGGACTCCACCAATCCTCCTGGACCTTGTGGGCTGGACTGTGGGCGGTCGGGGGTGGAACCAGGAGACAGTAAAAACCCCTGCACAGGGGCAGGAGCTGCTATTTTGCCCTGGAGTAGCCCGGGCAAAGCCTGGTTCTGGGTTACTGGCCTATCTCCTCAGAGAGACTGAATTAATTTACCCTGTTTCGGACCAGCTGAAGCAGAGCCCAGTGTTGCAAGACTTTGGCCGTGCGTTATCAGCCGGGCAGGCGCTTCAGGTCTCTGATCCTGTGTACCCGGTTTATTTACTTTTATATTTTTTTGGATCCCGGATTTCATATTTTTTCCCTTTTTTTTCCTAATTATTTTTCTGTTAATAAATTACCTGTTCTTTTAATTAAACAAGAGTTGTCCCTTTATTCCTGACAGAGAATACACACATAATCAAGAAATAGTTCAGATAGCAAAGTTATTTTCTGAGTTTATGCTCAAGTATATGCATTATTTCTACAGGACTTACTGTCCGTAACTAGACATTGGATATAACTCAAATGAAGTTAAATTACTGTGGAGGATAATTCAGTTTTTTCAATTCAGATACCGTGTTCTTCACCTATCTGCTCAAAAATTAAAGTAGTATCTTCTCTAGAAGCCTTTTCCTGTCCACTATTTAAACCTGTCAATTTGTCCAGTCTACTTTGGTGTTTTATTTTCTCTTGACCAGGTGAGCATATGCTGTAGCTGCACTGATGTCACTTCTTGTGTGACAGCTAACTTTTACTGACAGAGCTTATGCTGCAACTGAATCCTAAAGTATAGGATGGTAAAGATATAAATTGATAATATCCTATGGCTCATTACTTACTTCCACTTTGTCATTATGCCAAGTGTGATGAGTAGGATATCTTCCATGAGAGAAGCCTCTTAAAACACAGTTTCTGGATGTCCTGCTGGAGTTTGAGAGTTTGCTGAACCACTTCTGATGAAGCACTTTGTTAGCTGTGCCTGACAAAGAAATGGATATACTAACCCATCCCACAGACAAGCATTTTCCTAATGTCATTACACAGCTACTACAGAGGGCTTCTGCATTTCTCAAAAATCACAGCCTTAAGTCCAAATTCGAGGTAGGAGCGGTGGTAGTAAAAATGTAGGGTTTTTTTTTCTGTGAAAGGCTTTAAAAGGCTGTCAATAAACATTTTTGGCCATACATTAACCGGTAAGGGACTTCCGCAGCTATGCAGGTCAGTATGTGGGTGAAAGTAAGAGGGTGAAATTATACATTGTGGTATTGCACATATAATTGAGGCGTATGTCTCACCTGCAACTACACTGACAAGAGATGGATTTGACAATACCAAAAGATTTCAGAAATTCATCTGGTTTTTACTGATTTTTTTTTTGGTCAACTTTTAAAGTAAAATTAATTTTCCACTCAAGTCTTTAAATCAAAAGAATGGAGTTTTTCTAAAAAAAAAATAAATCTCTGACTGCATTTAAAAAAATCATTTAATATCTTCCAGATTATGCTTTATTTGGTTTGCTATACTTGCCTCCATTTCTTAATTGACAGAAAAAGGAAAAAGAGCAGTTATTCACAAATGTGAATACATTTGCAAATGTATTTTGTCTGTCCATGCTATAATAGAGAGATGTTTCAGGTAAGATTATCCTGCATGTCAAGTTAAGGACTCTTAAGTGCATTACCAGTCAGTTCTTCTAAGCCGAGTTATCTCCAGGTTTCTTGGGGGCCGGAGACGGTGATATGAATTAGAAACAGGGAACTAATACATCTTCTGTGTACACTGTGAGACTTGTCATTTCTGCTATCACCAAAACCTTGCAGGAGTAAATCTCCTTATAATTCCCTACAGGTTTATCTGAAATTCATATGCATTGGTCTGACCTGTCCCAGTCTAATTTATCCTTCCTAATGTCCTTTCAAGAGTTAAATACTACTTTTTGCTTATCAGCATTTGCTCACTAGGTTTCGTTTGAACAACAGACACACATGGAAAATAAGCTCACCTGCACTGGAGAAACAAAGTTTAAAAGAGGATGGGGTTTAGGGGTAAGATTTCCCAGCTGTTTCAAAACCAAACCTGCAGTCTCGTCTCACTCGCTGCCTTATCAAAGATCACTGGGGCACAGCATCCTAACAGCACAGTGACTGCACTACAGCAGTGAACCTGGAGGTAAGTGGAATTGAAATATTCCAAAAACTGGAGTACAGTGGTAATTGGTTCTGCTTCCAAAACTGCCTTTGCTTCTCTGGTCTCTGGTTAGGCAGAAGTTGTTCTTTCCTGACTAATCCTGACCACCTCATTTCAGTTCAGCTTTGTAAGAAAAGCAAGGAGATGCTACGTGGTAAGGAGACGTCTGTGGCTGGGTGCTGCGGAAGGCTGGCGACCTCCTGCCATCCCTGCACCCAGTCCTGAGGCATGAGCTGGGCTTGATGGTCCTTCACACTGTGTTCTCTTTGGCTTTGTCTCTTCAAAACACGTGCCCAGATGTTACAGACCAAACCCAACCCAATAAAGTCAAATAATAATTCAAAGCTGATTCAACTTCACTAATAATTTTTCCAGTCATTCTATTTTCTTCTACTTTATTTTCTCTTTTTTTTCTTTTTCCTTATTGATTTTAAGGAGTTTTCAGTCAAGGCCATAAGGCCTTTGATTAATGGATGCCAGAGTTACAATACTGCAGTATGGATCAACTATTGCTTAATCATGCCAGATCTTGCAAGCCATCTAAACTTAGACCTCAAAATCAGCTCTCCAGTAATAGCAGTAATGCTCTTTAGTTTTATTGTCCTCCGTTAATGTGCTGTTAGGAACTTGTTCATGGTATTTCCACAACCAGCCACATGGGAAATATATATAGCTGAACTGATGCTGAGTCTTGTCAGGATAGGAAAAATAACCTGTTCAATATATAGTCATGGCCGTTTTGGCTGTTCAGGGTGACTGTCCTTGGCTTATGACCAGATTGTCACAGTTAAGTTAAAAGGTACACTTGCTTTTGCTACAGTTGTCTAAGCCCGTTTCTTTCCTTGTTCCATTTTGTTCCATTCATCCAGGATCCATCACCCCTGCCTCGGGGGGGTTTTTTGATGTGTCTTCTTGTCACTTGGTCTGGTGCACTTTGTTTATTTTTTGTCTTAGTACAAATTAAAATGACACTCTTGCTGTCTCCAAGCTGACCTACATGATTATTTGTTTCAGATCTCAGCAAATGTTGCTCTGTCTAAAAGACCTTAACTCTGTGATTTGCTGTGTAGGTGAAAAGATAGGGACTGTTACTAATTTTGTACTGCTCATTGTACTACCTGATCACTTGCTTTGATTATAGCCAAAAGCTTTTAGTTTCCTTGGTAGCTTTTATAGTCAAGACTCGGCCGACAAGGCTGAAGGGTTGGGTTACTTGTTTAGAAGTATTTTAGTACTGCATTGTGCTTTGTAGTGTTGATGTGAATGGACCTGCTCCGAAGCAATTCTGGGCAACCAACTTGCAAAGGTGTGTGGGGAGATGAAGCATCCTCCAAAGTGACATCCATGTGTGGATGCTGAAAAGCTTTCAGCAGAGAAATTCTCCAGCATTTTGCATTCTGTGAGAAGCTGTCCTTTCCCACAGAAGCTATGAAAAACAGCGAAGATGTTTCTCTAACGGGACTTCTTATTGTGCACCTGTGGACTTGTTATTATACTGAATGTACAACTATTGTTCTTGGGTTCCAATAAACACACGGACACAGCTGTCAGGGTTCTCCAACAGGCAGAGGCCAAAAGGGAGGAAGAAGAGAG
>JACAXG010000154.1:1763146-1878733 GCA_018881555.1 Amblyornis subalaris
GGTTAGAGGGGTCTGCATGCTCTTATCACAAAGGAATGAAGGGAGGTAGATTCCTTGCTGCTCCTGCTTTCCGTCACATTGCGTGATCTTCCGTCCGCCTGTCCCTTTCTACCACAGTCTGGAACATATCACCGTGCTGGCGCTTGCAGATCCCTTTGTTAAGTCTTCTTCCCAACACACAGTGCTTGCTCCTTCTGCTGCATTCTTGTGTTCCTCATTGATTTATGGCCTTCTTTGGTCATCTTTGGTATGAACCTGTTATCAGTGTCAGCAATTTTCTCATGTTTTTATTTCCAGCTTTGAAGTTGATGAGGGAGAACTGCAAGAAAGAGGAAGGTGTCTATGGATACAGAAGGCGGAAATGTAAAAGTATTATAAAAACCCCCAAAACATTGCAGCCTTTTCCTTCCTGAACTGGAAAGTGAGAAAGTCGCAGACATCTTAGGGCAGAATTACCCTACATATTGAGATATGGATATGTGGGTCATTATCTGTAAAATTATGTACTTCCTTGTTTTATGATATAATCCTTGAAGATTCCTTTTAATTTCAGAAATAAAAGTTTAATGTACACCAGGGATTACTACTTCGCATCTCTCTGCCTGCAGGCATGAGAAAGCAAAATTATTCTTTCTCATGAAATAACTGATGCCGTTGTATTTGCCTTCCACAGCTCATTAATACGAACTTGTTTGGTGTCAGTAATTTTCTCTTCACACAGTGCAGCAAAATACGCACAACTTCACTATGGATGAAAAGATTCTCCAGAAAAGTAACAGAAAGTTAAAAGGATAAGGAAAGTTAAACAGGAAGCCAAATTTGACATTTAAAAAGCAGGCATGTGTCTGTTCTACCCACAACATTTCATTAAAGACCTGAGTGTACTGTCTGGGAAGGATAGCAAGAAACACATTTTGTAAAATACAGCATTACATCTTTCATCTTCACTCCAGGTGGGTACCTGGTGCTTGATTGGCAATCTAATTGTTACCAAATAACTAAAGAACACTAGACTTTTCTCTGGCCTTCTTATTTATCTGGAAATACTTGAAATAAAGGGGAAAGCTTCTGCATTTTAACACTATTTTGCTTGTACTGTAATCTGTAGATGTCTTTCATGTTAAGATCTTTCCAGAGGACGTGCTCCTGGCCTACATTCTGGTAGGTTTTATGCCAGAAATAATGTCTGCCAATGAGAGAAAATCTCATTTCTATCTCTGTGAACAAGTATAAAATTATGACTTGATAATTTAAAGGTGCTTCAATGTTACTTTGTATGTGTGCTAATACCACTCATTAGCATTTAGTTTGATTGCAATACTGAATTAATTTATATCCATATCTTCTGCAAGATACTGTGGGAAACTGAATCAGTGAAGAGCTGGTTGATACTAATTTCTCAAATACTTAGGTAAAAAATTCCTTGGGTGCCAGTTGTGTGCTTGTTTTGGGACTGGGTAGTCATGGGAATCTGTAATAACCAGTTACCTGTCTTAATTCTATAATCTCATCAGTAACACAGTGTCTGATTCATTTGGTGGCCCAAATAAACTCTTTTGACAGTCTCAATCAATTCACTGGCATAAATTTACATTATGGAAACCAAGACAAAATTACCAGATGTGAATGGGTCTCATTTTTGGCAGATTTTGCAGATGAATCTGTATTACAAAGTCTGACTCACTTTTCTAGGTCCTGAAGAGACCTAGCAGCTGAACAAACTGGTGAGACAAACTGGTAAAATGAGGAGCTCAAATTGCTGCTTCACAAGCTGTTGCTGGTCTGTGGAAATGTGAAAAATCTTCTTTTCAGAATAGACAGTCTTTTTCAGGAATTAAAAGTATTTTTAAGTTTAGGGGGAAAAATTCCGTGTTGCTAGGCAGTAATGCCTTATACAGCTTATGTGTGCTTTGCAGTGGAATGTCCTCATCATCAAAAATAAAGCTAACCCTATATCATCTAAGGGTTTAAAAAAGGTACATTTTAATTTAAACTGTTGGTCATGCAAACTTAATTTATGCATAAGAAGGGCAACAATTTAGTAACATAATGAAAGAAAGAGAATTCTTTAACATCCTAAAAAGTTTCTACAGCTATTACCATTAATTGGTCTAATTTATATTATTTAGATATAAATATCTAACATTTTTTATTTACTTACTTTTTCCTGAACCAGGAAAATAACCTGATCTTTTAGAAAGTGATCAAATAGATCCTGACTTATTCAAGTATGTTTTACAGCTGTTCCAAGTGTTTGGTGTTCATCGAGAGACAAAACATTAGGAAAAGTAGTGCAAACAAATTAAGTTGAAATTGCTAAACGAAAATTGAACTTTGCTGGTTATTTACTTGTGAAAGAAAGTATGATGTGAAGTAGTGGCTGTGGTAGTACTGATCGATGCTGGCCTTGCTGCAGTTAATAGAAACTTTTGTAGAGAATTTTGTAGGAGAGAGATGAAGCAGAAATTTCCCTCCTCTGAGTTGAACTTGTTCGGTTGCCGAAGGACAGTTGATCTTTTCTTCAAAACAAAGATGACCAAGGTCAGTGTTCAGAAATCACAGTGTTGTATTATGGTGATTGAAAAGGCATTTTACAGGACCACATTTTTTTGGACATACCAAGTCAACAGCCAAGAAAGTACGGAGGAAAACATTAAATATTTACCTGAAGTGTTTAGAGAGAGAGAAAGAGGGGAAATATTAAGAAGCAGTGGAAACACTCTGGCAGCCAGTATCTTCTTGCTCTATGCTGAGTGGTGCACAGCACATGGTTTAGCACCTCTGAGCACCATTGCAACATAAGATTCCTCTTGGTAAGACATGGTTATCGTCATAAATACTGAATGGGAAGATAATATATCTTCCTACAAGAGGTCATCCACTAGCTAAAACTTGGTGAAGTTTTCTTGCTCTACGGAATCTTACGTAAATTTCCATTAGTCTAAGAGCACAAAGGGAAGCTCTCTCTGTCATCTCAATTTCTTTGCATACCTTGGTTTCTTTAGAAATACCCACTGAGATCAACCTCCTAATTTTCAGGTTGTGGTTTTGGGGACTGCAGGAGACTTTAGAGAGGTAATAATAATAAAATACAATAAAATAATTAGTTTTAAAAGAGGACAATTACAGAAGAAACAAAAGAAACAATCCACAACCATAAAGGCTCTAATTGGACTTCCTGGCATCTTGTCAAAATCAAATCTTGATCTTGTGTTTTAAAAGAGCACCCGTCATTAGAAGTTGTCGGTGTCAAGGCGTAGGAGACATCTGTGATTGTGATATGCTTCAAGTATCTGAGTACAGGCCTGGAAGCAAAGACATGTAGATAGGTAAGCACCCAAACTTTCTGAACAGTGAAATCAGACTGTGGTCTGATTGCATGAACATTGTGTGCAATTTGGTTTCTCTTAGATGCAGATGAAAAGTACAGCCCTAGAAATGTCAGGAACCTCTCCTCCTTCTCTGTGAAACACACAAGCACTTTTAACAGAGGGGAAGTCATGGATGTGAAACCAGAAAAATTACTTCAGAATTTGAATTTCTTTATTTTAGTTTGTCAGATAACATCCTTGTCATGTTCCACTCATGTGCCCAAGCACATTAGGGGAAGGGAGATGAACATTTTATTCTCACATCTTTTAACTGAATTAAAAAGAATCAAATGGAATGAAGTCCTGAGGGAGACTAATTACCAAGAATGACAAGGTAAAAAAACTAGAAAGTAGCCATTATTGCTGGGGGTCAATGAATCAAATTTATGTAGCCCAATGTTGTCAAGCTCAGGTGTGTTTGGAGGCAGTCCAGCTCTTACATTTGACCCTTCTCTAACAGTGCTGTTTTTGTCCCATTTGTATCAATAGGCAGTGTATGAGCACCGAGTGCTCACCATAGAAAAAGGAAATTGTAGGCAGATTTTACCAGCTTTTCTAGAATCTACTGCTGGTTGAAATTATCTCATAAAACAATGGATGAAAGCCCATCTAATTAACTGGTTTGCAACTGTTCTGTCCAGGACTTTGTGTTAGTATTTGCTGAGTGTCAGGAAATTGGATCTGAACTTCGATATAGACAAGTGTACCGTAGTTGTGTAAACTTCTTTGGGCCAGTAATATTTAAAGGGTTTAGATGTCCATCTATGGCACCCAGGGTGAAAGCTGTGTGTATTTTCAATGTGGTTTGTAAGGATGTCAAAAGGGATGAAAAATCCTAAAGTATGTCTGAAATTTTCCTGGCAGGTTTTTGAAAAATTGTCCAAAAACTGTATGGGTTCCTCTCATCCACCAAATACATTCACCAAGACTTCACTGACTGCAGACACCCTGAGTCAGTAGACCAGACAAAATGGATTTTGCTCCTTCTGATACCAACCTGCCCATCCTATGCAATAAATTTGATTTTGCAGCTGCACGATGCCCTCCCCAGGCAGGCATAAGGTGGTGACACAAGCAGGTGGAGGTTCACCCGATGAACCTCCCTCCTTACGTCCTGGCACATCTGCCACCGAAAAGACTTGCTAAAGGAATAGCACTGAAGACGGAAGTTCCGGCCACTTCAGAGTGAGAGGAAGTTCATACCCCTGTCTTCGTCTGGCCTGCCTCTGCATCCCTGAAGGCACCTTTGTGGGATACCTACATGACTCCCTTCAGCAAGGACCCAGCCTTGGATGGGACAGGCGCTTTCTGGGGCAGGGGCAAAGTGTATGTCTCTCATGTACGGTTATTTACCCCCTTCTAAGACAGCACCACTGCCACCCTCACTGGAGCTGCCATTTGCACCTTTTACTGTGTTCATCTACAAGGAGGCAGGAGGAGATTAGCCAGGGCACTGTCTATGGCTCCTTGAAATGTGGGAGTTTTACCTCTTTCCATACTTCCTTCCTTGCCTTTGTTTTCCCCAGCCATCCACTGTTGTTGAGTTAGAGACGTGGAATGTTAAATCCCTGTCTGTTTCCTGTAATACCTCATGGACAGAGGTGTACAGAGCCATGGGACAGATTCCTTTGTGTACCTGCTGATGCTGCAATTCTCCATCAGCCACTTCAGCTGCAAGTTTCAAAAGATGGCAAAAACCTCCGAATCTCAAAGCCCTGACTGCCAGGTTGGGGAGTCCAGCTCCTCTCTCCCACACATTTTCTATCTTTGGGGTATAGAGGCCACACAGGCAGTAAAATTTCTCCTCCTACTACTAGCTTTTTCTAGCCAGCCTTTCCAAGAAGGTGAAAGGAAACTGCCACGCTGAACAGGCACAATAGAAGGAGTGAGATCTGGGGTGTCTTTTACTTGGAAACTATTTGGCTATCCATGTCATCTTTGCTTGTGCTTAAAACTGACATTACAAACTTATTATTTGAGGCACTTATTATTTACAATCACATCTTGGAGGAGTCTGTTTTTAAAACTGCAAGATCCATTTAGCGGTTGTGGGTATGGAAAAATAATTGCACTCATACATGAGTGTTGTAAGGTATTTGAGCCCTGAAATGTGCCCCAAGCAAACCGTCTTCAGTTATTCTTATCAGAGCCCTCAGGAATTCATCAAGGTTACTGAAATGTAAACTGTGCTAAATTGGGAAAGAAAAAGCTGAAGAACAGAATACCAAGACAGCAAGAAGTAGATAAAGAAAGACTGTGCCGCACTGGACTAGAACCAATCATATTTTCTAGAACGTGCATGCAGAGCGCATGGACAAGATAGATGGGCCAATCAACTAATATGTGATCGCATGGACAGTAGTAGTAAAATGTATGAGTGTAATGTAAACAATAAAGCGTCTTCTGCATAATCATATTGATTTGTTGTCCAGAAGTCCTGAGCTCCCGCATATTGGTGACCCCGACGTGATAACACGCTGCGATAATGAAGCAGACCAGCAGACCCTTTGGATTCTGAAGGGGGGTTCTGCGGAGTTAAAAGGCAGGAGGCCCCAGTCGGGTCTGCCACGGCTGGACTGCGGCAGGAGGAGTCGGAGGACAGCTCCATTGGAGTCCAGGAGCCGAAGGAAGCTCCTGGGAAAAGAGCTCCGGAAAAAGCACGCTGCAGCGGGTACACCCAAGGAGGTGAGTGACCAGGGGCTGGAGGATGGGGAAGGGACTGTCAAAAGAAGAACAGGACACCTTCAGGGTCCTCTAGTGTATTCTCTCCAAGAGAGAAATTAATTATGACCCAGAGGTCTTGAAAAGACTGTTAAGATGGGATCGGGAGAGAGGAAAAGAAAGGAAGGGACTTAGCATGGTATGGAAGTTAATAATAATGGTGCTAAGGCAAATTGAAGTCTAAAAACCCCGACGGTGGCTGTAGTGGCTCTGTCCGCAGCCCTGGCAGAGCACCCAGGAACGGCACCAGCTTCTTTGCCCCCTTTTCTCCCACCGCTGTTGTGTTCTCACTGTGTATCACCAAGTGGAAGAGAGCGGCGGGGGAAGGCGAGCCCTGGCACCCCCGCCGTGCTCAGCTTGGAAGACTCGGACACCTGCACCGTGTGGGGGGGGGCGGGGGGGCCCGTTCAGGGCTATGCAGCTCCATCTGTGCGTATTTTTTCAAAAGTGCCTTTTTGACACTTTGCTTAACCTGGCTCGTTAACAACTTATTCACAGTACAGGCATCACTTTTGTGTCAGAGACAGCTGAGAAATCTTTCTGTATGTGTCGTCCTTGAAGTGAAGAGCTAAAGTGACCTGCAAGAGGACCGTATGTTTACATTTCACAGTTAGGAGAACTGCTGTCTCATTTTGAGCTTCTGGAAACACTTAATTTGTTTTAAAATGCGTTCTACTGTCTTTTTAGTCAGTAGTTTCTAGCAGGATTGTTTATTAGAGAGATTATCTCTGCATACCAATGGAATTGCGTGATTCCTTGCTTTGGAGCTGCTTAGCAAGGTTTGAGGTTCTTCAATGAAATACTTATATATTGCATGATTGGTGCAGCTTGTCATGTAGGGTGTATATTGCCCTTCTAAAGATTTTGATCTAAAAGTTTAATTCTGAAATAATTGACTCAGTGGGGCTCATGGTGAATTCAACCACTCATCAATCAAATATTCCTTTCCTTGCTCCCTCATTACTGTTATCTCAAAAATTATTTATGACTTTCCACAAGTAAAGGCAGGCAAAATTGTGCCAGTTTTAACACTTTGCTTGCCTTTTTGCCCCACAGTTTTAATAGAGTGCAATATTATTGCAAATATTTTACCATTAATATATCTCATTAGCCTTAATAACCCAAGGTCAACTCTGTTGTACTAGCAATCATGAAAAACAAGTTTTAAATACAGTTTGCCAATATATACGCTGTTGTCATTTTTCTGAGTGAAGCTACATCTTAAAAAAACCCTAGCAAACTTATGCTTATACCAGAAAAGTACTAACAGACATATAATGTTGTCACTTCTTTTTAGGTACAGCTGCAAATTGGGAGATCCTGCAAAAGTGTGCTTATGTCAGGAAAGTCCTGACTGTGATTGCATATTCAATGCAATTCAATGATATTTATAGCTATCATGAGCTACTCTCACAACTAAATAATGTAAAATCACAAGGTCCTTGCCACACCTTTGTGATCTCTCCAGTAAATCCATCCTGCTGCTATTTCAGTTACAAATCAGTTGTTTGTTTGTATATTATTCATTAATATTTAATCTTGTATAACAGATTTTTGGTAGCCTTTTGTAACGATGGAGTTAAGATAAATTAAATTCTGTTGTATCTGAATCTTTTAAAGGAACACTCTCAACTCTGACTTGAGTTTCTTAAATTTAAGTGATGTTGATTTCAAGTTCTGCTAAGTTTTAGTTTTGTAAAGTTTAGGTGATGTTGAGGCTAAGTTCTGCTAAGTTTAACTGTTGTTAAATTTAAGTCATATCAAGTTTAAGTTCTGTTAATTTGAGATTCTGTTACATTTAAAGGTCTGTTAGTTTAAGACTGTTGAGTTTAATTTCTGACAATTTTAAGTGCTCTTAAGTTTCAAGTTTAAGTGTGTTTAGTTTAAGTTCTCATTTTAACTTCTGTTAATTTTAAGTTTTAGATTGATTTCTGTTCAGTTTCAATGGTGTTAACTTTAGGTTTTGTCTGATTTACTCTGCTATGTTCAAGTGACAAGGTTGAGTGAAGTTGAGGTTTAACTTCTGCTGAAATATGCTCATTTAAATTGAAAGATACAGTTCTTTTGTTATACAGATAAGATTGAACCAATTGAAACAATTACGATGAAGAATTAATAAACAACTCTTTAAAAATATAAAATAAGTTGTAAAAATATATGAAGATTCGGTTTACTAGATCCTTAAATTCACTGAAAGTGCAATGGGTATAAATGTTCTGTATTAATCAATTAAGATAATTATTCATAATAATCTTTGCTATTTTATCTTTCACAGGTGATGGAGGGGGATGAGTAACAATTCCAAGTTGTGGATATTGTTGACTAATGGGTCACTGGAGATGTATTGCTGATCCTGAATATGTTCTTAATATTATAGCATGAATTCACCGATTCTTTGTGGGAGGCATTATCCGTGAGAGATTATTTGATGTTGCACATGTGCGTTTCTTTGATTGTTTGCAGTTCATGTATGGTACCACTGAGTACTTAGCTAAGGATAAATGACAACACCAGCTGCTTTACAAGATATATGTCATTTACAAAAAAAACCAACAAACCAAAAAAACCCGCAAAACCAAAAACAAACAAACAAAAACTTTTCCAACTGCTATTAATAGAGGCTTGTTTTTAGGTTATGTTAGGGAAACCCTTCCAGTTAAGGCCTTGGCTCTGGCCAAGCCCTGGTCCTACCTGGTCGGAAGGCATGCCAGCAACCCAGGTGTTTCTGCACTAAAAGTCTACTTGAGTCACTTTGACTTGCTGATTTGAATTCATCACAGCTGGACCCCCTTTCGAGGTACGCTTGTGAACCTTGCCTGGGAAGGTTCTCCAAGTCCTCATTGTGGAACGGGGCTCGCCAGCTACTGAGACTCTGGGTAATGGTACAGTACTTAGGCAATTGAAAGTGTATTGTTTTAAATCACTATTCTTTTGTTGTGTGTTACTAATCATATGTCTTACCTTGCTTACTTCTGCTTAGTGCCTAGTTACTAACCTAGGGAAGAAGGTACGCATGTGTCTTATTGCCGACAACTATAAAGTGGTTACCTGATCGACTGGATGAACATAGATCACCTCTGATAAAATGAGGCCTCATACGAGGAAAAATGACCTAATCACCTTCCAGCCCTCATAGCTGAGAAGGACATTCGGGTAACATAGAGTCAACATTTCCAACTAATGAACTTCTCCCTGCCTAAATGGCACGACCCCTAAACTCCAGCCATATGAGCTTTAAGACCGTAACCAGTAACTTCCAAGTACAGAAAAAGCAGCTCCCTTTCTAAAGACATTGAACATTATTTTGGTTATCACCAGATATTTTTATTATTGCGTTTCACCCAAACGCAAAGGTTTTACACAAACAATTTAGAATATTGCTACAGAATGCTCAAGGAATCATCTCAACCTGTCCACAATGTCAAGGTATGCCGCGGCTGTGCTGGTGTTGTCTGCCGCGACCTTCCAGAAGCGCCCCTGCGGGAACCGCCTCTATAGAGGGCGCAGACAGCTCGCACGGTCCTGGGAGGACTGTGAACACGCGGTCAGCTTCTTCTGATAGCGGCGGGACGCAGTAAAGAAGTGAGATGGATCTTTGATATGGTCTCAACAGAGGTGTTTATTGTTGAGGGGTCAGGGATTGAAGACAAGATGGCTCCTAGTGTAGGAGCTTATAAGGGATAGCTACGGAGGCGGGCAGAACATCTGGGCGAATGATACGAGGGCAGGGAAGTGAGTGACGGGGGTACAGCCAATAGAGTAAAGGAGGAGGGAGGGACTTGGAGAAGGAGTCCAATTCTCTCAAGAAAATTCTAGAACCAAAACCATACATAGTCAACGTCACTCAAACCTTCATGGGAGGAGAGGTAGGCAGCTCAAACTCTTGAGATGGCCCACCACTAACGTTGGGCTGGCCCTCTTCCTGAGGTGGTTTGCACCATCGCCACATCTCCCCCTTCTTTGTTTTTAAGAAAGAACTGATAAGATTAAAAAATAGACTTTTAAGGCAACTAAAACCACACAACACGAAGAGAATAAGAAGCACAACCCACAAAATAGTCTTAATTACGGAGATGGCCCAGCCCGAGAGTCCGGTGTTTTTGAATAGATCTTCAAACCATCCCGTGGCTTCCTTCTTTAGGTCATCGAGTCGATCTGTGATCTTCGTTATGGTGGAGTGGATACTCTGGCTATTGGATGTCAAATTCAGGCAACATAACCCTTCAAACTCCTCACAACCATGGCCATGTGCCAGGAGGAGGAAGTCGATGGCGGCTCTGTTCTGTAGTGTAGCCTGCCTGGTCGTTTCCTTGTCCTTGAGGAGCTGGCTGAGTGCACGGGACGTTAGGTTCGCCTGCTTACTGATCCAACATTCAAGGTGGCCTATATCTCCCAACGCCTTTGCTGCAGCCACCCACGGCAGTAAAATTGAAACTGCTGTCTTTTTCGTATGACTCCAATCGGTAATTTCGCTGTTACAATTTTCATCCAGATTAATAGCATTTCTTTTTTGGCGTGTCGATTGTGTCTTCCTCCAATTAATAATTTGTGTTTTGTTCAGGGTAAGCAAGGCGAGTTTCCCCAATGTGCATGGGCCTCCTCTGAGACGAGAAGGAATCCCTGCCCAGACCCGGTCCCCACAGATGAAGAAAACTCCCTTTGGGAGTTACCTGGGTTTTGTAGTGGACTCAGATATAGTGTCAGATGTAAAATTGCACCAGTACGGTGATTGATATTCTCTTTTGATCGGATTTATGTCTTTGGTATAACTTTTTCTTATTCAACTTGATTCTAGCCATTCGGCATTAGATAATTTATAGCCAAATTTTACACAAAACGCAGCCTTGGAGGACCCCAGTAATGCCAATTCTTGGGACTCCTCTGGTGCATGAGGTAAAATCCTTATCCACTGGTCCCAGGTGTCAACTGGGTTGGGTCTTTTACCCGCAAACAGATAATCTCACTCACTGAGGGGGATTCCCACCAGGCAGGTCGACAGCGGGTCCTCCACTCCCGACATCTTAAGGCACATAAGATCTTGTCCTATGGCCTTTGCCAAGGTTACCCACACGTTTGTCTTAGGTTGTGGTACTAGCCAGGTATCCACTCCTTGTCCAGTAAGGACGGTCCATATGGTCAGGAGAATCCATGGTTGGTTAAACCTCTCCATACTCCGGGCCATTCTCCTTTTTGGGTTTCCTGGAAATAATTTTGAAAAGTAAAATTATGTAGTTTGAGACATAAAATTGTGCTATGTGTAAAGCGTAGTACCCGCTTATCTCAGTGTAACTGCTTCCTTCTCCCATCCCTACTAACTCCCCCCTTTTCACTTTTTTATACAGAGGACAGGTAAGTAGGGCAGGGGAAAACACATGAGGGATTGAGTTTAAAGAAATATACTAATCGTCAGCATGAGGTATATGGGGGGTGCTCAGCTGGAGGAGGAGACGGACTGGTGTTCTCGTGACTCGATCTTCTACGTCTTCTTCTCTTCCATGCTGAGGCTGTTGCGTTCTGGTCTTTCCTTTTATCTTCCTCTGGTCTGTCATCGAGTCTAATAGGTTCCCCAGGTGTGGTTTGATGTTCTTCACTGGTAACCACTTCGGTCCTGCAGGGGTTGATACACAAGCATACCCCCTCCCCCAGGTGATCAGTTCAAAAGATCCCATAATCTGCTGTGATTCAGGGTCTTTGATCAACACAGGTGGTCTTATTTTTAGCTTGGAATACGTCGAATTGGAAAAATGCCTGAATATGGGAGGGTCTGGCTCTTCAAAGGTATTATTCAAAAAATTAACCGTGAAGAGCACTTTACAAGAGTCTCTCAACGGGAGAATTTAACTCTGTCCCTCCTCGTTGTTGATCAAGAACCCTTTTGATGTTCTGATGGGTCCGTTCTATAATAGATTGACTTGTGGGGGAATGAGGTATGCCCGTATTATGCTTGATTCCCCACTGTTGGAAAAATTTCTGCATTCTTCTGGACACGTACGCAGGACCGTTATCAGTCGTGTGTTGGTACGCCAAGAGTGGAAAAGGCTCTCAGATAATGGTTTATCACATCTTTAGCTTTTTCCCCCGCATGAGCGGATGCAAATACTGCACCTGAAAAGGTGTCTATGGAGACATGGATGTACTTAAGTCTCCCAAAAGGTGCATAATGGGTAACGTCGCTTTGCCATAGTTGGCAGCTACTGAGTCCCCTAGGATTTGTTCCTATGTGTCCTAGAGAAGGCAGTTGGAATGCCTGACAATTTGGGCAAGAGCCGACTATCGCCCTGGCCTGCTCTCTAGGAAGTTTAAACATTCTTACTATTGCGTGTATGTTCTGATGGTAAAAGGAACGGCTTAATTTGGCCTGATCAAAAACATTTGGGACATTTGGCTGCAGGACGGCCATAGCTGCTGCATCTGCCTTCGTGTTGCCTTCTGAGATAAATCCCGGAAGGCCAGTGTGTGACCTCATGTGCATCACATGGAATGGTTGCTCTCGATGGGACAGCAGGTGGACAAGCTGCGAGAGCAATCGATGTAATGTTTTATTGGAGACTTCCTTCAAAATTGCATGTTCTGCCCTAGAAACTACTCCAGCCACATACGCCGAATCCGTTACCAAATTTATCGGTTGAGACTTGAATTTCTCAAAGGCCATGACGGTGGCTGTTAACTCTGCGAGTTGGGGGGAACCCTCAACTCGTTGCACTTCAGTTTCCCATGCCTGAGTGCAAGGGTCGATCCATTTTACTGCTGCCTTTTTTGATCGCCCTGAGCCGTCTGTAAAGACTGTAAGGCCTTTGACCGGCGTTTGACTTTGGAGAGATTTTGGGGCCAAATTAAAGTCCAAATTGAACAGTTTATGACTATGTTTGTGAATTGAAATTTGGCCTGGGTAACTATCTAGGGCGAACTGAAGTCTCTCATTGTGCTGAAGCAAACGCTCCAGACCTCCCATAGTTTCCAATCTCCATCTGATACATGCGAAGTCACACCCCGCAAGAGTGCGGAGGCGTGATCTAGCTTTCATGATGAGTTGAGCAGCTATGTCCTGGGGTGTAAGTAAGCGTTCTTTTGGGTTGATGTGAGAGAAAGATCCACTCAATAATTAAAAGTGGGTCTCTCTGTCTCTCGTCCCATTGGTAGATCAGTGCATAAGTATAGGGGGACTTACCCAGTAGCACCAACTCAAAAGGCGGAGTGGGATTCACGTGATGCGCCTGACGTGAGGAAAGTGCCTCCTGGACTTTCTCGATGGCATTCTTTGCCTCAGGGGTTAGGGCGCGCGGTGCGTCTAATTCCTTGCCTCCACAGAGTAATGTGAAGAGCGGAGCCATCTCTTCCATGGTTATACCCAAAAGTGGATGAACCCAGTTTATAGTCCTGCACAGTTCCTGCAGTTCTCGCAGAGTCCGTGGGTTGGCTTTGATTTCTAGCTGTTGTGTTTTGATGGTTCATTCTCCTAAGACGTGTCCTAAGTAGGTCCACGGGTTTGTTCTCTGGACCTTCTCTTCCTGAATGGTGAATCCTGCACCCTTAATAGTCTTAATGATTTCATTAAAAGTCTCACCCAGGTAGTCTTGGTTAGATGCACATATCAGTATATCATGCATATAATGTAGGATGATTGCTTTAGGGAATTTTCTCCTGACAGGGGAGAGGAAGTGGGCTACATACCACTGGCAGGTGGTTGGTGAGTTCTTCATCCCCTGAGGGAGAACTCACCAGTGGTAATGCCTGAGAGGAACCTGCTGATTAAGTGATGGTACGGAAAATGCAAAGCGAGGTGCATCTAAAAGGTGTAGGGGAATACTAAAGAAACAATCTTTGATATCTATAATGATTAGTTTCCAATCTCTAGGGAGCATGGAAGGGGAAGGTAGACCTGGCTGTAAGGGACCAAAATCCTCAATGACTTCGTTGATTTTACGAAGATTGTGGAGGAGCCTCCACCTATCTTTGCCTGGCTTACGCAAGACAAAAACAGGGGAGTTCCAGGGGCTGTTGGTAGGGACGATATGCCCCTTACCCAACTGTTCCTCCACGAGGGCCTCGAGCGCGGTCAATTTTTCACTTGATAGGGGCCACTGATGAACCCACACGGGTGAATCAGTCATCCAATTTAAGCACGGGGTGGCGCGCCTCACAGTGGCCCTGACTGAAAATCCTGAGATGAAGTCGGGATTTCCAGTCTGGTGCCCCATTGAGTGAGCAGGTCCCTGCCCCAAAGAGTGCGGCCAGCCGCCACCACGAATGGTCTTATGGTGGCCATCTGACCCTCTGAACCTTCCACAAGGATATTCCTAGTGATCCGCATAGACACAGCAGTTCCTCCTATCCCTGAGAGCCTCCCGTTTGCCTTTTCCAATTTTTGGGCCACTCGGAGCGGGTGATGATGGTGACTTCCACTCCGGTGTCAACCATCCCTGTCAGTGAGTACTCCAATCGAGTCGGAGTCGGCACTCCAATAACGGCTCATTGGGGCCCACAACCTCTGCCCAATATATGGAATCTGCTGACCGAGCAGTATCCCAAGCCTCAGGTAGGATATAGGCTTGTGCGACAGGAGTCCCTTGGGTCAATAAACATGGTGGATCTATGCACAAAATATTAATCATGAGACTGTCACCTGGTCTCATGGTAACCACCTCTGGTGTGATGAAGACATTATCTGGAGCCACCACCGGGTCTTTATAAACCAGTGCATTTCTTATGTGGCCATGTGGGTTTTTAAAGTCTGTTGGAACCGTATGATAGTCCGAATTGTTTAGGTCTACAGTCACATCCATGCAAAGTGTCAAACAGGTACCTGGTTCCAGATGATGAAGTGCCCGAACCACCTGGTCCTCCTCATCCTGAAAGCAGGTGCAATCCTTCACATCCTCCTCCGTGGAGGAGCTGCGGGTACAGCGGGGGCGGACGACCTGGAATTTGTTATCGTCGCGCGTGGTCGCCACGCGCTCCATTGGAAGTTTTTTGGTTTCCTCTTATAGTTGTTCCAAGGACGCTGCTTGTATGATCGGCAACCTGCGAGAGAGGACTCGAAGGGTGCTTTATTTTCAGGGCAATCTTTGATGTAGTGACCTGGTTCTCCACAACTGAAACAATGTGAGTCTTTATTAGTGACTGCAATGACCTCAGCAACTTCTTGGGCCACAGCTTGTGCCATCAATACGCTCTGCGAGGCCTTAGTGGCGCAAGCTTCAAGCGTCGCATCAAAGGTCGGTGCTGAGTGAAGAGGCAGTGTAGCCAATATCCTTTTACATGTTTCATTAGCATTTGATTTTGCAACCACTGTTATCAGGGCTTTCTGGGCCTCCCGGTTTTCAACCTGTTTTTCTATGGAGTCTTTGAGTCTATTTATAAATTGCATAAATGACTCCTCTGGCCCCTGTTTAATGGTTGAAAAGGCTCGTGCAGGTGTGGTTTCTGTTGGTGTCAAAAGAAAAGCTCTCTCGGCTGCGCCCTTTATATCTTGAAGTACGCCTTCGGGCATGGCGTCTGCCTGCTCCTGGGGCCTGTCCCAATTACCCTGACCACAAAGATGGTCTAACGTGAGGTGAGCAGTAGCCTCCTCATCTCGGTATCTCGTGAGGAGATCATGTAAAGCCCTCTTCCAACTTCTCTCCCAGAGGAGAAACTCCGCCGGAAAGAGTAGGCAAGAGAACATGTTTCGCAGGTCATGAGGTGTAAAAACATGTGCTGACAATGTGGCATTAAATAGATTTTTAAAATAGGGCAATTCCCGGCCATGGCTCCTGGCGACCTTTCACAGTTCCTTAAGGTGTGCATAAGGGAGGGGGGCCCAAGTGGGATGCCCTCCCCTCCGGTAAGTCACTGGAGTCACTGTGATTTTAGTAGCAAGGTCCCACTCCCCATCTGCAGTTGCCTCCCTCTGAATCATTCCCCAGTAATCTTCCCTGTCTGAGTCCACCTCTGAGTCCTCCGGTAGGGCCATTGATGGAATACGCCTGGCCAAGATGGCCGACTTCTGGCCTGGTCTCCGCCCACTTCCGGCCTTGATGGCATGGGAACCGGAAGTCCCTAATCCGGGGGCGGAGTCTATGCCTGAAGTAGGAGGACCCGATACTGAGGGATGTATCCCGATAACAGGGGAAGGGCCCGATGCACATGTCGTTGATGAGAGGGAGAGGCCCGATGCGGTTACATCATGCATTGTCGCAGACGGTGGAACAGGGGCAGATGCAGGGGGAGTAATTGACAGTGACCCAAGACCGCCATTTTGTGGATTTGTCACCGTTGATGGGTGTAAGATGGCGTGGCCAGCCATGCGGCCGGCGCCATCTTGGCCTATTATGTCTATGAGGACTGACGAAACTAAGGATTGGGGATTGGGAAAGAGGGTTAGGTGAGGACTCTGAGCAGGTGGCGCCTTCCTGGTTCAGGCTGAACTGGGAGATGGCAGGGAGACGGTGGCAGCCCTGCACCTCTTGGTGAGCTCCAGCTCCCAAATCAGTCTGCGTCTGGGTTAACAATGTAGGGTTAGGGAGCGAGGATGACATTAACTGAGGGTTTCCCGAACCTGAGCTCCCACTTTCTAACCCTGAAATGGCAGCGTAAATTAAAGGTAAAAGGGAACAAAATTTATGAACTGAAGAATCCCCGTTAGCCCTTAAAATAGTCAACTTCTCCCCCACTTTATTCCAAAAAGAAATAGTCCTGACGGATTCCACTGATGTATCGGGGAAACTAATAAAAATCCATCGAACAAATCTCCTTAACCGTCCCTTTGAAAAATCAAATTGGCTCCCCACAAGGATATCCGAAACTTGGGTAAAAACATCTCTTTGGGCTCGGGTGAGCTTAGCACCCATTGTTTTAGCCCAAACCTTCACCTACAACCGGAGAGGAAAGGCTTAACAGAAATCGAGAAAGGGGGACTCACAGGCACTCACCCTCGCCTAGTGGCGTCAACAAAAGCTGTCGGGTGTAGTCCACTCCCAGGACTGACCTTCCTCCACCGAAGGCTCCCGGTCCTCCTCACAGCGTTGTCCTCTAAAACGCTGGTTCTGCTCGTGAGGTGTTGGCTGCTCCGAAAACAAACTTGATCCGTACAGGGCGCAGGGGACGCTTCCAGGAACCACGCTCGGAGGTCCCTGTTCGGGCGCCAACTGCCGCAGCTGTGCTGGTGTTGTCTGCCGCGACCTTCCAGAAGCGCCCCTGCGGGGACTGCCTCTATAGAGGGCGCAGACAGCTCGCTTGGTCCTGGGAGGACTGTGAACATGCGGTCAGCTTCTTCTGATAGCGGCGGGACGCAGTAAAGAAGTGAGATGGATCTTCGATATGGTCTCAACAGAGGTGTTTATTGTTGAGGGGTCAGGGATCGAAGACAAGATGGCTCCTAGTGTAGGAGCTTATAAGGGATAGCTACGGAGGTGGGCAGAGCATCTGGGCAAATGATATGAGGGCAGGGGAGTGACGGGGGTACAGCCAACAGGGTAAAGAAGGAGGGAGGGACTTGGAGAAGGAGTCCAATGGGGGTACAAACTCTCAAGAAAATTCTAGAACCAAAACCATACATAGTCAACGTCACTCAAACCTTCATGGGAGGAGATGTAGGCAGCTCAAACTCTTGAGACGGCCCACCACTGACACTGGGCTGGCCCTCTTCCTGAGGTGGTTTGCACCATCGCTACAAAGGTATGATTGGTGGATTGAGTCCTGGGGTTAATCCTTGTGGCCTAGGGCCTTTGCAATTATAGCAAACCAATGTGACTATCTATGCCCCTTTTAGTCGCTTCAAACACCTTCGTGTAACCATAGATGCCTTTTCTGCCATGGTTTGAGCCACTCCTATGACAAGCGAAGGATCTCGTTTTGTCATTCGACACTGGTGAGGCTGTTTTGCCGTAATGGGCTTGCCTCAGGAAATCAAGACAGATAACAGGTCAGATTATATAGCCCAACGAACCCAAGATTTCTTGGCTCTTTGGAGAGTGAGGCATAGCATGGGCATTCCAGGTAACTCTACCGGACAAGCCATAATCGAAAGAACGCATCAGGTACTGAAAGGGCTGCTTGATAAACAAAGAACGGGGGAGGATGGGCTGAGCCTGCAGGACAGAGTACTGAAAGCAGTTTATGTTATGAATCATCTACGGTTAGTAGGTACTCACAGTGACCCACCAACATTAACACATTGCTCAGGTTTGCAGCAAGATTCTGAATTGATACAGCACCGACCAAAAGTTCGTTTTAAAAATCCTATGTGAGGGTCATGGGAAGGACCTCTGGAGTTATTAATGGGGGGAAGGAGTTATGCTTGTGTCATTACAGACAAAGAACCCCGATGGATACCAGCAAAATGGGTTCGCCCCTGGCTTGAGAAGGAGACTCCAGTCCCTAATACTACCAATAAATAAATTGGGGTGTTTTTTGTTTTTTGTTTTTTTTTTTTTTTCTTTTCCCTTTTACCCTAGGTGTTGCTGCTGCTCCAACTCTGGTTATGCTTAATAAGTTCAGATGCTGAATATTTAAACGGTTAAATCAGATATTCTCTGATGCAGATAGTATTAAACACAGTATGTTGCAAAATAAATCTACTATGGATTTTGTTATTGGCACATGAGCACGGGTGTAAGAATTGTGAAGGGAACTTTGTAACTACTATTAACCATTACTGTATTGCTTTGTGTTATTTCATATATAATGAAATTGGCGATCCGTTTCATAGAGAATATAATATAAAGGGTTTGGCTGGTGCAAGAAGAAAAAGGGGGGAATTGTTGTAAGGTATTTGAGCCCTGAAATGTGCCCCAGGCAAACCATCTTTAGTTATTCTTATCAGAGCCCTCAGGAATTCATCAAGGTTACTGAAATGTAAACTGCGCTAAATTGGGAAAGAAAAAGCTGAAGAACAGAATACCAAGACAGCAAGAAGTAGACAAAGACTGTGCCGCACTGGACTAGAACCAATCGTATTTTCTGGAAGGTGCGTGCGGAGTGCGTAGACAAGATAGAGGGACCAATCAAATAATACCTGATCATGTGGACAGTAGTTGTAAAATGTATAAGTAGAGTGTAATGTAAACAATAAAACGTCTTCTGCGTAATCATATTGATTTGTTGTCCAGAAGTCCTGAGCTCCTGCACATGAGCCACATTAGCTTCAGTAGGAAAGACAGCTGCTTCTCTGTGTAATGCACTACCCTGTGCTGCATGTTAGAGGTTCCTACTTTACTGCTACAGCTGGAAAAGTTCTCAAGGTCAAAGGCATGGCTAGTCATTTGTCATTTCCTACTTCATTAATCAGGAACATGCTGCTAGAAATCTGCTGAACTGTCAGATTTGGAATGTAATTTTTTTTTCAAAGTCTCTCCTTTGACTATTGAAATTTACTTTCCAGTAAAATTCTCTGAGATACGAGAAGTGAATATTAAACAAGTACAAGCCTGTGCAAAAATCCAAACAACAGCGAAATACACTTAAAGGAAACAGTAACTCCTTCACACTCCAGGAGTTATTTACTACTTTGATAAACCAGCATTGCATATTTGAAGCAGTTTCCTCTTCAGTTACCTGCTCTTGCACCTACTATATCTAATGGAAAATTACCAACCAAAATCAGTGAGAAAAGGATACAAGCACAGTAGGCAAAGAACTCTGTAATTAAACAAACCTGCCATCTCCAGTCAGTCCTAGGCTTCAGCCAGCTAGCACTTGGAGACGTTTATTTTTGCTTAGGGCAGTATGTTGGGTTTAACAACTTTAGATCTCTTTTTTTCTTCAGTAACATTTGCTAGCACTGAGGAATTCCTCCAGTGAAGCTGATTATGTTTGGTTTTGGTTTGTAATATGGATTTTCTAGTAGAATGGTGTATGTCCTGGAGAGTGCAGCTGGACAGAGTGCCCTGCTCTGAGCCAGCTCAAGGCTTCCTGGGGTGCAGAGCAAGCTGGGAGCCCACCAGGGTCTGGACTGCACCTCTGCAGCCACCATCACAGCCACCTCCCTTTTGCAGGACTAGCCACTCTGCTCCACCCCTTGGCATCACAGTAGGTGGTGGGTCTATCTAATGCCCTTCAGTAATTTACTCCTGTAAGGTAAACTGATTGCCTTGCTTGAGCCTAGATTTGGCCCATTTTGGATGGCTTGGATTGTGACAAAGTAATACAATTCATATTTCATTTTACTTAGTTTGCAAAAATTCCTTTTTTGGGAGGCTGCAGCAGCAGCAGATTTCAGCACAAGGCTCCTAAATGGGAAGAATTGGATCTTATATGAACATTTTAAAGAACACAATACACAGTAGCAACAACGTTATAAGAATAAGAAGATTACATCAAGCTTCTAGGCAATTTGAAGTTCATAATGTGCTCAGTTAATACTTAATGTTTATCTAATATACTTACTAATGTCTGAGGCTTTATGTAAGTTCAAATAAAAAAGTGTAAAGAAATAATAAATTAAGGTCCACCTTGTATAGCTGGAAGTTTGGTTTTGATGCTCAGCAAAACCCTCTGTGGATATATGTCATAATGTCCTAGGCCATATGCAAAGCGTGACTAGCTTCCCAACCATAAATTGGACTATAATGTGGCCCTGCATTTTGCAGTTCTTCAGATGTGCAGTGTTTTTGGTTCAGCGAAATAGTTTCTCATGCACTTTTGTGTAAACACGAAGTGTTGACCTAACGGCAAAGATTGTTATGAATTCCTAACCTATGTGATAGACATTATTACTAACCAGTGGACAGCAGGAGGTGGTATTTCCATCCTCCAATCCACGGTGGATTTGGAAAACATATAAATAAAATGAGGGCAGAGGCCAGCTCTTTCTTCCTCCTCTCTTCTTCCTCCCTTTTGGCCTCTGCCTGTTGGAGAACCCTGACAGCTGTGTCCGTGTGTTTATTCGAACCCGAGAACAACACTATAAGTCTCTTTTTCTCATGAAGATGGCTTCAGCTCTTTCTTCACAAGTACTGTGCTGCACTGATGTCTTCTGCAGTACTGTGTGTACTCTGGTCACAGTCTCTTAAAATTTTTGTGGTCATTTTTCTAAGCTGCTGGGCACTGGGTGTTATGTTTTCTCATCAGCCAATTTTTTTTCTAAAGTAGACCAAAAAGAGGGGCATGTCTGTAATTTTGTGTTAACTAACAATGGATCTTGAACTCACATCTATTCATTGAAGATAGGTCTTTAAGATCCAGCTAATTATTCAATGTAGACCTGAGATCTCTCAGGATGTAAGCCTCTTAAATGAGTAAAAGCACATTGGTTTTGATGGCTTTTCTGTCAGCACTGCCTTATGTCTTTTGCTGTACCTGCAGAGCAGGTTAAGCATCGATGCTGAAAGTCGAAGATGATGGCCCTTTACTTGTGCAGTTTATCCCAAGGCATGCTGGAGTTTCAAGGCAAAACACTTGAGCTTATGCCTCTTCAAGAGATGTTTACAGAGATATTGTCTTACAAGTGCTTAACTAATTTCTCTTTTCTCAGCAGCTTGCATCTGTAAAGACGTCATTTAGTGCATTTAGTGATGCCTGATTCCACAGTAACCTTGGTGATGTCTGGAGCTTCAGGCACTGCCACTTCCCTGGGAAGATTTGGGTAGAAATCTCTCTTTTCTTTCCATTTTTTGACAGTCCTTGGCTCATCGACTTCTGGCTCTGCCACCTGCCCTTAGTCAGGGATTTTGGCACAGAACGAAAGTGTTTTACATTGCAGGACTACTCATCAGCTTTCAACTCTGTGCCAAGACTGAAGGGAATTTTAGGCTTTATCTTGGCTTGATGCTAATGGGCATTTTGGATCAAGTTCTTACTTTATAAGAAGTGTATCCTTTGGTCCTGTTCATGCAGCCTGCTAATTGGTTTGCCTGCCAGGACTTATTTGCCACCCTATGTCTGCAAGTGGATGACAAACAGTGGTAAAACCCTACTTCCATGTTAGAGCAGCTTTGCAGAAACCATGTATCCTAGCAAAAAATAAATAATTTGGACAAACATATATGGATTGATTTATCTGCTGGATATCTACTGTGAAACTCTTCTGCTGGGCACTACAAAGTAATAAAAGATGCCAAAATATTTTTTTTTTTTCTTTTTTGGTTTCAAAAAGCCTCTCAAACCTGAGTTTTACTGGAAAATTCTTGACTAGTTGTATCACAGACCAAGCTTGGCTTCCTAATTCTCAGTCTCAGTGGTCCTTAAAGCAAGTAACAAATGGTCCTCAAAGGGCCTTGTGGTAGTGGAGAATTGTGAGTGCCTCTTCCTATTTTTCTTGAGCTTTCTAATGTCCCTTATAAGAGGAGGGAAGCAGACATCAGTGTAGGGCTCTGGTGTTGTTCAGATATTTGCCTTTGACAGGGAAATGCTCCGTTGGGAATCCTTGTGTGTAAGTGGATTGTAAACTATTTGCATTATTGCACATGCCACGGATTTTAACCCATGATCTTCGTCATAACAGCCCTGCATGTTATTATGGAGAAAGAAAAATTTGCCTTCGGATCAATGAAAAGTCACTTATAAACCCCAGAAAGCCATGAATAATCCAAAAATGCGCTTATGAGTACACTAAATGGATATTGGTGGAGTGGGAGACAGACCCTGCATGTCTTTCTTCATCAGATTTCCTGACTGAATTAAAGACCGAGCCCTGCTTACCTGCTATTAACAGAAGTAGTAACTCTGTCTGAGCAGTTAATTTCTTCTCTGGAAAAATGGTGGTGTTGCATTGACAGTTTTTTATTTCTTAGATAAATACAGTGGAAAATGAAAAATTTCTCCGTGACTGCTTCAGTTTACTGTATACATAGGAACCTTAAATGTAGAAGACCTAAGGAATAAATTCTCTTTGTCCCTAGTGGCTGAGTCCCTGGAAAGGAGAAAGCATGGAGCAGTGTCATTCTGTGCTCTTGCTAGATGGGACTGACATGTACAAATTTATTTTGGTGCAGAGCAGTTATCAATTACTACCTGTGCTTTCCACCCACATGGCACTGTTGGAGGCCTGCAAGAAATGCAGGTAAAAATGAAGAACTGAAAACACGTCCTAGTGCAAAGGCTAAACACATCCCTCTGTGCAGCCTTTGCTTGTGCAAATGACTGCAATGAGAACTGGAAAGACAGGAAGCAAGGAGACTCCTCTCTCACCAGCGCAAAAACCTGGCCAATACTGAGAGTGATCATGTAGGGCATCTGTGTGGCACAGGGATTGTGAGCATTCCTCTGCTTTGCCTGAAGTCAGCCCCCTCACAGAGAGCTTTCTGTATGAGCCAAGGGGATGAACATTTTGTGTGTGCAATGGACATAGAGAGCCATTAGCTCTTCAGGTACGAAATTGGTCTTCCTTACATAACTTATTTTAGAGCAAATCATTCCTTTTTAGGCTCATCCTACAGAGTTTTGATGATTGACTATGATGATATGTCTACATTCAGCATGAGGTGTAGTTTTCCCATTTAAAGACAACACCATGTGTGAAATTTTGCAGAGTGAGGGTTATTGCCTACTGCAAAAGGCAAAACAGTTCACATTGTGTCTTCATCTCCCTTCCCATTACAAAATCCAACATGCTGCAGCCAAGTGCCCTGGTGAGTCACTGTCCAGTAACTAATCTCTGCTATGTGAAAGGCACTCAAAATGACAAAACAGAAGCACTCCAGGGAATAGCGTATTAGCTGGAAATTTAATTTTAAAAGGCACCACTTGTTTTGTTTCTCTTATGGCTGCTTCTTTAAAAGTATTTCAAAGTGGAAAATGGAAATTTGCTAATATGGGGATGAGGGAAAAGTGACATTGACAATTCCTCTGTAAGTTAAAATGCAGCAAACCCAGGGACAATTGTGAGACACTAATGCATGAAGTGTCTCTAGAAAATTAGCTGCTCATCAGGGAAAGAAAAAATTGTTATTCCCATGTAATTATTAGAAACTTATTCAAACAGAGGACAGTATCAGCTAGGCAGTTTTATCTCACTGATGGCTTTCTTAATAACTTTTTTAAAGGTTTGGACCTGGAAACTCCTGAATTATCAATGCTCAAAGCAAGATGGCCTATCAGATTTTCAGTTTTATGCTGTGATTTCCTTGGATGCATTTCAACTAGGACATAAATCTCTCTCATCTGCAGGCCCTCTCTCTCAGGTGAAAGATGTCCTGCATATTCCTCTTCCTAGTTCCTGAATGCAGGAATACCTTGGCAGCACATCTGAGTTATGCCTGCATTTACTGCTTTAGAGATCACCTCTGCTGTTTTATGTGGATGACCAGAGCTGCAACATATATGTTTTTGTGCGAACTGGGTAGGTCTGCAGAGATCGTTTGAATCTCCTGGGAAATCTAGATCCATCCCTCCTCTGCCTCCTCCTTTAACTAAGAAAATAACCCTTTGTTTTCTAGAAAGAGACCCTTTTGTGTTTTCTTTGCCCTCCTCGGGCATGGCTGAGGAGAGCTGTATGCTTTTCAGCAGTTGCCTGGAGCCAGATTGGTTTTAGTTCACCATACGGGTTTCAGCTGGATGGCTCAGTGTAACACAGAACACCCACTCTGCCCCTGGCCCCTCAACACGAGCCTGGTGCCACCTTCTTCCTGTGGTGCCTTCTGAAAGGGTCAGCTCCCCGCCTGCTTCCTTCCAAGCAAACTAAGAACAGTAATGAACAATAACATGCACAGTTTGAAAAGCTATGAACAGCTTTCTAACTACCAGTGCGTGTCCAGAGAGTACTAGAACAGATGACATTGTACTTGGGTTTATTTTTTTCAAACTCATATCCTTAGTTTCATGAAGGTTGGCTCTAGCTTTCACCATTATTTCCATAGCTCATCCTTAGTACTAACACCAGTATTTCTGGCACCGCATTTGCACATTTTCCTACAGTCATTTGGAAATGCATGAATTGATTTCCTTGCAGGCTACTGGAAAAGTGCCTCTGACCACACAGTGAGTGTTGTTGCCATCGCCTTTGTCCGCACGGTGGTGTTGCATACCCTGTTACACAGTGCTGTAATCCTTTACAGCTGTGGTGCCTCACAAATGCTGGGCATTTCCTTGGCCTGCTCTGTTTGCCACAGCATGTGTAGCCACACGTGATATGTTTAGATGTTTATCTAACACAAGCTCCACATTCTGTTCTGCCTGAGGGTTTTGTTTTGTTTTAATGGACATTATTAAAATAGAATCATAAATTTCAACAGCATAATATTGTCAGTCCTCCCATTTTATATCTTAGGGCACTGTTTGTGTAATGCTATCTTCAGCAGCAAAATCAGTTTAAAGTTTTGCGATACAAATATTTGGATGTTTTAAGAAAGAAAGGAGTTACTCCTTACATTAATTCTTTCAATGATACTGTCCTACTGCATGCTGTTACTCTGCCTAGGCTGCTTGTAATATGTTTTGCCTAATACCATTTTCTGGTCAGAGCCTAGGATTCTTACACTAGTTTGCTTTATCCTTTGCATGAGCTCAGGCTTCTGAACACTGTTCCTTAGCTCAGCACAACCACTTCCAGTTGGCTTCTGTGAAAAAGTCTTCAAGGTATAGTTCAGTGAAGTTGTGGACAAGTCTTCAGAGAAAAGGAGTGGAAACTTCTTGTGCCAGATTTATTATTTCAGCCAGCAATTCAGGAAATGATGTCTTCTGTCTGGACTGGGCAACTTCTGTTGGTTTGCAAATCTTTTTATGAAGACTAGTTCCCTTTCAGGAGCCTCTGTCACCTTCAGAGTGCAGCAAATCCCTGTGTCCTCCTAGTCTAAACCAGACTTGCACAAGGGACCCAGTCAGTGTTTGCAGCTCTAACCTACCTCTTTAACCCTGGATCATCTGGCACAGCCTCTTCTGAACTCTCACCTTTTTTGTTGTCTTCCCCGTCTGAAGAAAATTTTACTTATTTTTTTTTTTTCATTTTTTTTCTTTTTTTTCTTTACTCTTTTATTTTCTTGTCATTATAAGGACAGCTAGCCATTCGCTGGGGCTGCCTGGTGTTTTAACATCAACTGTTTTCCAGCCATTGGTTTCCAGCTGCTGTTGTTGCACACAATCACCTGAAAACTGCATGAAATGCTGGTGTCCTCTCCAGAGTATACTTTCAGTGATGCTATTCTTCCATTGTGTAGCTTGTTAATTAGTTTTGCCTCACACCACGTCCTGTCCAGAGACACTTGGAAGCAGAGTTTGACATTGCTTTGGTTCCTTTTCTTTGCTTTTATTTTCCCCCTGTCCAAATGCAAAGTCAGCATAGCAACAAGCTTCAGCTGGCTGCAACAAGTTCTTCAAGATACAGTTCTTTAAGACAGCAAAAAGTAACTTCTTGGAGGCTGGTGAGACCTTCTTAAGGAATCGCTGTCTTCATTATCACTTCCTTCTGTGAAATTTTCGAAGTATTTCAACTCTTACTCCCAGCCACATATGCAAGTGAACAAAATTCACTCATTGGCTGTGGATGCTCATATTCCTGTGGAAATATGGAGTGTATGCTTTCTTTTTGTGCTGTGAAAGTGTCACCTGGCTCTACCTGTGATGATTTTAGCTGGCCCAGGGTCTCTGTACAAGCATATAAATATTCTCTAATGCAGGAAGTTGGCTACTCTAAGCTGTAGGTGTAGCTCAATGCCTAAACGTAAATCTGAGAGATAGTATGACTCTGAGTTAAGATTTCAGAATTTGGCTCCCAAGTAATAGTTGGACACAGTAAAAATTTTGTTTTGGGCATGGTCTGTGCTGTTCAGGACAAATGGAAAGTAGAATGTAGGTTTATTTATAAGTATGATGTGAATCTTCCTCCAACAGAATTCCTCTGAAAGTAGAGATGAACATACTAAACCTTTTCTAGAGAGATATACTAGCCTTAATCCATCAGGTCTGGTTCAGGCCTTGCCTTAGATTTCTACTCCTCTACTGAGTATTGTCTCCCAAAGCACACATGAGTAGGAGTGCATGAAAATACGAGCTGTATGGCAAATCAAGGAAAAGACTTGTTTCATGTGCTTTGATTGCTGTTTTTATTTGCCTTTCATTTCCCTGAAGAAATGGGCCCCTATATTTAGAAAGGAATAAGAATAATTGTCTGAGAAAGTTCTCTTGCCTCCCTTTGTCCCTTACCATCAGGAGCAGGCTGGAATCTGTGCTGTGGCCTGGCTCCAGTCCATGGTAACAAAGCCAAGCCTCGGGTGGCAAGCCAAGAGAGCCTGTGAGAAAAGCAACATGAAGGGTGAAAAAATAGGTGCTCTTGTGGGTGTCTTTGCATCCATTATTGCCGCACAGTTGTGACACCTTGGTGTGAACATCTCTGAGCACTGTTACAGTTCCTCTGGTTATGAGAAGGAACCTGGCAGAAGGCAGGGTGTAGTTCGGCTCCCTGGGTAAACATGCCTCACGGTGAAGGGGGGTGGTGAGGACCTACTGCCAGAGGCAATGGCTCACACCCTGCAGTTTCAGGGGTGTTTGCTCCCACTCCCAGTGCTGACAAGCTGCTCTCCAATGCCCCGATGGTCATGAATGCCTGGATGCAGTTCTGCTTACTCCTGGCACTCAGAGTTTCATCTAAACCGTTCTCCCTTGTTCACACCTTGGGGAGAAGCATCACTCCCTTTTGGATGTAGAGACGCGCCCTGACTCTCAGCTGGGTACTAGGCTCCTATGGGAACTCAGCTGGAAGAAGTCTGGACACTGTATTTCTGCTTGCAATTTCATAAAAATTGAAATCTGCTGTAGGTTTAAAGAGGCTTGAAGTCAGGCTGTGAAAGCACAGGGGATGTTGGAATTGTTAAAGGAATCTGACTGTCTTAAAGAGATGACGTTTCATTGCTGATGTTGGTCTTGTTGTTTTGGGGGTTTTTGCTGAAATTAAGTCTCAAGAGAAAGCCAGACCTCATGGGTAAAACTTCATTAGTGCAGTGTTCTCTGTTAGCTTGTAGCCTATTCATCTTTCCTAGTCTTAAGTAATTTGTATGAGTGTCACATTTCTGCAGCTCTATTTTCTTTATTGTGTTTTCCTGTTGGCCAATAGTTTATGCTATTGTCTTGCTTGAGTGTGTCCAGAAAAGTTGGAACTGAAGTAAATATTTTTGAGCTCTCTCTCTGGAACATCATCCAGATACACATTCTTTTTAAAGAGCTTCTTCCTTTGGGTAACGGGACCTTGGGATCTTCCACATGGAAGTGCAGTCATTTAATTCCTTGGGTCTACACTAGATCTCTTGCCGATTTCTTGTATAACATGAGGGATGCATTTTCCTTGCAATGTTGAGCAGTTATGAATAGATTTGCCTTCTCCCTCCTGCCAGCTAGGCCCTTTCTATCCCCAGAGGCAGTCAGCATGCCCTCACACAATTCAGTAGCAGATCATTCACTTTGTCCTTTCTCCAAAAGGACTTTGGTGATTCAGACATTAACAAGATCTGCACAGCAGGGAGACTGAGCAGAATGGGCACCTTGCACAAGCTTTAATCAGGACAGTTTGTGAGGTCTGCTATCCCTACATGCTTCTGTAGGAACATCAGCATTTCCTACTTCAGCACGCAGCATAGAAATTTGTCAGCTGATTTTTCCCTCTCAGAGTTGCGGGAAGAGGAAATTGTCTGTTGTTTGTTGCACAACAGAGCTACCCTGCTACCTTGGATCATATTAATGAAGTTTAATTCTGATTCTAACAGTGTTTTGCTCACAATAGCTCTCTTTTAGTATCATGGAATGTATTTCTTCATTTATCCCAATCTAATGATAAGCATCAAGATAGAGGACTTCTGCTGATCCAAGTTTTCTACTAAAAATTGAGAAGACATTGATACCAATATGGGAGAATAATTGGGTGTGGGAACAGTATACAGCCTATGTGGGGCTACATGCTACAGGCAGCTGGGAACAAAAGTGAAGGGTTGAAGTGTCCTCTCTGGTCCTCTGGCACAAGAGAATGAGGGGATTGAACTTTTCTCATGACCTCTCCAACATGACTGAGAAAGAGAGTCCTGTTAGTCTCTCTGGATAAATGTCACACCAGCATTGTACTGTGTTGCTGTAGCATCTCTTCACTCCTGTTTCTTTCAGGAGGACACAGAGGAATGGGTGAGACAAAGGACTTTCGTATTGCGTGAGAAGAATTGGGGTGCCATGTATTGCTTTCATTCATTTTCTTCCAAGAGCTGATTTATCTTAGCATTGCATCTCTACTGCTTTTAATATAGTGGAGAAATAGGCCCAGACTTGCTCTTGTTTATCGCTAGTTGTCAGCTGCTGTCTATTCTTTGGCGAGTGAAGTATCTAAACCAAGACCTAAATCAGCAAAATCGGCGCTTGACTCTTTGCCTGTTGATAAATTAGAAAGAGGTTCAGAAATTCAACAACTGGCGTCTGGGTAGAAAAATTCTATGTATTGAGAGCAATCAAGCTGCACTTGTTGCTCACCTCCTTTTAGCCAAGTGTGATTCTCAGGCAAAGGTACTGTAGACAAATATCTCCTGGTGCAGCCCTTGCCTATTCTCATGCTTTCCTGTCTCGCCACAAACTCCCAGCCCTATGTAAGAAGAGATATAATGAAATTCAATGTAAAATACAATTTTCTGATTGTTCAAATGCACCCATTTAAGTTACCAATTAAGTTCTTGAATTTGCATTTCTGATACCAGTTACAGAATCAGCTGTGACCGGTTCATGTGTATGGAAAAGCTTATGCTTAGGTGTTAGCTGTTGGCAATTCTGTTCTGTCTAGTTTTAGCCTCTGAAACTGGCTCACATTTGAAAACTGGTCTAACTGAGTAAACTCGTCTGTTGTAGTACATCTACAAGGTGAGCTTTGCTAATAGACCAAGTTTTAAATTATTTGGTGGGGCATGCAGTAGGAACATAGCTACTGCTCTTCCCCAAACCTGCTTCTGGGTCTTACTAGGGATGTCATGAGCCCTAAAGCAAGAGGACTGAGGTTTCACACACTACAGCTTCTAGTGTTCTTATGTGTTCACTTCTACTTGCGATCAACCAGCATGTGACACAACTCTCAAAAACACTGAATAGGGAGCAAAGTGTTGGGGTGGTCTCAGGTGTGTGAATACCACTATCAAAATGGTGACTGCCAGATTACTTGAATTTTGTAGAAAATTTTTTCTGTAAACTTCATATCTACTTAAAAAAAAAAAAAAAGAGGGAGTCAAAGTTCTCTATTAAGTTAGGCAGGTGGATTTACATTTCAGGATTCGATGTGCTAAAGTTTGGTAAGCTGAGTTGTCTACTTGCTCCTAATACTCTGATAAACACCACACCATATTTCTTGTGCTGCTGAGACCCGCAAATACTAATGATGTTTGCAGAGAATGTAAGGTAAGTTCTCTCTGGTGCCAGAATTGCTCACTGTACTGACCACTCCAGAGTGATGAGGACTGTGTGGTTTTGTTTTACAGAAGAGGCTGTCTTGGAAAAGATGAATAAAAGACTTCTGTAAAAAAAACCCTTCTGAGATAAAATAATTTTTAATATTTTCAATCCTCTGGAGCATTTTGTTTTACAAAAGAAAATTAAAATAGCTAGTGACACTTTAAATGCTGCCATTCAATGGAATAAAACAGTAACAAATAGTAGAGTATTAAATATATTAAAATGCTGTAACATATCAAGATTATATTTTTAAATTTGCAAAACATTAAAACTTTTATGTTATACATATTTTATTAACTTTAACTAAATAAAACATGAAATTTACTTCAGTTGCATAGATAACTCTGGAGATGAAATAATCAAATCAGGACCTAAGGCAATTATATTTAATCAGTTTAGAGTATATGTGACACAGATGGCTGGTATTAAAGCAAAATTCAGTTCATCACTAGTTATACCAAAGAACGGATAAAAGGAAACAACTGACTTCTGATCTTCCTTCGCAGCATTCAGCTGGGCTACGATTCAGACATTTGTTTGTTTTGATGCATTTAGTGTCAACCCGTGCTGCGCTGGTATTCTAGGAATCAGTCTGCAGATGGGCCCATCATTATTCATTTATGCAAAAACTTTCTGGTAACGATGCTTAACTGAGCAAGTAATGGAAGCCTAGGACAGCCTGGGTAATAAGTACTGATAGTGTTGAAGCACCTTCCTGAGGCCATGCTCCCTTAGTCTCCTTATAATTTTGAGTAAGTTGAAGGAGTGAGTGTTGTGCTTTGCTTTTGACGCCTGTTGGAAGTGCTGGCCAGCTGTTTAGTGGAGGGTAAAACCTGCTGATATTGCCTTGGAACACCAAGTGAAAAGCTCTCTTTGAAGGTTAAATTATACAGCCAACAAAATACTCCTAGTTGCCTTCATTTTGAAATAGGGCTCAGTATAAGATATGACTAGTAATAAGAAATTTGCCTGGAAGTGTGATGCTTTCCTCTATCTTCATGGTTAGACCTTGTTTCCAACCTGTTCACATCCTTGTCCCTATGATTCTATGATGCCATACATACAATACAAATGATATAAATCATGCAATGCAAACAATACAATACAACATGCACAATACCTAAAATATAATACCTAAGGTACAATCCTAAAACATAATAACTAAATATCAAAATGAAAAATATCTATAGGCAATACAATACATAACAGCCCCCCATACTGAACAATAAACACCATAGAATGGATAATGTGATGTTATACAATAGAATGAGTACCGTTGTATATACCATGAAATACAACATACAGTACAATACCCATGATACTGCACAATGTAAAAAATACCAGGCCTCACAACACATAAAATGCACGCTACAATGCTCAATACAACACAAAGTATGACACAATACAAAAGACAATACAATAATAGAACACAATACAACACATATAATATCAACAACAATACCTACAATACCCACTGCAGTATTTACAGTACAATAAATACCATACAATATTATACTTTAACAAGACCAAGTGCAAGGTGCTGTACCTCAGTCAGGGCAACCCCTGCCATAAATACAACCTGGGGAATGAACAGATCATGACAAGAGGGACTTGGGGGTGCTGGTGGATGAGAGGCTGGACATGATGCAGCCATGTGCACTCACAGCACAGAAAGCCGAATGTGTCCTGGGCTGCATCCAAAGCAGCGTGGCCAGCAGGGTGAGGGAGGGGATTCTGGCCCTCTGCTCCACTCTGGTAAGACTCCACCTGTAACGCTGTGTCCAGCTCTGGGGTCCCCAGCAGAGGAAGGGCATTGACCTCGCTGGAATGGGTCCAGAGGAAAACCACCATTTTGATTAGCGGGATGGAGCATCTCTCCTATGAGGAAAGGTTGAGAGAATTGGGATTGTTCAGCATGGAAAGGAGAAGGATTTGGTGTGACCTAATTGCAGCCTTCCACTACCTGAAGGGAGCGTACAAGAAAGAGAGAGAGGGACTTTTTACAGGGGCATGAAGTGACAGGACAAGGTGGAATGGCTTTAAACTGAAAGAAAGCAGGTTTATATTAAATATTAGGAAAAAATTATTTACTGTGAGGATGTTGAGGCACTGGCAGCAGTTGCCCAGAGAACCTGTGGATGCCCCATCCCTGGCAGTGTTCAAAGCCAGGGTAGATAGGGCTTTGAGAAATCTGGTCTAGTGAAAGCTGTCCCTGTCCACAGGAGGAGGTTTGGTGCAATATGATCTTTAAGATCCCTTCCATCTCAAACCATCCGATTATTTTGTGATACTGTACCATACAAGGCATATCAGATTTTATAATACTGAATACAAGGCATTCCAAAACACAGTACTTTACAAACAACATAACTGGAGCATTTTCCATGCACACACCCCCTGGAAAGCATCAAGGTTTGCATTGAAGGTGACAAAGGCAGACGGTGATGGATGGCAGCGCTGTGCCATTTGATGGATCTGGAACAGCAAAAGAGCCTGTGCTCAGCAGTGGTGGTTCCCAAGAGCTGCTGTGTGTGGGAGACTGCTGGGAGGTGGTGTTGCACATGCCAGAGCTGTGATGGGCAGGGTGCATTACAATGCAAAATGTTGAATAGTACTATAGTATAGTACCAAACCAATGACAGTACAGCATAAGCCATAAAAAAATAAAATAAAATGCATAAAATAGAATGAGGAAAACAATACAATAAATGCTATATGAAACAGTATTACTCTACATGATGCAAAAGGATCTACAATGCAACACTACATGCAAAATACAAAGCACAATGCAAAATATAGCACATGAAAATACAACACATTTAATACAACAGGCAAAATAGACTGCAGTGTGAAAAAATCGCAGTAAAACACATCACAATGCATCCATAAGTCACATACAATACGATAAACCTGTAGCACAAAACATAATAGAAGACAAATTGAGACAACATACAGCTCAAAGAAACTGCTGCACAAAATAAAATACCAAGCAGTTTAAAATACATACAGTTCAATAGAATATGTGTCTGGGGTTGATCAAAAGTAAAGCACATTGTGAAGGGCATTGTCCAAGTGCTTCTTTTTAAGGTACTCTCAGGCATGGGGTATCAATACCTCTCTAGGATGTCTCTTCCAGCGTTTTACCATCCTCTCAGTAAGGAAGTGCTTCCAGGTGTCCACAGGCCTGTTCCTCACCTAACATAGTGTGCATCTGCTCATCTCACAGCTGGAAAACTTTTCCAGAAGGATGCTGTAAGGAACAGCACCAAAAGCATTAAAAAAATCCAGAAAAGCCACATCCAAACCTGTCCCTTCACCCACAAGGCAGATGGGCTTATCTCAGATTAGTGAGGCAGGGCTTTTCCTTTGTGAACTCATGCTGACCGTGCCTGATAATTGCATTTCCTGTCTGTCGGAAGCACACAATACAACTTTTATAATTTTTCCAGGCACTGAGGTTAGACTAACAGATCTGTAGTTTCCTGGGTCTTCCCAGTAACAGTGTGGAAATGGTTCAAAACTGTGTCAGGAGAGGTTCAGACTTGACATTCAGAACATTTCTTTTTCATTTTAGAATTTATTATTTTCTTGGCATTTTATCATCTTTTCGTCATCCTGTACATTCATACAGGATACAGTATTACAGTTTTTTTTATTTTCTGATTGCTATACAAATTTTTAATATTCCAGCTTTCAGGGCTGCATAAAACAAATTCCATGCAAATCATACAATATGTCTTCACTATGTCTATACAAATACTTTAATTTTTAAAAATATATTAACTATATCCCACACAGCATGTATGGTAATGGATTGTATATCATGTTGGGTATCATATTTTATGGTATTTATTGTCTTAGTTTCTTAGTCTTATTGTGTGTGTAGTATTTTATGTATTGAGTGGTATTTTGTATTGTATTTTGAATGATAAAATAAGACATAGGCTAATGCATACCCATCTGTTGTATTCCTCACAATTAACACTTAGCAAAGAAAAACTAGGTAGCATACAGCTATTTCAGATAATCACAGACTACTTTTATGCCCCACTGTCATAAGCTTGTCATCCTTTATAGTGACTTCCGAATGCCATTAGTCTCACTGTCAATAGAATGAATTGATACCATGCTTCCCCCCTCCTCACCCTCCTTCTCCCCACCCCATAAATTTTGTGGTCTGCTCACCTTTTTCTGTCTAGTATTTAATTTGTATTTATACTATCTGGATTACACTGCCTACTGGCGACAGTGATAAAATGAGAACAAAATTTTCTTTTATGCCAATGCTATTTAACTAAATCTTCTCAGAGGTTGGATCATATAATAAAGGCTAATGGAGAGACCATGTTCAAGAGTGTCTTAAAACAATTTTTAAAAGTCTGTCCCATCTCTTTGCACAAGAATAATAATGAAGTCCTACAAAACCAAGATTTCTGCCACATAAATCTTGCTATGGAATTACTGTCACCAAAGAGTGAAATGAAAGTGACAGAACTTGATTTAAGATGCCTGTGACTTTCACAAACATATCTATTTCATGTGCATTTTACAACATAAATACAGCTGGTATACAGATTTTCAAGAAATTGGTGTTGTTTGGTTTTTGTAGTTTGAGTGTGTGCTTACCACAACTCAGCTCTTGATTGTTATTAATTATATTTTTGAACTGCTGTGTTCCAGAACAGCTTTCTGTTTTTGAGACTTAGCAGTTTTAAATAATAATTATCTAATATTCTGGCCATACCTTTTTCTTCCTGAAAGCTGGCTTTTAAAGGTGTCTAGTCAAAGTATTTTTCTTAGCTTCTTTTACCCTGCATCTTGGGACTTGGAAGATCAACTTATAACTTCAGTTTTGCTAAACTTCAGTTGCTAAAAAAGATGCCAAAGGAAGTCTTGTTTGCAATTTTATGACTGCCTTACTACCATTTATGAACACAATAGGTAGTGCATTCCTCTGTTCAGTCATGACTGTCTTTGTTGAAGCAGTATCTGAAAACACCATGTACTGGTAAAACACAAGAAGTCTTTTTAAAGCATGTGGGGGCTGGTGCATACCTGCCAAATTTCTAATTAGTGTTAAAACTCCCGCATGAGAAAAGGAGATTTTGATTAATTAGTGGACAAAACAACAGTATTTTGTGGTGATGTGGAATTTCAACAACCTTGAGTGAAATTCCATGGTCACAAATCTTCATGAATGGAAACTAAAGGCCTCTATAAATTCTAGCTGACTGAAATGTATGTAGCTAGCTTCTTCCTTATGATAATGTGAAATCTGTTGGCTGTGAGCTGTGTTCACTCATGCAGTCATGCTTAATTAGATTTATTACTCCTTTCTATTCGTAGTTTAATTAGCTAGTTAAACTTGGTTTAGGACTTCAGTAAGTGCAGATCTCGCTTGAGCAGACATGCATTTCTCAATAAAGTATTGCTGCTGTCCTTTCACTGTGGTATATCTAAGACTGCAGGCCACCAGTTTATATAACACATAAGGTTGTTAGAAACTGCTTATGTTCAATGACAAGTGGAATTGTTGAAATCAAACACCCAGTAAATTGAAAGAAATATTTGAAAGTTGAATACAAATGCACGTGGAAGACTCTGTAGAGGAGGGCACATGAACCGAGCATTTGATAAATGTGCAGTACACCTAGGCTCAGGATTAGGTTGTACATGTGAAAGCACATCTGTATTTGTCAGCTTTACAGAGGAAATGTAATGTTTGTCTGCTAAGGAGCAATCTTCTGCCATTAGGGAATACAGCTGTCCTAGGTGGGGATTTTGTTCAAAGTAATCAGGTGCTGATACTTTAAGGGGTGCTGACAAACATAACTAAAAAGAACAGCAGGGACTCATCAAGAGGATAAGCTTCCTTTAGATTTTTCTGTTACAGAGAATATACTTGCTGTCCTGGTTTTATAAAAAACATCCCTTTCCAGCTTTCTTACAGGCTCCTTAGGAACTACAAGCCTTGGAGCCTCCTCTTCTCCAGAACTCCAGCTCTTGCAGTCTTTTTTCATAGGAGAGGTGCTCCAGCCCCGTCTTTGACATTCATCTGAGACTGAAGGATACTCTGGAGAGCAGAGATGCAAATCCAAATTCAGGATGACCAAAGAGAAGAATCACAATATGAAGCTTTAAGAGAACTACTATAGGGTCTAAGAAAACTAAATGTTTGGCCAGGAGAATGTATGGTGACAACACATTGCTGCATTTTCAAACCCCTTTTAAATGATTACTGTAATTTCATGCATGAAGCACACTAGCAGTGCTACAGAGTGCTGCAATAAAAATAATTCTGAGACAGGAAAACAGGCCTGAGAAGCTCAGTTAATTCTTATTATCTGAGGAAGCTGAGAAGTGACCTAAACTAATGTAGAAAAGAGATAGTAGGGAACTTATAAGACAAAGGAATAATGCGATTCAGTGGCTAGAAGCTGAAATTTGACAATTTCAATATTGAAATAAGATGCAAATCTGTCGCAGGATAATTAAACATTTAAAGAGGCTTTCAGAGGGGATAGTGGACTTGCTATTGTTTGACAACTTTATAAAAGATGACATATCTACAACATTAAATTGGATTCTGTAGCTTGAATATGTGGCTTAGACTGTGTTAGTAAATCCTGAAAACAGATTAAACACAAATATTGTGTAATCATCTCACCGCTTCAGTATACTGATATATCTACACATAAGAGTAATTTTGGGCTTCATACACATATCAATAGCATCTCAACATTCAGGCAAGGTAGTGTCAAAATATTTAAATGGTAGCAAGCAAACAATAGAAGTGCATGTCTGGTGCATTCCAGGATGGCACTAACCTTCTAGGGAAAAAAAAAATTATTGTGTACTATCTATACTCTAAATATGCTGAAACCCAGGAGAGCAATCTTGTTGCTAGATGACACTTCCAGGGTGTGCAGGTATTGGACAAGAGGCCTTCTAGGCAGAAATCTGTTGGTGTCTGGCAGGTATCAGTTCTGTATAAAAATGAAAAAGCAGTAATGGAGTGATGGATTATAACGGGTGCCTGGATATTCTCCTGCACATTTTCCTAGATACTTTTTTCATTGTCCCTGTTCAGGATTAGAATTCGTGAAGAGGAGACGAAAAAAATCAGGAAGGTCCTCAGGTTCTGGGGATGTATATTGACCTGTAGGGCAGGAAACACAGAATGTTCCATCTTAGCTAACACTGTTGGTGTGGTCTCCATTGGGCACAATGAAAATTTTAATTATTAATAATTTTAATAATAATAATTAATACTCATCATTCTATTCCACAGTTTCTTCCAAACTTTTTCATTTTCTTTGCTTTTTCTTCTGTGGTTTTGCCTGGTATTTTGACAATCTCGTGCTCAGGAAAAACAGAAAGGGTATATAGGAGGGAAAAGAAATCAATTTCAAAGTGGAGGAAGACCACAATAATAAGACATAATTAGGAAGTTCTTGGCCTCATTGTGTCATGAAAAGGATAATTGCTCTGGAGTTTAAACACTGCAACTTACTTAGCAAAGAGAAAAGCTGAAGTGTTTGTCTTGTGCGTACACTGTAAAGAAGGTGGTGAACTCTGGATCTGTAGAGAATATGCATGACATCATTTGTTGTAGCAGTGTATTTTGTACGAATCAGCTAGGATTCCAAAGCTTCAGCAAGCTGCTAAGGACTCTTTACAATAAAATTGCTTCTATTTAAATATCAGTTATCTAATGTAATTTAAATGGAACATAGAATACACAGCTTCTGCTTCTTTTCTGCTACTCACTTCTGTACTTACTACATACACTCTGTATAGTCCACAATGATTTCTCGATAAACCCATTCAGTTATCAGCATGGCACATTTGCGAGGCATATTCACTCTAGATGCTATTAATCAATTCAAATAAAAGTGAATTTATCTTGTACAGGGTATAGCCTAGGAGCTGTTTCCCACTGAAGTTTTAATTAATAGTATGTGCTATGGCAAATATAGAATGTCAGATGAGAAGATGGAATACAGAAAGTCCAAAGAACGGGAAAAATTAGACTCTTGTGCCTGTGTTTTGGCTAGCAAATAAGGGTGCTATTAAAAAAAAAAAAAGGATGTAATAAACAACAGAAGTGGAAGCTGATACAACTCAACTGAATGGATTAACTGCTACTAAATTCAGGACTATGCAGACAGAGTAATCCTGGAATAGATTGTTTTGGTTTGGAATTAAAGGAATTATCTTCAGATTGTTCTTTGTTCTCTTCAATTCTCCCCTATATTTAACTGACTCTGTCTGTGGAAAGTGTTGTTATGGCAACCTGTAAGTTAATCTTGATGTTTCACACTTAGGAGTTATGTTACTATTAAAATACAATTAAGGAATTATAGAAATATAATTTTGTTTCCTAAATATAATTGTAGAATTTTTTTTAGATCAGGGAAGTTTTGTGTTCCAAAGAGAAAAGTCAGGTACACAAAGTATTGTTGATGATGTGTACACAATTTTGCCACTGCCATGAGAATGGGAGGTTTAGGTGGAAGGTGTGCAAGAAGGGTGGTTAAATGAGAAGAAAAAAGAGGAAGAAAGGCCTTGGACACTTTCTTTTGTCCAAGAGAGGCAGAAATGAAAAGTGAAGACTGATGCCGATGAGTGAGGCTACCCTATCTAACACTGGCTGCTGCCAAATTCACAGCGTTCTGTGCTGTCTCTACTTGCTGGAGACAACATTGCCTAAAAGCCAGGATGTCTGGTACTGTCACAGGCAAAAGTAAGCAAGGACCTCACGCAGTGTTGCTGTCCTGCACATCTGTATGCTTTGATTTCACAGGGCTGTCTCCTCCTTCCAAGATCTCATTGCATCCTTCAGAGGTTTATCTCTGGAATGAGGCCTTTGGCATTGTGTACGACTATATAAAAGCAGAAGCAGTTGTCACCTTGGCCTGAGTTTTCTATTGCATGTGCTAATGACATTTCTGAATGAATAAAAATCTTGTCTTGCTGTTGTGCTTAAAATCTTGTCTATGGGCAAGGAGATAATACACCTTCTGTAAAGCCAAGAGTGTATTTTAATGCAATTGAGAGTCTAATAACTGGGATGAGTGAGGGAGGAATAAAATCAAATTAAGACCAAATTCTTAATTTTGTACAGTTTTTCTTGGTGATACGTACATCCTTCCTCTCTTTCTCCTGGAACTAAGGTTGGCAATTTCATCCTGGTGGTGGGATGCTGTGGTCAGTCATCAGTATCTAGGTCCTTCACTATTAGTAATATGATGTTTATGTGATTTTTTTCTCTAGCTTTCACTTGATATAATTTTTCTTTCACAAAATCACAGAATCATCTAAGCTGGAAAAAACCTCCAAGATGATCATACCCAACCTTTGGCTGATTACCCACCCTACCAGCTTGTCAACTAGACCATAGCACTAAGTGCCACGTCCAGTGATTTCTTGAACACCTCCAGAGAGGCACCCTTGAACACCACCACCTCCCTGGGCAGCCCATTCTGACATGATCAACACTTCTGTGAAGAAATTCTTCTGATGTCCAACCTGAACCTTCTCTGCTGCATCTTGAGGCCATTTCCTCTCGCCCTGTTGCTTGTTGCCTGGGAGAAGAGGCTCACTCCTTGCTTGCTGATATGAATTTTCAGCTTTGCACTTTTTTCATTGGTCTGCAACTTTGTTATGTCTGAATTTACGCCCTTATGGTGCTCATTCCAGAATTCTTTGTTTTCTTTATAACCCTAAACCCAGCTCCAAGGTATTTCTTTAGGTGGCTGTTGGTAAGTTGCTTATACCTGAGGGGTATGAATGCCAAGACTCCGCCCTATGTCTTCTTATTCCATGCCTGTGCTACTCTGCACCACATCCTGTGTCTCCATTTCTGAAAGGCCCTCCTATTGTACAAGATCTTTTTTCCTATACACAATGTCATTATGCTAGAGTCATAAATTTCACATTGTATAGAAAATAATGACTTGTTACTGCTACTTGCATAAGGTTATGGCTGTATATGCTGGTTTGAATGTGAACCAGCAGGAGAAATTAACCCCACACAAAATACTTGGAGAGGCTTTAGGTCAAAATTACAATTTTAATAAAAAGGTTAAAATGCATGCAGGAATACAGAAACACCAGCCTAAACAAACCGACAGAGTCACGGTACAACCTGACACCCCGTTGACCAGGGTGGTAGCTGTGTAGCCCAGTTAGGCACTGGTTCTGTAGAAGATCTGGTCTGCTGAGTATCCAGTGATGGTGGTCCGGAGTCCTCTGGCTTTCCAGTTGTCTGGTAGTCCAGTGGTCTGGTAGTCCAGTCCTGATAGTCCTGTCGAGTCCAGTCCAGTGGAGTGGAGTGGAGTCCAGTCAAGTGGAGTAGTCCTGGTAGACCAGGACTAGAATCCAGTCCAGAGGAGCAGAGTGGAGTGATTTCTCCCATCTCAAAACCTGCTTTTATGTCGTGTTTCTTGGCTGGTACCTCCCCAAGGGACGGGGACTTCCACAATGGAAAAAGATTTTCCTGACGTTCTGTTGGTTGCTTCGGCAATGAGCTCACATGAGGCTTCTCCCAGGACCAAACAGTTTCTGACATTCTATTTTTATCTTGTTCGGTAATGAGTCATTAATCAAGATAATCCACTCAGGGTGGTTCTGAAGTTCTACTGGTCCATGCTTATCAAGTTCGGTAATGGGCCATTGACTAAGATGATCTACTCAGGATGGGTGGTGCTTGCTGTCGGCCGGAATGGTTATCTCAGTTGAGGTAAGGAGTACCACCCTACCTCACATGACCATAGCCTCAGGGAGCAGGTGTGTAACTGTGAAAGCTCCATCTTATCGAGGAAATATGTGGGTGGTAATAGAATACATGTTTTTATGGTTAACCCAGGACACCGTACTGTATGGAGAAAGTAAAATAAACCAACAAACTTGCTGGAGGAAGACTGGCCAGCCTCAGTCCTGAGCACGTGTACACTATGTACAAGATTGCTGGCCTGTAGCCAGCAATGACAACATTATATTACATGAATACGTGGTTATATAATGCCTGAGTTATTGTACTAAAACTCCATAGAAACTGGTTCCTGTTGTTCATCTCCAAGTTTATCACCACTAGCATTTCAGTCTTGAAGCTGTTAAGTCATACTTTCCATGATCCTGGGAACTGGTCATTCTTATTTTGGAATATGTCTGGATATGTTCTTGAGTCTGCACAGAATACTCAGTCTTCCTGGAAATACTTATCCTTAGGTTTTGTCTCTCTTAACCTGCTCAGGAGAACAATTTTTACTTTGTTATTTCATTAATAAAGCATTGTTAACTTTCACAAATTATGTCCAGTGGTTTTTCTACTCATACAGGAATACACCAAACACTGATGTGTTGAAGACTTCAGATCTGCTTGAAAAAAGTTACAATCTGAAATATTCTTACAGCATATTTTGTTTATTTCCCGTTGAATCCTCTGGCAGCTGAAGTCAGCCAACTATTTGGATACAAGCTGTACTTTGCACCCAATTTTCCTTTCCATGGGGACAATGAAAACTCACACTTTTTCCTTCTCAGTGAAAGAAAACTGTTGGATTTTTGCATCAATTTCCAGGACAGGAATACATTTTTGTCAAGCAATAGAAATGATTTCTGCAGATCTATTTTTAGAGCTGGACTGTTCGTGCTTGAATACGTGTAGGAGTGGGCTTGCTGCTTTTCTACTCTGTCAATAAAGAACCTTGGTTTGAGTATTCTTCCAAATAGTTGTGCAAAAGAATGAAGCCTTTTGCCCCACTTGCAATAAATTAAAAAGAATACTTGATAATTTGATGATTTAGTTCTCCAGTGAACCTGGCATGTGCTTCATGGATTTTTCACCCTAGCCTTTGGACAACATTTTGTCTTTTCTTTAGGAAACTCTTTATGACATTGGTATCTGCTTTAACAGGACTCAGCAAGTTATATTTCATGTACACTTTACATGATTAGGAGCAATTGATGTATAGAAGTACAAATGAACTACAAAAGAAGATCCTAATCTCGTACCCCAGGTGTATGCTTTGAGGAGGCTTTGAAACTGTACATCACTGCAGGTTCAAAGATTCAGTTTGTGCTTCTCAGCTTATTTCATCAAAATTTCCACCTATTAGATTGTGGAAGAGGAGACTCAAACACCAGCATAAAAGAAGCTTCAAGTTGCATCTGTCACATTAAAGAGACCTTGTTAAAATAGTCGTAAAAAGCATCCCACAGGAGATTTGTTGGATTTATCCAGAAAAAGATAGCATTCCTCTGCCTGTGGAGAGGATGATTAGCAAGCCATGAGCACATGGAGGCAGTGAGAATTCATTAGATCCAGGCCCTGAGTAAATAGGATTCTGCAAGATTACATCTCAGTTTGTGGCATACAGTGATATTAGCTGGTTATGTGATGAACTTGGGAAAACTCAGTTTTTAAAGTTCAATCTACATGAATTTTCAATTTTTTCATTTTTGAAAGACCTTGCACACACATTCACCCCAATTTTTTGCCCTTCTTGTATATGTCCTTAGTGGTTTCTGAAGAGCAGCTATATGTAACTGCATTTTCATCTTCAGTGTTAAACTTCCTTAAATATAGCAGCTAACTGAGGGAACTAACTGAGTAGCTAACTGCTCTCTGAGGCAAACTAAATTAGCCTGCAAAATGCCTATCTCCTATGTAACTACACTTCCTACATGTCAAAGGGATTTCAACCCTTTGTATTTTGCAACCAACTAGTTGCTGCATTTTCTTGGTATTAACTGAACTAGTTTCCCCCAAACCCAGATATTAAGGGTTCCTTTGGTATGTATTTAGCTCTGGATAAATGTTCTGATTCTCTCATGTGCAAGAGAACAATGTCTTTAGGAAAAGGACGATCCAGAATTTCTTAATTTGTCTAAAAGAGCTCTCAAAATTTGAGTCCAAGCATGTGTGGTTTATCTGATCTTTAAGCTACTTTCAGTAACTTATAATGGGCAGTAGCTTTCACAACAAGAAAGGCTATCAGTTCTTCTGTTAGCAAGGTTGTTATTTAAGTATGAAATAATATGAATCCAGTACTGAAATTATAGAACTATCGTTATTTTTAAATACGATGAAAGCCAACTGTGAAATCCTTCCACTAGCCTTGATGGGAATTGAACCATGTTTCCAGCAGGCTGATTGGCAGAGAGGAAAGATGGTTGTTTGGTGAGTCTGATGGCTTAAAATTTTCGAAAGTTTCTATAGAGAGTAGACTTATATCACAAAAGTTTTCGTTTCTGGAATCAGAAATGTAAAACAAAGTACTAAGAAAGATACTGACTTTTTAGCTGACATTTGGGGGAAATGGAAAACAAACCTCAGCTCTCAAGAAGTTGCTTAGAAGCTGTTCTGTATTTGCTCACAGGGCAGCATGGACCATCTGACACCATCTTAAGCCCAGGGCAGCCTCTAAGAGCTGAACAGTCCCCAAAACTGGATTTACCAGGAGGCCTGCCATCCATCTGTAAGTACTAAGAGAGGATTCAGAATTCAAACCAGCTTGTTTGTTCTTTTTTTCTCCTCTAAAGCACTTCTGTGTCCAGTGATGTGGTGGGTAATTCCACTGATGTGGCAATGGCTACTATAGCAGATCCTGCCCCCGATGTAGATCCCTCCCTCTCGGAGGAGAGATCGGAGGATGGGACTAGTGTTTAGGGCACTCCCTCTCCCTCTAGTTCCAGCCGAGGTTGTCAGTTAAGCTTATGTTCCACCCTTTGTTCTGGAAAGTTCTGTCCCATTCGGTTGATGATTGGTTGCCATGCTTTCTACCCTCCCCTCAGTTACGCTGATTTGCTGTTGGACCCTCAGATCCTCCCACATGCCCTTTCCCCATTGGCTGTACACCCTTGCTCCTCCCCCTGCTCTCCACCCTTTTAAACTGGTGCTCCCCTGAGTTTCCGTGGGGAGTTCTCCCTCAGAGCTTTCCGGATTGGAGCCCTTGTCCTATTTCCCAATAAAGGAGAGCTTAGTGGAGACCCCCCTCCCGAACCCTTTATCTCTCATGTGGTTCCTGTGTTTTCATCTGCGCCTCGCCTGCACCTCACACCTTGAGCAGGCACATTTGGGGTGAGTCACCCACCCATCATTTGGAGTGGCACCTGGCCCAGTGCCAGCGTCGAGGCTTGAGTTCAGCCAGGCGCCCGGAACCCGAATACTACAGAGTGACTCACAGGCAGCCTTGCGTGACTCCTGTCCTAAGACAGAACTCCTCTTTTCTACACTTCCTGCAGAGAATACTTCACCACAGAGACAGCAATCAGACAAACAATATGTTAGTTACTGAGCCTTATATGTGAGTTTGGGGGTTTTGAAGAATGGAAAGGTTTTGAAGCAGGCTCCATCCCATTTTTCTTCACTGTTAGTCTCTGTCTCCCTTGTTGCTTGGGCTGGACCTGAGCTCCAGCTTGCTCTACACAGTGTCAGTGAGTCACAGAGTCATAGAATACTCTGAGTTGGAAGTGACCCACATGGATCATCAAGTCCAGCTCTTGAGGGAATAGCCCATATAGTGATTGAACCCACAATGCTGGCATTATTAGCACCATGGTCTTAAGAGCTGGAGTTGGTTCAGTCGTCATGCCTAAGATGGTAAATTGGATGCTGTCATGTATCCAGCCTTAAAAACTAAATTCTTCTCTGTCCCTTGCATGTGCAGTTAATTAAAAAAATGTTTCAAGATTTAGATTCCTAGTTCCCTGCTTCCAGGACTGTGTGAAATGTTAGGACTGCCCCAGGCTGAACTTTCTCTGGATACTGAGCAAAAGCCAATTTTTGGTGTCTGTTTAGTGCTTTTAAGGACACATGCATATCTCTACAGCAGAAGTAATGCAAAACTCAAGCTTGATAGACTTAGTTTTAATTTGGAGATCTTCAGTTTTGCCTTGCTCCAACAGCTCTTGCATCTGGGGATTTACTGGGTTTCTTCAAGGAGGAAAAAAGCAAAGGCTCAGAAGTATCTTTTGCAGAACCCTCCTCATGCCCTGGCATTTTGACTAACATTAAAGTTAGCAGGGCTGCAACTTGGTATTTACTGGGACAGATTAAAAATTCGCTCTGAATTTCTCTAGTAGGAAATTTAGATCTTGATGCTGATTGAAGTGTGGATTCTCTATAGAACTGACTGTCATACATAATGATAAATAAACTAAAACTGCATATAATAAAAAAAAAATGACAATAACATTATCTAAAGCAACAGAGGAAAGATTTTTCCTGCGACACAATTAGAAAGAAACATTTGTTATTGCAGAGAATGAGGCTCACACTAGTCATATTATGTCCAGAAATGCTTGAAGCTTTTCTAGGTGTCTCCTAGCCATGGTGGAAGAGTGTCAGTCTCAAAGTTACATCTACCACTAAGCATTTATAATGTGTGAAGAAGTGTTTGTTGGTGGAGAAGCAGAAGCACGCTAACGTGAGAGCTGAGAGGTGGTTTAAAGCTGAGGTAGCAGATGGGTGTCACTGGATAAACAGCTGAAATGGAAAGATTAAGCAAGCAGTCAGTAAAAAACTGCAAAACTGTATCTTTACTTTGAATGTCTAGAAGAAAGTCAATTTGGGAAATGATAACGCTTCTGTGTTTCAGTAATGACCATGCTATGTATGTATATATGGTGCTGCTGCTGGGATAAAGCTGCTGCAAGATATTTCAGCACTGCACATTAGGTATGTAAAATGCACTGCTGTGCTGACACATTTTGGCTGAATCTGAGAAACAAGTAAATAGCAATCCCATGTTAGGCATGCGTGACTCAACTCGTATTTTGCTCAGATTTTAACACTCCCAGCTCATGCTAAGGCCTGATGTGTGCCCAAAGCAGTGCCATTACACCAAAGTGAGAGCACCAGGTAGGCAGGGTAGAAGGCAATTGCACTGCCATGACCACCTGCAAATTGGTGGGCACCAGCAATTGTTGCTCTGGGTTATTAATACTAGAGAAATCTGTGGGTAGCCATGTTCATCAAAGGTGGGGTGCTCTGTGTGATAAGAACAGTAATCATAATGACTGCTTCTACACAGTTAAAAGGGAGAAGATTACAATTTAGTGAAACTTTTTTTTAATAAACCAGTAGCTGCAGATATGGTTGAGTACCTGGGGGATAATGTCTCTACTCTTTGTAACCCAGCTTAATCTTTAGCCTAAATCCAGTCAGTACTTCCAGTAATGAATCTCCTAAAGCACACAGCAAGGTCCAGTCTCACAATCTGTCCTCCCTGAGAGAAGGACCGCATGGCCTAATCATCCTCAAAGCCAGTGCTGAGATCTCTGTGTACACATAGACAGTGCCATGTCTAGATGCCTTAGTTTAACTATAACAATTTAATTACTTGGGGAACATATGGCACAGAAAGCTGAAAGGAAATGAATCAAATGGGCATATGTTCCCTGTTGGTGACTAATAAATCATTGACATAGGCAGAATAGCACATGCCAGGGGATAACTGCTGCTCAAATTCCTTATTATTCATATAGCTGAAACACTGACTGGACTTGGAAGAAGTTCTGTGCCACCATTTCTCCAGCTGTGTTGTCCCACCACATCTGTCCTTTTAGGGTCAGGCTTGCTCTCCCAATTTAAGAAGACTCTGACCAGACAGATTCTGTTTCCCATGCTTTCTTTTCCCATGATGGGATTTTGGGATTTTTCTAGTTTTATATGCTAAGAGCTGAGAATGTATTTTTTTATTTTTATATATATATACATATGTATGCATTTTTTAATATATATATGTCTTTTAATGACTCATAAGGCAATCTTTGAATATGTTGACATCTTGAAAGAAGGTGGACTCCTATATTTAGAAAGCTGAAATGAAACTTAAATGAGTATTTTTGATCATCCACTCCAAATTTTTTTCTTACAACAAGACATTCTACTTCTCACTGAAGGTTAGTGTTACACTGCATTCATAATACAGAAATGGAAATAATAATAAAAATTTACATAGTTCCCTGAGATTTTGCATTAGCAATAGGAAGGGCTTCTAATGGTGGTGGAGGCAGATCTGCTTGGGTTTGCAGTAGCCACTTTGAAGAAAAAATTAAGGAAAATGAGAGTGGTAGCAGACAAAGAACAAGGGAATATCAATGAGCGGGAAGTAATGCCAGAAATAGCTAGGGATTACTTGAGACTGAACTTAAGTTATAGGAAAGTAATTGTGTGACAGACTTTCTGGTTAAATGATGAACTTTTGGACCCCCAGGGATTAAAGTTTGAACACCAACTATATAACCTTGATGCATTATGTCGATTACACCCAAGAAAATGTTGATGTTAGTACTAACAGCAGCTTTGGTCTACTGACACATCAATAACTGCTGGAGATCCCTCAGTCACAGAGGAGATTTGTGCAAAAGCTTTTGGAGCTAAATTTCTCTCCTCTGGACACCCAAGAAAGGCAGGATTTTAAACTGACATCTACTGAAAAATGCCTTTTTGCTTTTTAATAGGCATTTATACAGAAGAAAATTAGACCATGTGGGGCAACAGGCATGGATAAGGGCCAGTTTCTTTCATTCTGGCAAGAATTAAAAATAATCTGCCCTTTTACTTGTGGGCCGTTCACCTACAAGTGACACATTCAGGACAATGTTGGTTGATTCACAGTTGAAGTGGAAATCAGGTTATGCCACTTCTAAATTAGAGCCTTAAGATGGGATTTAAGAATTGGTTCTCTGCTTATAGAAATACAGAATTTGTGAATATTTTGCAGAAAGAGAGAGGAGTCAGCTCTCTGGAAGAATGTGGGTTGGCAGCCTTATTGCTGCGGAGCCTTGTTACTGTGTCCCAGCCAACTCTGCCAACCTCCTCTTGTGCCACAGCTGCTCTGCAGTACAAGGAACCCCAATCAAGGGCTTAGCTGCTCACAGAGATGGGGGTTTACCTACTGCTGTTCTCCTTCAGGTTGTGATAGGTTGGAGTCTCAGCCCAAACAGTTCTTCATTACTGTGTCAAGACATGTAAATCATTAACACTTGAAGACTCTTTAGATGGGCTGCTCACCCTGGCTACTCATTCCTGGCTATGTCTTGGAGAAGGAAAGCAAAAAGACTGTGTATGCTTCAAAAGGAGGTTTTCATAACAGTTATTAAGAACCCTGTCAGTGTCTCTATGGGGATGATCTGCTCTCCGCAGAGGTGTCCATTTTGACATGGCTTTGCAGTGTGGCACTGGTAGCTGGAAAAACAAAAAGGTCATGATGTAAGGAAAGCACCCAAAAGCTTTTCAAGATAAAAATACGGGTGGAACACATGTGCTCTGAAGAGATTTGTAAGATACCAGAAATGAAAACTTAAAGTGTGCAATTGTTTCAGGAGTTTAGAACATGCTGTGGTTACTCTTGTGATATTTTCTTGCTTTTAGCTAGCTCTCTGGAGCAGCCCATCCAAAGTTATCCTGCTGGACACCTGCTTGTGAAACAAGTCTCTGACTAAATGCCATGAAGGGAGTCATAGACTTGGGACTACAGTTTTTGCTGGTTTTAGCCCTCGTGAGGGCTGCCTGCCCTGTTGTAGGTAACATTTGGGAGAAGCCAGACCAAATAAACGATAACGTATTTAGAGGTGAGTACTGGGTACTCTGTGCTTTAACCGTACACCCCAAAATATCTTCTTCCATCTGGATGAGTATTCTCTAAAGGGAGAGATTGTCCTTATTGCTACATTAGGATGAAAATATTAGGCCTCATGTTTGCAGAGAACACGTGGGAATGAGCAGGAGAGAACCCTGGAGAATTGTGTCATACTTTTGGGACTCTTCACATGCTTAAGATACAGTGAGCAATTAAAATGTTCTACATTCATATCAAGATTCTCCCAGACTTATTTTCTGTTTGAGAAGGTTTTCCTAAAGGAGGCTCTGCATTATATGTAGACACCTTATTTTTCCAGCTGCTTGACAAAGCAACGTCTTTATTCTGACAGTCTGGCAAGTCTGATGTGGCTGATTTAGAGCAACAACAGTAAAGTCTGAAGGATAAAACCAGCAAAAAACCCAGATGAAACAGCTGCAGGAATGGACACACCTTCTGTATCACATCATCTCTTTGCATCTCACATTGTCATGTTTTGCTTCTCAGCACTATTATCTTCAGGTTGAATCAATGCCATGTGATCTTCATCAGGAGCTTCTCTGTTTAAGAGTCCTAGAATAATTTCTTGACTTTGCTGGACTAAAGAACTGAACTTCTAAAAAACTGTTGTGAAAACTTAGAAGAAAAATAACTGACAGATAAAAAAGACTCTTCCAGTCTATCTAAGTTCTCCATTTTGTCTTTTTCAATATGTTTCTTTAATTACATTCTGCCAGCTCCTTGGATTGTGAGAAATACTAATTTTTAAATGCAAGAAATATTACAGACAGAAAAATTCTATTAAGATTTCTGGATGTGTCAGACCAAGAGCCAGATGGACCTTTAATTTAGCATTAGGCATTTGTTATAAAAGCCATGACCACAGTAAACTTGCTGGTATTAATGAGAATGTTGTGTGTTCCCACAGGAGACCCATTGCGATTCAGCAATAATTAATGTACCATTGCAGCAAGTGTCAATGAAAGGTCATACTTTTTAATGCTTGTCTTTTCAAAGCAATTAAACCATTAATTACTGTTCTCTAACCTCCTGCTCAGTTAAATGTCTTTCTGACAAAAAAAATGCTCTTTCTTTATATCCTGTCATTCCTGTCAAATTATCTACCTATCACCTAAGAACGAACACTTTTCTTGGTATCACAAGTCACATGTGGAAGAAGGTAATTAAAATGAACACACTAATAATTCAGCCTGTAAATTTTGCTGTTAGGGGGTCCTTGGTGGTCATAATATAAATTACCTGTTCTTTACAAATGGGAGATATTATTAAGCCTGTGAAGGTGCAGAACACTTTCTGTGTATTCTTGTGCACCGTTCTGCAAGAACCTATAAATGAATGTTTCTCTTTCTTTTCTTTTGTAACATCTTCTACATAAATATTTTAAGCCAATTATTTATTACCAGTTTTATCTTAGCTGATCACTCTGGTTTCTACATTTAGATAGGTTGTGAGTGTTCCTAAATGGGCATATACAGCTACTTTTCACTTCAGTGCAAGGAGACTTGGAAGTGACCGTACAGATCTAACCACCATTTTTTATTCATAGCAGACAACCTTTGTCTTTGGCGAAGGTTTTTTTGCATACCCTAGGAAATGTGGATTTGTCACCAGCCATGCACATTTTGTTGCATACCACATAGCTGCAGTTGAATGAGAAACTTTCTTACAGCACAATGAGAACATTAATGAGTTAAAAATATGCAAATTCCCACCAGCAGCACCATGGCTTTTTGCTGTGATGGAGCAGGTTCAAGCTGCCAAAGAAAAAGATTCTGTTGTCAAAAAACTGAGTTATTGGCCTGGAGAGAACACTGCTTAGCACAAGATCAGTGGATCAGTTGGAAAGCTGGTGATGGAGCAATAACCACAGATCTTGAACTGTTTATCTACTGGAGTAATTTTATGGTTGCTTAGCACTTAATCATTTAAAATGACTAACAGGCCTAATCTGTGGAGGAAATCTGAGATCACTAGACCATGGTATTCTATAAATCGTCATGGCATACCTTGTAGTTTATCCTAAAAAGAAATACATGCACTTTTTATGGAGAAAAGCATCTGCTGTGGCAATGTCGGGACCCTGAGATTAAATAATCATAACCTTTTGGTATTAACAGGTGATGATTTTCAAAAGCACACGGTATTTGATCTGAGGCCTTGGGAAAGACTCCCCTTATCTAATGATAACACTAGAATTACTACTTTGTAATTAAAAAGCAACTTATTGTATCATTGGGTGAAATATGTAGAAATGTAGAAGACTAAGTTTATAAGTTTGTAACAAGATGGAGGATTTTGGGTGTGGGTTTATACTACTTCTTTCTTCCTTCTTCTTCACGAATCTAAATAGTTTAACCATTGGTGTAGAAAAGCCCGCATTGCGGATACTAAATGGACAGTCACTGGATTATAAGTAAAAACATGTTAGTTGGCAGTCTATAATGGGGTAAATTAAGCTTTAAGTAACCTTAGAACTCACGGTTCGAAGCCATTTTCCACCTTCCTAACTTAGAGAACACTCTGTGCTACTGTGCTATAGAGAAGAACTTAATAAACAACCTGATTAGAAAGACATCTCAGCGCCTCCTGCATTTCATTCCAAACTCTGAGCAAAGAACTCCCAATATAACAAAAGAAAAACCAGAAACAGTAATTTCAACATGGCAATACATTCACAGGCTCACCTTTGTCTTCAAGGGTATTTTAGCAAGGGCGGTTTTTCTTTTTTGGCATTCTTCTCCATTTCATGTTTGAAATGTGTATCTGTCTGGAACAGAAAGTCAAAAATTATCTGTCACTGGAGAGGCTTGGTGGAGTAAACAATTATGAAGGCCCAGATCTTCCTCTAGGCAAGTTATTATAGTTGACGAAGACTCTTCGGTATGAAGAATCTCTAACTGAATAAATTTTACTAAGGCACAACTCAAATTTGAGAGTGAAGATAGGATTCCCATGAAATATTTTTCCCTGCAGCACATTTTCTGCCTGAGTAAGTGCTATCTCCAGTCCTCTCTGTTTCTGTCCCTGGCAAGGACATTTGTGCAGTTGGATACCCAAACCACGTGCAGTACCCAACGTTCATATCGATATCTGAGGGAAAATGGACAAAACATTATCTGCAGAGACATGCAAATATTTGCTTGATCCATCAGTGTGCTACAATTTTCCTAGCAGAAGGTGGTCTATATTTATAGGACACCTGAGTCACTAGCAGTAATGAATGCAATTTGCCTAAGGTGAAAATATCTTTGCAAAGTTGTGCTAATTTGATATGAATATATTGATGTTTTGAAAATATATTTTAATATATTGATGCATGGGGAACAGACTTTCTCCAGAGTCCCTCACTGAGCATCCAGAATAATCTGAGATTTAGACACAGGTTTTAGGTTTAAACTTGTCAATTTTGGTCATCACACTGGGTTACCTGTACTTTGCGTAATGATATTTGACATATATAATTTATTTACTTGCTCATTTTCTTTTTGAAGCAGCAAGCAGCAAGGATGGGACATCTAGCTTTTCATTACCCTTTGTATTAGGTTTGTGTGGCCAGGTTCTGGTAGCAGGGGTTAAAAGGGTGGCTTCAGCGAGAAGTTGCCAGAAGCTTCCTCTACGTCCAGCACAGCCATTGCCAGCCGGCTCCAGGAAGGACATGCTGCTGTACAAGGCTGAGTCCGTCAGAAATGGTGGTGATGCCTCTGTGATGAGACATCTAAAGACGAAAAGTTGTGGTGCAGGTGTAATTGCAGCCAGAGAAGAGTGAAATGAGAATACATGAGAGGAACAGCCCTGCAGACACCAAGATCAGTGCAGAAGAAGGGGCAGGAGGTACTTGAGGCAGTGGAGAGCCCTGCAGCCCTTGGTGAAGCAGCTGTGCCCCTGCAATTTGTGGGGGTCCATCGACATGCAGAGGTCCACCTGCAGACATTGGAGGAGACCCACACCGGAGCAGGCGGATGCCTGAGAGGAGGCTGTGACCCTGTGGGAGGCCTGTGCTGGAGCAGACTCCTGGCAGGGACCTGCAGAGCCATGGAGAGAGGAGCCCACGCTGGAGCAGGTCTCCTGGAAGGACTTACGACCCTGTGGGGGACCCACACTGGAGCAGGCTGTGCCTGAAGGACTCTACCCCGTGGAAGAGCGGTCCGCACTGCAGCAGTTGGCAGAGAACTGTTGCCTGTGGGATGGACTCACATTGGAAAGGTGCATGGAGAACTGTCTTCCGTGGGAGGGACCCCATACTAGAACAGGGACTCTTCTCCCTGAGCAGCAGCAGGAACAGCATGTGAAGAAGTGACTGTAACTCCCATTCCCCATCTCTCTATGCCACCGGTGTGGAGGAGGTAGAACCCAGGAAAGAGGGAAGGGTGGGGAGAAGGTGTTCTTAAGATTTGGTCTAATTCTGATTATCCTGCTCTGATTCTGTCAGTAATAAATTCAGTTAACACCCCCAGTCTGAGTCAGTTTTGCCCATAATGGTATTTGGCGAGCGATCTCTCTCTGTCCTTATCTGAATTCACGGATCCTTTGTTACATTTCCTCTCCCCTGCCCAGAAGTGGAGGGGAGTTACAGAGCGGCTTTGGTGGGTGCCTGACATCCAGCCAGCATCAACCTACTGCACATATATATACCTTAATTCCTTCTTCCCATTTTGCATCTAGATGCAGTGCTATGTTGTTCAGACTAATTTAAATTAACAACCTCTTCTGAAAGGGAAAAGGGGAAGTTGAAAGAATTTGCAGTCCACATAACATACCATGGCTGTTCTCTTCCTCTGTCAGAGTTAATCAATGGTTTGATCAGGTCACAGAATTAGCATTTAAGCTGCTACTACTACAACACTTTGCATAACTTCTAAATTTTGATCATCTTTTTTATCAATTTTCTGGATTTTATTATTTGTTTTTTAGAAACTCTTAACTTCCCAACATTATATTTTGGGGTTTTTCAAGAAAGCGCATCCTAAAATATATTAGAGCACTGTTTTTATATTAAGTATTACCTTATTTATTAGCTGTCAAGTCTGTGACACAGCTTAGGCTAAGATTGGATCCAGAAGAAAGAAAAGGACTAGAAGTCTGCCTCAAGGTTTTTAGTTCTCGAAGGGTACCAGACAATCATATTTCTTTCTCCAACTGCTTAAGTTGGAATCTGGTTAACTGGTGTGTAAGCCAGGACAGAAAGGTTAGTTGGATAGATTTTTTTTTTGACAGCCCCTTCCAGGATGGCTGAATTCAAGACTTGTTTGCTCAAAATCTTAAGTAATGGTTGTAGTACTTTGTACAAAGAGTCATGAACCTCAAAAGGTATGCACCCTCTCAGTACCAGTGTTACATTATGCTTGTGATGAGGTTTGCCCTTCCACTTTGTCCTGTTTATCAGTGTTGACTGGGTATGCAGATGTCTGAGATCTGCTGAGTTCAGGAGTGCCCAGAGCAGTCTGTAGACTGCTTTGTTTCAGTGAGGTAGCAGGGTATTTAATTTATTCTGTTACATTAGCAAAACAGTAGGAGTAGTTATGTCTGTCATAGTTAATATACAGTCTCACTTGCCTGTCTTCATGGGACCTAAATTTTAAAATCCACCTTCTCAAGGGGTGTAAAACCACTGCTTGCAACAGCAGGTGCTGGATATGTGCAAACCTTGTTGATGCTCAGTAAGGTGCCTGCATGGACAATAAGGTCGCAGCCACACTTGACAAGCCTTAAACCCCATTATGGGAATTCATGTATCATGTATTCAAAATCTGTTCTGCACATGCACAAATGTTGCTGTTTGTTTCTGCTGGTCTGCCAGTAAGAGTTTTTCTACTATAGGTTTATTTTCCAGTTTAAATGGCTTCTCAACTGTCCTTTAGGGCTTTTGCTGTAGCGTTCTGCACTACTATTGGAAAGAAATTACTTTCTTCAGCAAATATCTATTTTCCTGATGTGTTTGCTTAACCATAGTTAATTTTACTGCAACAGAGACATTTGTCTCATAGATGTGAGTTCTAAATCTTTCTGACCATTTATTTGCTGACAGAAGGCAAGTGTAACTTGCAGAACCTGATCCTTGAGAGGCTAAGATCAGGCAGACACAAACCTCTCTCCTGATTACCATCCCTGCTTCTCAGGGATGCACAGGGATGTCATGTAGGACCTCAGAGTCAACGTGCTGACTATGATGATCTTGTTTCAAAGGGGAAAGCATTTCTGAATATTGTTAATTTGGATTTCTTAACATTTTTAACAATCCAGGAAAAGGAAGAGAACTATTTACTTGATAGTAAAATTGAGATTGAATGCCTTTAATTACAGTGCTGTAAAACACGGCATGACAGGGATATGAGACTTCTGATTTTCCCTTTGTATTTCTTCAAACTTCTCTGGTTTAGGCTGATAGTTCAATGCTCAGCTGCTGGAGTTGCAACATGGAGATCTGCACATAAAATTGTACTAAATGGAAATTATGTTTTCATATATTCTCTTTCATATACTGAGGTCATGAATTTCACATATGCATGAAGAAAGAGTAGTGGATAGTACCTGAAGAATATAAAGTACTTCAGATGCATTCGTAGTTGCAAACAGGAGAACTGTAGGACTGCTTTCTGCTGATAAAACAAACAAAGCAAACAAGTGTGGTTTTCAAGAACTGTTACCTTGATGACTGTACTTTGAATAGCAATGGGTGGCTCTCAGGTAGCTCTGAACTCAGATGAAAAGCAAACTTCTATACATGGAAGAAATTTGCAACTTTCTGAAGTTAATTAACAAATAATTAACAAATAAGTTGTTAGAGGGAGGAAAGTGGGCTGTAGGCTTTCAGCTGATGGCAAATATGTTTTTCCTGTATTTTTGATGGTTCAGGTAGGCTCAGAGGCAATACGTGAAATTTAAAAATCTTTCAAGCTTTAAAGTTCTTAATGTGTAAGAGTTTCACAGGGAAGTGTGCTAATCAAACCCATTTATTCCCTTTATCTTACACCTTTTGCTTAGGAACATGTTCCCAAAAAGCCAAGGTAGTAAGTTTAAACAAATGCGTATAAACTAGAGAATCATGTTGGCATAACCTACAATGAATAAAGAAATGATTGCAAGGGACAGGGCTTCAATCTTCTCTCGGGATGTCCTGCTGGGGAAACTCTGAGTTTACTCATCTGTCAGAGGACTGAAAAATCCTCTTCCTAAGAAGCCCAGGTATGTCGTAGACTGGAACCAGGTCTCTGTGGGACAGTGGTTGTGCCACACTTGGTGGGTGTACGAATGTTTCAGCTCACTGGGGCTGATTGCTAACTGTCTCCTGCCTGGTGATATGACAGACAGCCACGAGAAGTTATTCTTAGGGGAATTAGCTTTTAATTTTGTAAGGAGAAATATGGATTTTGAGGAGAACGGAAAAACTACACAGCAAAAAACAGGCTCCAAAGCTTAAAATAGTAAAAAGATTTTATTACTAATAGAACTCATAATGAAAGAATAATGAAAAGATATTAAGGTACCTAATCAGATATCTTTTCTTCTTCCAGTACCTTCCCACTTCCCAACAACCACACAAAGGGAAAACAACATAGGATCTGGTCAGTATATTATTTTAAAAGGTCTTTCTTCATACTTATAGAAAAGAGTTTTCTTCTGCTGTAACTTTATTAACCACTTCTCTCCCACAACAACTTGCAGTCTTTTCACAATGGCTAGTGTGGGTCATATATAAATATAGAGTCCATGAGGTAATCTTTTTAAGGAAGAGCAATCCCAGCCTAAAAGTAAATAGTCCCCTTCTTCAATCTCTAAAAGCTTCTCAGCATCTATGCACTCTGGCGTGAATACTCTTTTTCGCGGCTGTATCAGATTCTTCATCCCCCCAATGTACCCTCAAAATGAATTATAGAGAAAACAGTCTGTCGCATTACAGCTCACCAAAGCTTGCAGGAGAAAATCTCAGCTCTATATTCGGTGGATCTGTTCTCTTTCTCTGGCCTCACCGCCGCCATGTCAGGTCCCTCCACGTGGCAGGCGCCATGTTGTTTTTCTTATGCGCATTCTCCTGTTCTCTCTGACTTGGTAGAAGAATTAGTATCTGCAAAATACGACTGGAAGATTGGTCTTAAGAAGTGCTCACCATATCTCTCGCTGTGCGCTGTCTTGGGTGCAGCGAATGCCGCGGCGGGGGAGTTTTCCTGCCTGAATTAGCATAAGCTGCAGCGGCAGTGGTGGGGAAAAGCCCGCCAAGCTCGCCGCGGTCTGCACTCGGCTCACAGCGGTGTTAAGGCTGCAGGCGTAGTATATCCCTTTCCTGGCGGCCACGGCATTTTGGCCACCAGCCCCCGTGACTGGCGGGACAGCGGCGCCGGGGCTGGAGCCACCCTGGAACGGGGCCCACCGTCCCTGTGGGCGTCCCTAAGGTGGCCGACTTCCGCCGTCTTCTCTTCCTCAAAATATGGAAATTCACAGAGGCATAGACAGCTATCCATTGGTGTAACGACTTGTCCATCAACCCTAAGCTCTCAGCCAATCAGAAGAAAGACAAGTGAAGCTGTTTTTTTCCTCTGTTCTTAAAAACCCAATTTTATAACTTGCTAAACCATAATAGGTAAGTTACTGGAATTAGGCACATTTCAGAGCTGTTTCAGTTCCTTTTTCACCTGTGTCTAATGGCATTCAAAGTTTATTGTAACTGAACTGGGAAATAGTTATAGAATTTTTCAGAATGTGTTCTTTTTCTGTTTTCCTTACAGCTCTCACTTCAGATAAACTAGTCTGTTTAACACTGTTTACGGTCTAGCTGGTTTGCTTTATGGTATTTTTTTTTACACTGCTGGGAAATCTCTAGCTTAAAATGGTAATTTGTAACAAAAATATGGATTTAGTTATCAATTTCCAACAATATGAATTGCAAGTGTTAATCGTCATTGAATGTGCACAGAAAAAGTGTGAGTTTTTTGTATATCAAAATATTATTAGTGCTTGTTTTTCTTCAACACTAGGCAATGAAAAGTAGTTAGAAGTCTCAAGTGCCATGAAAAAATGCATATACCAACTTCTAGAGTTTTATTTTTAAGAACCTATGATTTAACCTACTCGATAATTTTGCTATGCTGTAATGTAGTTAACTGAATTATTAAAAGACAAGCAAACAGGTCACTTATGAAATACTTGAAAATGATTAGGAAGGACTAGGGAGAATGGGTTTCAATAGAAGCTGGAGGTTCTGGCAGTTCTGCTTGCATTTATCACACAGTTTCTACGCTAGCCATGGATTTGTATTTTTCATTGGGGAATATTTCTTCACACTTTTTTCTTACTTCAAAATTACATCCATCACATTTGTCAAGATTTTCAGCATTACAAAGCACAACTGCCCCAAGATTCAAGGGCTAGATTTCCATGCACAGAAAGTACCATGCACCATTCTTGCTGCAGCAGCATGACTAAGACATTCATGGCTGCACTTTAACTACTAGCTGCAGGTTGATTGTGAGTGCCCAGTGCACCATCTAGAAGGAAAAATAGCAGGATAAAAGTGTTTTTGTGAATCTTTTCAAACTCTGTTGCTTTGTAAACTTTTAAAGTCTGCTGCTTTGGCAGCAAAACAGTCGATTGAATTGAAGATGGAATTTTTCAGTGAACTGCATTTCCTAGCTGCAGCAGATTATATACACCTAGTTGTCCTTTCAGTTGTGGAAGATACTGATGCAGTGGTTGAGAGATTCTGATTTCCTTCAGACTCCTGACATCAATCAACTTAGATTTTGTGATTCCAAAACTAGGTCAGCCTGGAAGAACACAGTATTGATTCTTCCTAAGTGGACAGACTAATGTGTGAACATAGGAAAGTGAAATGAAAATCTCTGTGCAAAGGAAGGCCTTCCTTGCAGAATACTGGATATAGATTCTGTGTTGTGACTTTGAGTTTTCAAGTGAGATGCTCTAACTGATAGACTGTGTCCCAAGAAGCCCAGCAGGCATTATGTTACTTCAAGAATCTGATAATTTTGAGGCGTATCAATATTATATGAAATACTGCTCTGGAAAGACATAGTTTAGGAAGAGGAATTTGTCCTTGCATCTCTATTCAGAATAGACAAAAAGGTCCTGCTGTTTGTGGAATGGTGTTGTCATGCCTCGCTCTTGCCCGGGCTGTTTTCAGCCCCAGCACAGGCACAATGTCCTCAGGGGATCACAGGACTCGGTGAAACCCCTCGAAGGAGCTGCACGGATGGGTCGCGCCGAGACGTGCCCTGTCTGGGATGAATTACAGTTGAGGCGCAGATGGAATAAGAGGCAGACAGGAGGTGAAGGGTACGGGAGGGGGTCTCCTCGTACTTCTCCTTTATTCAGGGTAGAGGTAAGGGGGTCCGGGAGGCAGAGGCAGAACGGGAGAAATCCTCCGCAGCTCAGCGTGGCATCAGGTTTTAAGGGGGAAGGAAAAGGGGAGGAGCAAGAGCACACAACCAATGGGATGAGGGAAGAGGGGAGGATCTGAGGGTCCAACATCCGATAAGATCAACTGAGGGGAGGATACATAAAATGTGAACCAATCAACAACTGAATACAACAGAACTTTCTGGAACAAAGGGTGTMACTGAGAACATAACTGACAGCCCTGGGCTTGCTCATCCCAGGGAGAGAACGAGGGAGAGAGGGAAGGGGGCGGGGATTATACGTCTGTCTCCTCCTCTGACTCCCCCTCCGAAAGGGAGGGATCTACATCAGAGGCGGGGTCTTCCATGCTGGCAACAGCAATCTGTGGGGAATCACCCACCACAGAATGGTACTTGTATATTTATAATCGGAAACAGTGATGTGTAAGTGGTGTACAGGAGAATGGTGGTGAGTGATTTAGAGTACTACTGAAGATCCAAAGGCTTCTATTCTCTGCCCCACGTGTTTATGGTAAAGCAAAAATAAATTGGATATGTTTCAAATAAACTAATAAACAGTCTCTAGCTTGAAAAGTGAAATACATATTTATATATGAATGCGTGGGGGTGACAGTAACTGATTAAAAATGCAATGTGCAATGTGCTGCAAGTGGTGAGGAAGACAATACATGCAAACAGTTAAAGAGTCATTGTAAAAACAATTGTCATTAGTCACATCCTATGTGAAATAGACCTAATAACATAAACTTTCTGTGTCTTAGTTGGCTATCTGCTTTTGAAATACATTCTCTTCTGACCCTAGAAAAAAAACATGAAATATTCATCACTAAAGAGGCAGTATGAAGGGAACAAGGAGGTATGATAAAAAGGTGCAACTGGTAGCACTATTACTGCGGGGAAGAAAATAAAAAGATGTAAAGTGAGAACCAAGTTAATTCCCTTGTCTTCCAAGGTGACAACCTGCTGAAAAAGATGTTATTATATTCGCTGAAATATTAAATTCGTCCACTCTCCAGCAAGATTGCTGTATCTATGGGGAGGAAGGAGACCTAGAAAGCTCTGATGGTTTGCTCTAGGAACTCGTTAATTGTTGTCTGATTATCTGAAAAATCCTTCTGCAGGATTTCTGGGGAGTCCCAGAGGTGCACTTGCTTCTGGTACTTTATACAAGAACTATTTTTTTCAATTTTTTTTCTTTTTTTTTTTTTTTGTTTTTTGAGTGGTATCAAGTCTACCATGAAGGACAAACTTCAAAGAACTAAACAGGCAAAACAGTACTTTAAATGCAGTTAAGCCAGTCAGCTATGCTAAATGTGTCTAGATATGTCTTAGATATTTTGTAAGAACATACAGTTGTCTAAAACGTGCCTCTACTTATGTTGTGTGTGATAAAGCATATATTAGTGATCCATTGTTTATATCATTGACACTGTACCTATCACAGGGCAGAAAAGTGACTTGTGCTTAGTACTGAGAACAAGTGCTCCAGTGCAAGAGTTGTGCTTTGGCAAGAGGGAAGGAAGGCTTGCCACTTCTCAGACTGATCCGTCTTAGCAGGCAGTGCCAGTCACATTAAAAATCTCAACATATGATGTCTATCAGCAGAAGCTTCTTCCGGGGCTCAAACTGAGAGACACAAAATGTTTTCTCTTCCTTTCCTCCTCTCACCTTCCTGCCTGTAAGACCAATGCAGCTCCTGCTGCATTCTCTTCTGCTGTGGCTGTGTTCAGTACTGTTGCTACAAAAAGAAAACTGAAGCTTGGTTTCGTTAACCTGGGTAGCTCTATATGCCGGAATGGGTGAATCTAATTCTCACTGCAGGCATCAGAAGCCAGGAGGGATTACTAATATCATTTTACAGCTGGAGGAAAAGAGACAGCAATGTTGAAATGCTTTATTCATGGCCAAAAATGAGTCAGAGAAGAGATGAAAGGCCTTTGGAAGCTCCTATTCTCCTTAAAGCTAGTTAGAGAATTAGTTTTTTAGCCAAAGTCTTCAAACCCATGAGTTTTTTCCTTCCATCATAGGTGAAATTTGCTCCAAGACCTCAACTCTTAAAGGCTGGGCTGAGAAGGATCCACAAGCCTGGGATAAAGCAGGCTCAGTTTGAATTCCTGCATCCTCTTTTGAGGCAAGATTTTGCGTACTCCACGCTGCTGATCCCTCCCTTTGTATTTTCTTTATTCTTCTCCATTTGGTAAGAAATTAGACCAGAGACATGTTGTCTGACTTTCTCATGCTCAAACAACTGGGCCAGAGGCTTGAGTTTATATCCCTGCCCTAGACTGAGTAGTTATGAGTTTTAACGTCTACATCACTTTGCAAGAGACTTCTCAGCTGAAAGGTTATTCTGAAGTGCAGCAACTGCTTGTGAAAATGTTTTGAAGAACTTGCTTTCTTCTGTGCTGAAGTAGGGTTTTCAGCTATAGGAGTGGAGCTCTAGAAAAGACTTCTGGGACGAGCAGCTGGATGACAAAATTAATGTTTCAGAGTTCTAGTCTTCAAGTAACAATACACTCCAATACTACATTTTTACAAGCATGCTTTTTGAAACATGCCTTATTTGGGAAGAAAAAGCAAAAATGTGTCTATTCCTATTTTTTCTGGCCACAAAGTAAAAAAATTAAAAATAAAAAATTAGGTTACCTGGTTTAGTCTTTGGGTTTTATTTTATATTTTTTTTAAAATATTTTTAAGCAACACTGTTGTGTCTCCTATGTGTTTTTTAATATGTTTAGATGATTATTAAAATGTCTGCAGGGTTAATGTGTGCTTTTCAATATCTTTGAAATGAAATGTATTTAAGAAGCAATTTAATAAGCACTGAAATTTTGAAAAGATTTATTTGAATCTTTGTAGGGAATCTTTGAATCTTTATTTGAATCTTTGACAGAATTGCTGCATTTCACAGTGCCTTCCAGGGACCTCTGTGAAGAGGGACAGCATGTTGTGCTCTCCAGAAAGTCAAAGACCTCCAACTTAAAAATCAAAACAGAAAAAAATTATTGATATTGCACTAATATTGCACAGTAGCACAGCAACTCCACACAGCAACCCGCATAAGACAGTGAAAAATAAGACAATTTAGCAGGATATATGGCAGTTGGTGACACACAAATCTTTGTAAAGCTACTTTAGGAATGGATTAGAAGTCCTAGGACAGATCTAACATGTACACAGATTTGCTTAACTTTGTACTCCTGTTTGCGTGAGCAAGACACTTCTCCAGCCTAACAGCCACAGAACCACAGGGTAGTTTAAATTGGAAAGGACCACTACACCACATTTGGGCCTTACTCCTGCTCAAATAATGTCTGGCTAGATGAGGCTAAACTGTGCATTCCTTTTGTCAGAATGTGTGCTCATATTTTTCTTTTCCTGTGTCTATATATTCCTTTGATTCCTTCTGGAAAAACTGGGATGTGCTAGCAAGAAGGGAGTTGTGATCCTTCCTTGTCCTTATCTCCCAGCTCAAGTAACCAGAGCCTAAAGATTGCATAATTTACCTGGCAGATTATAGTTGTAGCTCTAAAGAGACAGGACAGGCATACTCATACGTAGAGGCTGAGGAAAGCCGAAGCTCCTTTAACTTCCTATATTATCTTAAATTTTACAGGAAAGACTCACGTGCTTCCAAAAAAAATCCAATTTCCAAAAGAACAGAAGAATTCAACTGCTCTTCTGCAGCAGATTGAATTGTCTTAAAAGATAGAGCATCTGTCGCATGGACCCTGTTGGTATGATCTTTCATTTTCCTCTTTCTTTTTGCATTCCTGTTCTTTACATAACACCTAAGACAGTATAGGATATATGTTAAAGAATGGTAACATACAACTTTATAATATTATATAAATAAACACTCCTCACAAGAGACATCAAGCTTTCTCATCTTGGAGCTACCTCAGATAAAAAATAGAATTATAAACATTTTATCCCCAGATTGGTATGGCAAACTTTCTTTGCAGACTGAAGAAGCTTTATTTGTTTTCTACATTCTTTTGTCTAGTACTGACCTAATTAGCTGAGGACTGTCTTTCAGCAGCAGTTGTCAAGGTTAAATCCCTAATATATGTAACAAGGTTCCAGTGCTCAGCTATGCCTCACTTCTCAATCTTGTATGAAACAGTACTGTTCCAGCTCAGACAAGGACGAGAACAGGAAATGAAGTTTGATTATTTAGCAAAATAGCCAATACTAAAACAACAATGAAAAAAACAACAAAACCAAAATCATTCTTTTGATATTTGTATTTACCAACCAAATATCAATTTCTGTGAATACTTGAAATTTGAATATTTTGTATGTCTTAAAGTTAAAATTAGTATTGCCAAAATTCTTTGTACAAATATGTCCAAAATCAGTTTTCAATAATTTCCCATGGACGAAAATAAGCCAGGCATATTGCATAGAAAATTCTTAGAAACCAGTTTCTGGTTGCTGAGCTCCATACATTAGCTTTTAGTCTGTTCTATCTAACCAGCAGGATTTAAAATTGCTGAAGTAAATGAGAAAGGAACGATGCAATTGAAAAGCCATTAACACTGGCTGCTGTCCATGCAGAATGGATCCTGGACTTGGCTGCTACAGCCCAGATGCAGGATGCTGGGGTGTGCAGTGGTGTGCAGAACCTCCCAAGGTGCAGTTTCTGTTTGCAGTTATGGATTGTCACAGCTTTCGCTTGGCTCCTAGGATTTTCTTTTGAAAGTGCCCTCAAATAAATTGCATCAGCCTGAGGATGTGGGCACACCTAAGCAGTTGTTGACTAAGTCAGAGTGGAAAGCATTAGCTCTTTGATGAAGTAGGAAATTCAGTATCTGAGGAACCACTGAGATAATACTTCCATAACCTGTTATCTGACCTAAAATCAGGAGGACTTTGTGTTCAGTGCTTCAAACAATTTCTTGAAAGGCTGGCAGTATTTGCCAATAAGCCACTTTTTTTTTTTTTTCTAAGTAGTGGCTGCCTGGATGTTGAAAGAGGAGCTAGCTACAGACTCACACTTTTGCAAAGAATACTTCCCAAAAACTGCTGTATTTTTATTCATCATATTAAAGCTATTCATTTAGCTTTAATAAACTAAATTCTCAAGCAGGTCCTTAGGGCAATAAACCAGATGGAAACAATAATTTGCATATCTAGGAGAACAACTCACAGGCTATTCAGAGATAGAGGTGAAAACCACAGAATATTATGCATAAATTACTGTATTTTAGCATGTAGTAGACACAAATTTTTAATTTTATTTAACTATCTATTTCTTGTTTTCTATTGCAAATTACCTTAAAGTAGTACAGATATGTAGAAGATTTTAGAATGAATGGAAATGTACTGTATGAAGGTTCTTAGTAGATTGAAACACATCCAAATTCTGTTGTTTACTAAATTTAAATTGCTATGACTTACCAACTACAAAAAGTAAAATAACACCATTAATTTTTCAAAATACACAGTTATGATTGTTGGTAGTTGGTTCAACTGTTCATCTTTCCAAATGACACAATTATTCATAGAATCATAGAATGATTTAGGTTGGAAGGGATCTTAAACATTATCTAGCTCCAACCTCCCTGCCATGGGTAGGGATACCTTCCACTAGACAGGGTTTTTCACAGCCCCATCCAGCCTGGCCTTGAATAATTCAGGGATGGGGCATCCACAACTTATCTGGGCAACCTGTTCCAGTATCTCTCCACACTCACAGTAAAGAATTTTTTCCTAATATCTACTGTAAACTTAGTCTCTTTGAGAGTTTGAAGCTATTCCTCCCTCTCCTGCCACTACCTTCTTGTAAAAGATCTCTCTCTGTCTCTTTGTAGGCTGTCTTCAGGAGGAAAGATGCACTTAAGTCACTCCAAAGCCTTGTCATCAAATATTAAATCACTGTTGCATTTACTATTGCACTTTGTTAAATCACTGTTTTATATCAATAAACATACTCCTCTCCTACAAGTGAAGTGTATCACTCATTGTCACAGTGGGAAAAGACTGGCTGACACATCTGTCTTTTCCTTTTTCCAGAGTTCTTGTCTAAGCAGTACTTTCTAGGCTGAACTGAGAGAGGTTGTGATATATATCCGTTTCAGTCCTTTATGTTGATCTAAAAGGCACAGTATTGAACACCTGGTAGTGTGTTGACTTGTTTGACTCCGATGTATACTCATCTCCTATTTTTGTGATTCTATCTGATCTTCTAATACCACAGTATGTAAAGTGAATATCCATAGATATATGTTGGTTATTTTCTTACCTTTTCTCTAAGAGGCTTTCCTCTATACATGGTGTATAGTTTTGTGAAAGTAGAGTTTAAAGGGCATGGGTGTCTTTGTTTCCCACTGCAGTAAAGCTGTCATGAATCTGCGATTAACCTGAAACTTTATAACCAGTTTACATGGAATTGCCTCAGACAGCCAATTTTGCTTTTTCAGAAGCAGAATCTTACACAGGACATTCTAGACATTCAGTAAAGAGTTTTTCTCAGATGCATGTAGTGTATTTGAGTTGAATCTGTTTCTTAATACTGTGAAAAATTCGCTTTAAATTGACCAGTGGGCTGGAAAGACATAAGGAAAATATAAAGGCTTAATTTTCTTCCCCAGGATGTAGTATGTGTGCAGGGTATGTGTCTATGTGACAAAAAAAGACTGTATCTTCCAGGAAAAAAAAAATGCAGTGGGGTGATGCAGAGACCTCTTACACAGACAGTTGCTCTTGCCTTGATATATTAGTGTTTTTGAATGCAAACTACGTGCTTTTGGATTTTAGAGGGTATATGGGGCTTATGGGGTTTATGGTAACCCACCTAAGAAAAGTAAAGAATTGTGTTTTCTGAAGACTACGTTTTGGCTTGGAACTCAATCAAGTTTTTAAACAGCTTTACCTGAGTATCTCTGTGCCAGTTGTATTGTACATGCATATTTAGAAAACAGTCCAAGTCCACTAATATGTAAAAAAGTGTCGTAACAGAAAAGTTTTAGTTGGTTGTCTAGATAAAAGACAGGTGAGTTCTGATTAATTGGACAGTTTATATCCTTGGGTGTGCAGGAAGGCCTTTTGATGAAGCAAGGACAAGCCAAGCGCTCTGTGACAGCTGCTTTTCTTCAGAAGGAGTTACAGGCTAGGGATCAGGGAGTTATCTGCAAGGGGCACCTGCGAGTCTGTGACTTAGAGAATAGGTCTCCATGGCACAAAGGTTGAGGATGAGGCTGGCCTGACTGAACTATATTCATAACAGAAATAAGAGATGTGCTTATGGCAAAACATACAGACTTCGTGATTTTTTTGCATTTCTTCTAGCAGGTTTTTCTGATTTTCCACTTGTGTGTTTGAAACCTTCCTTACGGACAGAAAATTGTTTTGTTTGTGGAGTCAGTTTGTCTCCTTTTTCTGGTCAGCATGTATGCAAGAGGGTGAGGAGCAGCAACACGTGAGAGTTGGGCCCTTTGATGGTTTTGACGTGAATGTGTGTCCTGGTGATTCCAAACTGTTGAAATTTCAGATACTCTGCTTCATTTCTGCAAGTTTCCATTGTCTTGGCAATGGTAGGCAAGAAGGAGGAAGTGATCCCTCTGGCTGAGGCAATGCCAGGGACTGAAAATGGAAGGGGTAGTCCCCAGGCACCCTGACCCCCATGGCAGTGCTGCAGAGATGTCCAGCAAGGCAAACTGCAGGCTGGTTGGGTCGATGCCATGGGCCAGCTGGGCTGCTGGCCAGTCCAGGATGAACAGGGCACAGAGCAGAGTGGCTCTGGGCAACTTTGCTTAGAGCAACACTTGTTTCTGATGGCCAGTGGGTTCCTGCAACCTGTCATGTCCAGGACATAGACAGGGTTCTGTAGTGTGGAAGATACTGCTCTGAGCTCTATGAATGAGAGTATTTTAATGTCACATTTGCCTTTAATTTTGCCACCTCTCCAAATTACTGTGGTTCGGCAGTGCATCTCAGCTCACTCCTCCACATTGTTTTTCTAAGTAAATTTTCCTCATTATAAGGCATGTGGTATTTGGATATGTTAGGATCAGCCAGCAGCATCTGCCTTTTCCTCAACCTGTGTATGTTTTCCCTTCTATTAGAAATTAAATTCTGTTTTAAATTTCAAAGTGGGCAGTAGTGCCAGATTCTTTGTGCAGTATATCTGGCCAGCAGATGAAATATTTAATTATTTTTTGTTTCCCAGATCACTAAAAAGTCCAGGAATGTATTCTAAAATGTTAGCCTTGGCCTATTTAATTTTTCAAGCAGCTTTTTCCTATACAGATTGTGTACCCATGTGAATGAACTGTTGATGTCATCTAACTTCTTGAAAAACTCATACTAGAGTATAAAAAATTATTTTCAGTTCCAGAAGACAAACACTGCATTTAGCTCCACACACTTTAAAGGAATCCCACAATTACATTCCCGTAAAGGAGGTTAGAAGTCAGTTCTTTTAAGTTCATTCGTTTTTTAATACATATTGCTTCCTGCTTCCATACTGTCTACACCTGAAGATGATTCTTACTTTCAGTATGTCAATATGACTGTACACTTGATAGAAGGTACATAGGCATGACTCTTGGCAATTCAGGCAGCCCCCAGGCCTAATTGTCAAGTCTGAGAAAAACTGGATGCAGTCAGGCTTCGACCCTATCCTAATAACTAGGCTAAAGCACAATATTCCTGTGAAAGAGATCAAACAATGTGGATGTCTTTTTAAGAATACTTTGGTACTTAACTCACTGCTAGGACATTTTTTAAAATATTGACATCAAAGCCAGGAATCGATTTCTACTTTACTGGTCAGGTCTAAAAGAAATGTGCTAACATAAGATGGTGGAACTCAGTAGTAGCTCCACAAGGTAACAAGTAATTTAGGAGGAATAGGCATGACTTTTATTGTTGAGCTTAAAAGAACAGAACAGTGTTGGAAAGAAAAGTAAAGATATGGAAAAAAACCCACTGAGTTTTGTGAACTGAAATCTCTCGTGATGTGAATTAATGAGTTCTGTCAAAAATAAAGATTAACTCTAGTGGCCAGTTCTGCACTGAAATTTTAAGTCATTGGTAGCATTAAAAAAAAAAGTCATCATTTGCTTAAATAATTGATATACCTAATAGTGGCGGGCAATAAGCTTTGTGTTGTAGAGGACGACTGTTTTGCAGAAACCAGATAGTATTCTTATATTCCATCTCATCAATTGTGAAATCATCTCTTTTTAAAACTGGCCATATTATTTTCTTTTAATGCTGCTGTGGAGTGGAGGTTCACAGGCATTTTAACATATTTATTTAATTATGATCTAGTAAGGAAAAAGTAAGACTTCAAGCTCTATAAGAGCAGATCATATCAGATGAAGAGAAGGTTTGTTGAGCAGAGCCTATACAATAGGAAAATTATTAAGGCAGCTCCTGAGGCTAACCCATTAGTTCAGCATCACTGTTTGGTGGAAAAAATGGTACTTCAGGACTCCTTTCTCCCTCTTAGCAAGTATCTGCTAAAGTTCTCCCTCTTGAATGACCACATGGATGTTATTTTAGATTTTTCTCTGTCACATGTACTCCTCCCTCAGGGCCATCAAACTTGAGATGAGGTAGATAGAGACTCTGATGCTTAAGTTTTAGGTGATAGGTTTTGCCTACCTTGTCTAGTTCTGTTTAATCATGCATCTCTAGAAAACAGGAGGCTTCTAGGGATAAATTTGTTACTATTCTTGAGCCAAAGATGCCTCAGATGAAACTGATACTAATTCTTTCCTAAAACGAGCTACCTGGACTGCATGACTTTCTAAAATCAAGCTTACATTTCATGTGAGCATTACCTGCTGTGAAATTTGAGAAATTCTCTTCCAATCTGCTGAAGTGTGTCCAAGGAAGAGCAAAAAAGTTGGTGAAGGGTGAGGAGCACAAGTCCTGTGAGGAGTGTCTGAGGGAGCTGGGGGGTCTTTTAGCCTGGAGAAAACGAGGCTTGGGGGTGACCTTCTCACTCTCTACAACCACCCAAAAGGAGGTTGTAGCCAGGTGAAGGTTGGCCTCTTCTCCTAGTTAACAAGTGACAAGACAAGAAGAAATGGTCTCAGATTGCACCAGGGAAGGTTTAGATTAGATATTAGGAAAAATTTCTTTATGGAAAGGGTGGTCAAACATTTGAGCATGTTGCTCAGGGAAGCGGTGGAATTGCCATCCCTGGAAAGTAGATGGGGTGCTTAAGGACATGGTTTGGTGGTGGACCTGGCAGTGTTAGGTTAATGGCTGGACTCCATGATCTTAGGGACCTTTTCCAACCTTAATGATTCCATGATTTGATAATCCCACAGAAATTATCAAAAGAGTGTTCAATTCTGTCCTTTCGATGCATTCTATTCCACTCTGAATTGAAAGAGAAAAAAATGTGTGAATTGAAAAGTGCTTCAATGCTATGACTACATTAGCTGGAAGGAGTCAGGATCTCCCCCATCTTCCAAAGTTCCTTACTTCTCTTTGAAATTCCAGCAATGAGAACTTGACAGGTGAGAGGGTGGTGTTAAATAGTAGAAGAAAACAGAGGCATTATCAGAAAGAAAGGGCCTAACCTTTAATACCAAAATGAAAAAACCACTTTTTACTAGAACATCTCTTTTGTCCCTTCCATTTATTTCCTCTCATTTAGATAGCTAGATTAGATAGAAGGTAATGTCCTATGGAATACTGAACTGTTTGAGAATGACAAAGTCTCTCCCCTCCTCTTTGGAACAGTGTGGATGAGGCTTTTGTAAATAGGAACATTGCAATTAAATTAGAGAATTTTCTTAGCCCTCAACCATTTTGGAAACAAAAAGTGTTTGTTTCCACACACGGCTCATCAGTTAAATCTGTGATGTAGATTGCAAGTTATGATGAGTCATGATGTGAGCTGTGGAAGCCACGTTGAAATACTCTTTGGAAAGCTGAATTTTTGAACCTAAAAGTATGAACGGATTTGTTATGGGTTAACCCCAGTAGGCAGCTTGAGCCCACACACCTGCTCACTCACTTCTTACAGTAGGACTGGGGAAAGGATCAGAAGGGTAAAAGTAAGAAAACTTGTGATTTAGATAAAGACAGAAAGGAAACAAAATATAACAAAATTCAAATTATGCAAGAGTAATCAGACACCACCAGCTGCCTGGTGTTCAACCAGTCCCTTAACAAGGGTGACACTGGAAAACATCCCTCCATTTTAATTGCTGAGCATAATGTTATATATAACTATGAGATATCCTTTGGTCACTTGGGATCAGCTGTCCTATCTGTGTCCTCTACCAGCCTCTTGGCTGCCCTCAGTCTACTTGCTTGGAGGGGAGAGAGAGAATGGGAAAGAGAGAAGGACTTGGCCCTCTGCAGGCACCGTTCAGCAATAGCTAGAACAAGGGTGTGTTATCAACGCTGTTCAGAGTGGTCACAAATGCAGGATGTAGCACCATCTGAGATGATATGAAGAAAATCAACTCCACCCCAGACAGACCCAGTACCTGATTAAAAACTCCCCATCTTTCCTCAGCTAGGGGATTTTTAGCTATTTCAATTGCTAATGTAAATGATTTAAGTATTTTCCTTTGCTCTATTGTTTGTAGAAGGTGTAACTAAATTCAAGGCAGAGCTGTAACTGAAATTGTCCTAACACAGCTCAACTAGGACAGAAGAGTGCGTTATGACAAAGACAAAAACTCTTTCTTTATGTGGCAGACAGTGCTACGTTACTTGTTTTCAGAAGAATAGTTTCTTTTTCATACTATTTCTTTTTGCACTGCTTTGGGGAACTTTCTTTCTGGGACCTATGTATATTTTCAAAGCAGTCTCAATCAGATTTTCAGCAAAGGCATATGTACCACACTGCTTAAAAGCATTTGAGTGACTAGCAATCTCCCAGTGAAACTTGTGAGACACTGGCACTTGGATATCTCTGAAGATTTGAGCTTTGGAAGCTTATTAAGCAAACTTTCAAAGGCTCCTGAAATGAATAGGAGTTGTGTTACATTTCACTGGGATTTGAACTTCCAAGTTCAGAAATTACTTCAGAAGTAGAACTGTGGGGCTTTTGAAAATCCTATCCTGGCTTCACTGAAATGTAATTGATCCGATCTAGCTGAACTGTAACACTGTTTGAGGTCCTTGTCATTGCAGTTGATATTCTAGATAATATTAACTCATGGATTAAAAAAAAAATAAATTGAAGATTGTTGCCTAACCATGAAGGTCAATGCTTTAAGAACTTCTAAAATACTAGGGTATATTGTCTCCATTTATTCTCAAAACTACCCATACAGGCACTATCAAAAGTCAAATAGAGACTTATATGTGTCTCTAGGTGGTTAGTTATCCTTAAGTACTCTTTAATTTGGCTTCATGATGCAATACCTATAGCCTTACTTTCCCTGTTTAAAAACTTTTTCTAATGTTACTGCTGCATCACAGGGTTTTTTTGAGAAACATCCACAAAATTAAAAGGAAGAAACAGCTTTTAAATTCTATGTACTACAGATGTTGTGTTCCATTTTTTAGTTTTTGTTGCATAATCTGTAATTCTAAGGAAAGAAAAACACCTAAAAGAATATGAGTACAGCTCTATGTAAGTATTGTCCTAAATTTCTCTAAAATACATGTGCTCAAATAAATGAGGAAAAAATTAAAGCTGTAAAATAATTCCACAAGGGATACAGATGCTTTACATGGTCCACAAAGTAAAAGGCCATTTTCTGAGCCCTGACAGACATTCCTTACTGCAGTGCACAGAGCTTCACCTATAATGGCAAAAGTTTCATAGCTGAAAAGAATCAATGTTGCACACTAAACCACTCATATAGATATTCCTGGGAATTAAAGTATTAGCCTCTGCATAAACATGCTTGTCCTTGTTTTAGGAGGATTAAATGGTCTGGTGCACTCAAGTCCAGACAGGAGAAGGATTCTAGAATTGAATCGGAAGCAAACCCTTATCAGGCAAACTTGAATACTCTGGCTATTTTGAGGAGAAAAAAAAACAGGAAGAAAGAAAGAGAAATATGTCTCTCTTTCCCAGTCTTTCCCTGACTCTTTCTCTCCTTGTCTGCCATTAGGACAATATGCTTTATGCTTGTCAGCCATCCCATTCTTTTAAGGTTCTATTCAACCTGCACCTATGCATAAAGGAAAAGGAATAAGTTTAGAAATTATTTTGTTATAATAGAGTTGCACCATCCTAATTCCATGTATAGAACTTTGAAAGCTCTTGTGGGTTAGAGATACCCAGAACCAAGGAGCTAAAAGATGATCTCCAAAAATAGCTTCTTTTTTATTTTAGTACTCAGCACAGAAGAGTGTCAAAACCAAACCAACTCATTACTTTCTCGACTTTCCTATTTCTGTTTTCTCCAGATTATCTGGAAAAGAAAGGTTCAAATTGCTGATGTAATTTAAGAGTATCAATCTGACAGGGTATGTATGATTGGTACAGAATTCAACTTTTATATCTATAACATTCTTCACAGCAAAACAGTGGATTATAAACAGCACAGACTCCTTACAGAGGAATCAACTCAAAATGTCCCAAAATATGGCAGTTTTTAGTGATGATTTGTACTGATATTACAAGCGAAATATGCTCTGGTAAAAATTTCCTTCTGCAAAAAATAAAGATGATACTGAGCACATGAAATTAAGGTCTTATTTAGGCACACGCAAACACTGAGAGAAACTTCTGTGAACCAAAGTGATTCTTGAAGTATAAGTACATGTTGATTGACAATTTACAGCCAATGTGCATGGGAACATAGAACATGTGAACTTTTTAACTTAGAAATTCTTTTATTACTAAGCTCCATTTGTCCTATTGCAAAACAAGAGAGACATGCCCATAAGCCTCAAGTTCAAACCCAAAATATGGAGTCACATTTGGACTGTTGTGTCCAATTTTGGGCTCCATGGTGCAAAGGAACACGACACTGGAAAAACTGAAGTGAGTCTCACAGTGGCCACCTAGATGATTAAGGGACTGTGGCATCTGCCACCTGAGGGGAGACTGACAGGGAGCTGTGTTTGTTCAGCCTAGAGACGAGAAGTGTAATGGGGAAATCTCATTGCAGTCTTCAGCTCTGTAATGGAGAATATAGAGAAGATGGAATGGCACTTTCCTTCAAGGTCTATAGTTGTAAGAGGAGAGGCAACAGAAAAAATCTGCAAGAAGGGAAATCCTAATTAAACTCATGTAAGCTTTTCTCCATGAGAATGATAAAATGCTGGAAGAGGGATCTAGAGATTCTTCATCCTTGGAGATACCCAGAATGTGACTGGTCACAGCCCACCTAACTAGAACTGGTCTGAGTGAGGTGTTTGAAGTAGATGTCCTTCAGATGTGCCTTCCAACATATTCTGTTCAGTGATTCTGTGGTCAGAATCCCTTCATGGAATAATTAAAAAAAAAAAAAAAAAAAAAAAAAAAAATCCCAATTATTTTGGTCCTGAAATTATTTGGGTTTTTAGATTTATTTAGACAGTTGTTTCCTAACATCCATGGCTTTATAGCCTTCCATTCTGGTTTGGCTTTGCTCATATGTGTTTAGATGCATTTTGATGCAGATACACTGGAGGATAAACTTGTAAATAATCTGTGAATGATTGCCTGCATCTTCCCATTTCTTAGTGCTTCTTGTGCTCAGAAAACAATTTATCCTGTAAATGTCCTAGATAATTCTTTCTAAAAGATTTCTGTTATAATTTAGTTTCTTCTTTAGCTTAGCAACTCTAGAAGCAGACCATGATTTCTTCAATTAATTTGCTACTCTTCATTCAAAAATATTTGAGCTTTGTTTCTACTGCCTGTGATTTGATAGCCAGCAGTGGGGTGTTGAATGTTGTGTACTGGATATTCAAATTACAAAATTGTTGATGAGAAAAAGGACAAACTATTGCACTGAACTTTAACAGGACTGATGCGAACTGGGAGTTGCAGAGCTGAACAGGGATGGATACCTTTTAGAAAGATTTCAGGTCCTAGTGCAGCAGCACTGCAGCAGTCTGGAAGCAATAATAAACACCGGCTGTTACGAGTGGGTGTCTGTGAAATTCGAGGACTGTGGAGGGTTGTCTTGACCTGTCATCTGTTTTTTTATTTCATGTTTACTTATTTATGCCTGTAACTTTTCTGCTGCACAAATAATATCCAGTTCTTTGGAAAGCAGGGTTTGTGTTTGTGTTGTGTGTGTTGCTTGTCTGACAGGCAAAGGCTAATCACCATCCTCTCCTGGCAAAACCTGCTGAGGAGCAGTAGGGATAATAATTAACTGGAAATGTTATATGACAAAATTTCCCCTGGGTTCATGAGTCTGTCCAAAGTAATTTAAAATAGATTTTTGTGAGAAAATGAACTAGTATCTCAAATGATAAAAATCATAATGAAGGAGTGCAGGTGGGGAGTTGCTTTTGCTTTTGGCCTGTGCAAGTTCTTGTGATGGAAATGAATCAAAGTAGCATTCATTTAAATGCATCATATTTTAAATGAAACAGATTTACTACTCAAGTGACAACAGGATACTGGGCTATTTAACCAACTTCTGATGGTTGGTGAGAAACATTTTGGAAAGTTCCATCTCTGAGATACATTTAGATTTACACTGTTTTATGCATTAAATGTATAATCCCTTGCTAATTCTTCAGTGGAAAACCATTGCTACATTTTTGATTTAGCACTCACCTATGAGGCAAGGACCTGTAGGGTCCTTCATCCTTGGCCTGCAGAGCCCACTAGTGTATGTCTACACGAAGAAGGAATGATGGAGAGAGGCCAGAGAATCCCACCTCTGGGAAAACATAAAATAACTGGCATTCCTACTATATCTGAGAAGACTGATCCAAAACTGCTGTCAAGCTGTAAGAAAGTTTGTGGAGCAAAATGGCAGTATGCAGCCAACTAGCCTTCACTTCCAAGAGCAGTAAGACCTTGTGTGTCTGCAGTGGCTCATATGGCTTCAACAAGTCCTATCACTCACTTAGCTTTAATGTGGAAAATTATCAGTAGCAGGACAGCTTTCACTATGTAAGTTTTTGTATTTTTATAGTGGTTAGTATGATAGTATTGCTGTGGGCCTGCTACTAAATGTGGGGGGATCCTGTTAACAGGACACAGAGAAGGCAGAGTTACTGAATGCCTTCTTCGGAACGGTCTTCCCTGACAGCATCAGCCCTCAGGAATCTCTGATTCAGGAGACCACGGTAAAGGAATGTTGGAAGGGACACTTTCTGCGGATCAAGGGGGAATTGGGTTCTTCTTGAGAGAACACCTAGGCAAACTTGACACCTAAAATGCCATGGGCCCTGATGGATGCATCCAGAACCACTGAGATGCTGCTCATGACCGTATTTGAAAGGTTGTCACAATCAGGAGAGGTGCCTGAGGACTGAAATAAAGCAAATGTCAGTCCAGTCTTCAATCAGCCCAAGAAGAAGGACCCAGAGGACTACTGGCCAGTCATCTTCACCTCAGTCCCTGGAAAGGCACTTCGCTCTGGAGGCCATCAGTATCCACATGGATGACAAGAAGGTGATCAGGAGCAGTCAGCATGGATTCACCAAAAATAAATCATTCTTGACCAATCTGATGCCCTTCTACAATGAAAAAAACACCTGGATGGACAAGGGGAGGGCAGTGGATATTGTCTACCTTGACTTCAGCAAAGTTTTGACTCTTTCTCACCAAACATCCTCATAGGTAAACTCAGGAAGTGTGGATTGGATGAGTGGACAGTGAAGGCAATGGAGACCTAGCTGAACAGCAGATGCCAGAAGGTTTGTAATCAGAGGCACAGAGCTTAGTTGGAGGCCTGTCACTAATGATGTACCCCAAGGTTCCTTGGGGTTCGGCCGGTGTTTTTTAACTTATTCATCAATGACTTGGATGAAGGAGCAGGAGCCTCCTCAGCAAGTTCACCGAGGACACAAAGCTGGAAGGAGCGGCCAATACTCCAGAGGGCTGTGCAGCACTTCAGAAGGGCCTCAACAGGTTGGAGAGTTGGGCAGAGAAGAACTGTTCAAAATTCAGCAAAGGCCAGCACAAGATCGTGCACCTGGGCAGGATTTACCCCAGACCAGCACAGCCTGGGGGTGACCTGCTGGGAAGCAGCTCTGCAGAGAAGGACCTGGGGATCCTGGTGGACAACAAGCTGTCCACGAGCCAGCAGTGAGTTCTGGAGGCCAAGAAGGCCAATGGGACCCTGGGGTGCATTAGGAAGAGCATTGCCAGCAGGTCAAGGGAGGTGATCCTGCCTCTCTACTGTGTCCTAGTGAGGCACATCTGGAGGGCTGTGTCCAGTTCTGGGTTCCTCAGTACAAGAGAGACATGGAGCTCCTGAAGCAGGTCCAGTGGTTGACAAACACGATCAAGGGACTGGAACATCTCTCTTATGAGGAAAGGCTGAGGGAGCTGAGCCTGTTCAGCCTTGAGAAGAGAAAACTGAGAAAGGATCTCATGGATGTCCACAAGGGACATCTGAAGGGAGGGTGTAAAGAGGATGGAGTAATGGCTTTTGGTGCTGTTTCTCCTGAGGCAAATTCCCTTTGTAGTTTTTTCCCAAAACCTCTGAGAAGAAGCCGTTCTGGGGGTGCAAATTCACCAAACCAATGAGAGATATCGCCTGTGCAGTTATTAGCACTGAGAAATACTCACACCCGCTGTAGCCTAGCCACAAGTCCAGAAATAAAGAGGCAGGAAGGCTCTTAACGCACTACGTTCCGCAGTCCAGGGGGTTTGTTCCAATCCAGCTGCAAAGGGAGTAGGAGGCGAAGAGGAGCTCAACAATCATGATACTTGGTTTTTAAACCCGCACTCTTGGGGGGGCTTGCAACCAATCACCATGGCTTAGGGGAGGGAAGAAGGCGGGGAGGAACTACCACAACCAATTACTAAGGAGGGAGGGCGGGGAGAGCCATGGACCAGTGGGTTGAGGGTCAAGGGGCTGAGAGAAGGCGGGGTAATACAACTTCAACCAACAGGGGTAACTGAGGGAAGAAGTAAGGGGACAGGGATACATGGGATTCCGAGTAAGGGAGAGCACTAGAACTGAATCTTATAAGGGAACAAGGAATAATAGGTTGCTGGATGACTCCTGCGGCTGGCCCAAACACTGCAGCACTCTCTGTTGCAGGTTCAGCTACCTCTACAATGGAGCCAGGCTCTTCTCAGAGGTGCCAAGCAACAGGGCAAGAAACTGATGCACAGGAAGTTCCACCTGAACATGAGGAAGAACTTCTTTACTGTGTGGGTGAGTGATCACTGGCACAGATTGCCCAGGGAAGTTGTGGAGTCTCCCTCACTGGAGACATTCAAGAACCCTCTGGACATGATCCTGTGCCATGTGCTCTAGGATGACCCTGCTTGAGCAGAGAAGTTGGACCAGATGACCCACTATGATCTCTTCTAACCTTACCCATTCTGTGATTCTGTGATTCTGTGGTATGGGGGTTGGCCCAGGAGGAAGACCCAGCAGTGAATATGGCTGTAAATGTTTCTCCAATAGACTCATAGCCAGTATGCAGAGTAGGTATTAACAGCTCAATTAACAGAGTAGGTATCAACAACTCAAGCCTCTGTTGAAAAAAACAAGAAAGAGAACCTCTTTATTCTTCTGTTTTGCTGCAGAAATTAGAGTGATGAATCTGATACTACTTGCTGAAAAAATAAGCCAGTCTTGCCAAAACCAAAAACAACAAAAAAGGCAATTTAATTTGCTTTAGTTTTAAATTGTTTCAAAGTATCCATACCTTCAAAAACTTAATTGGCAAAAATTTTGTGAGTTATCTACAGAGCTTTTGTTCAGAAGTATTTCACTTCATTGTCAAAAGATGATGTCCTGAAATATATAAGTACAGTAACAAATTAATCATCTTGGTAAGAAACTGAAGGCAACAGCATCAAGGGTAAGAGCAGCCAGGAAGTCTGGTACAGAAAGTCATTGTGCAAGAAAGTATTTGAGGAAGAACCTAAGACTCAACAAATCTCAAATGTTTAGCTGATTTGCATACATCAGACACTTTTAAGATCACCTTTGTATAAATCAAATCAGTAGCAAATTCAATTTGATATGGTTGGAAGGATTTAATATGCAAATAAAAAACGCTCATCTTGCAAATCCTTGAAGACTGAAACTCTCTTCAGGTCAGAACAAGTTGTATATCGCAAAGGTGTTAGAAAATGTGTTTCTTTCAATCTGTAGCAAGAAGCCTGTTGAGAGAGAGTTCTCATCAGAAAATATATCGCAAAACAGAGAGATACAAAATTGCTTCAGAGATAATGCTTCCGTTTGAATAAGGGTTCTGATCCGCTTTTCGAAGGAAATTGTGGTTTATAGTCAATTTTTATTCTGTCACTGTTTGGGATAGGGCCCATGAAGCAGAGGTGCAAAGGTTTATTTACTGGACTTTGGCTCCCTCTAGACTTTTTAAAAAGGTAAACAAAAGGTTAGATTTCCTCTTGATATTTTTTGCTGTCCCTGTCCTTCCTCACAAAAAGGATAGGTTTTTCATCATACAGAGGGAAATTGTCTACACCAGAGAGAAGAATTCACTTTACTGTGAGAGAATCAAGCTGATGACAACCTTTTAAAGCTGTGAAGCCACGCAAAATTACATGGTAATCACATGGACTTCTCACTTAATCATAACTTCTGTCTACTTTCCAAACTGAGTCAAACTAATTTAAGCATAGGGCCATCACCTATGAAACATGTTTTGCTTAAACACAAATTTTATCTGTATTTTCCTACTGCTATATTAAATCTAGTGTATATATAACTGTAACTAAATAATGCCATGAACTTACATGAAAGCTACAGTAACCCCTCTCTTTTTGCTAAGTAAATGAACTAGTTTTACATACTGTGGTACTCACATCCAGAAGGAAGAAACAAAGGCATAACTTTCATTCCTAAAGCATCTGTGAAGTACTGTACACAAAAGTATTCTGGAGCAGAGAGGCTGGAGAGATAAGAGGAATTTTTTCAAAGAGAAGTACTTTCTATTGTATCCTAAGATTTCAATACTATAAACTAATGCAATTAGGTTGCACTCAGTTTGAAACCAAATGGCAGGCACTTGCTGAATTTGAATATATCTGGGTTTACCATTTTCCTGGAGTGATTTATTATGATGATCTATTCCATAGTCCTCTGCCTGTACCCAGGAATTGTTGTTTTCTCTTTCCCCCACCCCCCAAGCCAGTGGTTGTGTGAGCCCAGTAGAAATTCTGGCAGGGTTCGGGGGACCGGAATGTTGCTTGCTCTCTTCCGGTTCGGAGGGCCAGCATGTTAGTTACTCTCTTCCAGTTTGGGGCGGGGCCGGGGCGATGCTCCCTCTCTTCTGGTTCGAGGGCAGGAAGTCCTGCCCTTTCTTCCGGTTCCAGAACTGGGACGTGTCTGCCTGCGTTGGCAGAGAGACGAGACCGGAGTTGTTTGGTGTTCTGGCGGACCCGCTGCCCTGCTGTGCCCTGCCGTGCGCTGCTGTGTTCTGCCGTGGCAGCTGCTGCCCAAGAGTTGAGACCGGGCCTGCCTCTCCCCGGTGTAGGAGTCCTGCACTACAGCATGTTTTTTAGTCCTGTTGCCCTGAGCTACGTGGTTTCTCTACTTGGCTGCCTTGTTTTTTGGCCCAAGAAAAACACTTCTTTTTTTTTTTCCTCGACCAGAGAAGCTGGAGCAGCATTTCTTTGACTGTTGGGAACAGAACTGAGTAGGCTGCAGCTCAAAAATCAGTAGGAGAAAGACCACTGAGAGTGGACCTGCTCCGTACCGAGCTCCAAGCCCCGGAGAGCCAAGCTGGGGAGAGAAAAGCACACCAGAAGGCTCCAACCCAGCTGTTTTTGCCTGCTGTGATTGCCTTTGGAGAGAGAAAGGTCAGCACTAGGTAGCCACTGGAATTTTCCTCTGCTACAGGACTGCTCTGAGGGGGCGGGGGGTCTGCTGCTGTCCACGTGGAAGGCTGCCATCTTTGGAGCACGTGTTGGAAAGGCTGCATTCCTCCTGCATTGCCTCCACTCTCTGGACACTTTTTTGGGGGTTTTTGTTTCTGTGTGTGTGTGGGGAAGTGGGTTGTGATGGTTTTGTGCTTGACAGGTGTTTACCTTTTGTCTTCCCTTGCCTGGTGGGCAGGTATTTTGTTTGTTAATAAACCACTTAATTTTATTTTACACTTTTGTCCATTGGTATTCATTCCCTATTGGTGGAAATCGGATTTTTTGGAACCCTTTTGGAGAGAAACACTCAGTTCAAAGAGTCTCTCTCTCTTAAATTTGCCTCAATGCCGAGACAAGCATAAGACATTAAAAGAAAGACCTAGGTTTGCAGAAGACTTCTTTTTCTAATTCTATGTGTTCTTAATTTTTCATTCTAGTGGTGTGTGATGAACACATCTTTACCTTTATAAACTGCCTTTGTTACACAGAAAAAACTTGGAGCTTTCCGTAAACCAATTCTAAAGCACAATTTTTATTCTACAGCATTGCATCTGGCTAGCTTTAGAAAGCCCAGTGGAGTGGATGAATTAAGTATTCCTACCTCACAAAAAAATCTTGGATGTGGACAAAACAGGAAGGAGTGGAGAAACCAGTTTCAGCACTGAGTGCTCCATATAGCATCAGGTCTGACAATATGTTAAAGCTTTTGACTGAAATTAATATGTGCAAGAAAGGGAAGTTAATAGAGAGAAAAGAAAAAAATTATAATTGTCCTCCTTTGCTATTGCTCAACATTTAACAACTCTCTCATACTTCCTTGAAACATTTTTGTATTATCAGAGACGCAGAGATATGCTGCTCTTGCAGAAGCTTTTGTGTGGAAAGAAACCTAATTTAAATAATCTCAAACAAATTTTCATTTTACTTGCAGCAGCTAATACAACTAACATATCCTGCATCTCCCCTGCAAGATATCCTGCCTACCTTCATTTTGTTTTAAGACTGAGAAGGTTCAGAGTGTACCATGGCAGTTCTGTGACTCACACCAGGAATTCTGTGACAGTGACATGTGCAGGGAAAACTGATCCTGTCCTTAATATGAGAAACAGGAGCAACAGAAAGTGCAGCAGATCACAGAAGCGCAGTGAAGGGCTGATCTAAACTGTTTTCCCTTGCCATGCAGGAATCCTAGCCTTTGCAAATGCCTGAGGTGTTCTTCTCTCAATAGTAGTGCTGAAGACTGTCTCAGGTAGTATGTGTCCTACGATAATTCTCTTTCTGAACACTCACAGCCATTCTGCTTAAGGGAACCTTCTGATAATTGGACTAACAGGCTCTCGTAGCCATAGCTGTGTCTTTAATCTGATGAGTCTTTAAGTCAGGGAACTGCCGTAGTACGTGGAAAACAGCCATCACAATAGATTGCCTTCACTGGCAGCCCAGGCTTTCAAACATCCATCAATTACTACCTGAGTTTTGATTTTGTCCTATTTAAAGAGGGAAACAGAAACCCTATTAGTCTGTGTGGTCTTTCAGCTGTGAACAGAAGACTGTTTATTTGATACCACGATTTTAAGCAATTTTTCATTTTCAAATCCATATATGATGGCCAGGTGTCTTGCACCAGGATTTATATCTGTTTTTTTGTTTTTCTGGCTTGGAAATGAGAATATAGTGTTATAAAATAATGTGAGGTCTTGATACTTGAATTTAAATACAATGCAAACCATTATCTTTATTAACTGCTTGTTTTATGGGAAATGAACACTGTGTTTTAAACTTTGAGTTTTGAATATTTCCTTCACTGATGTTCACATTATTTAAAAATAGTCTGGCAAATTGCTATGTTTGTTATTGTTCACAAGAAACACTTTCAAGTACATAATGAGAGATTCTTTTAGACAAATGTAATAATTTTAATTGTAGGAAGATGTGAAGGGTATTTTAGGACGAGGTCTAAATGAAATGAAAAGGACTGTAACTCATCCAATATACACGTAAAGTAAATGGCACTGATAGCTTACACAATATTATAAGCCACTTCTAAACATTTTAAAAACAGATGGTGACTCCCAGGCAACTCTGTCTTTCAAAGCATTGATGAAAGAATTCTTTAATCAAAAGGTGCGCTTGTAATTGTTCAGCTGCTTAAAACTTTCCAAAGCAATGCAGTCTCAGAGTGATTTATTATGATAGTCTATTCCAGGATCCCCTGCTTTTGCCCAAGAATCACTGCTGTACCTTTAAAGCCTGAGATCAGAGGAGTGTGGGTCCAGGGGGCAGTGTGGGCGGGAGGCATCTCCCTTTGCTGTGCGGGTGTTTTGAAGCCTCTCTGCTCAGGCTTTCTGTGGCGCTGTGCAACGTGAGGTATTTTCCTGCTTGGCTAACTTGGTTTTTGGCCCAGGCAAGAAAAGCTTTTTTTCCCCTTTCCTGGCTTGGAGAAACTGGACTAGCAATCTTTTGGCTGCCTTGAGGTGAACTGAATGAGCTGCTGCTCCGAGACTGGTGGGAGCAGGACTGGTGGGAAGTGGAGCCTTTCCCGCCCCAAGCCCCGGGGAGCCAAGCTGGGGAGAGAAAGCACACCAAAGGCTCCAGACCGGCTGTTTCATCTGCCGTGACTGCTGGGGAGAAGAGGCCGACACCAGCTAGCCGCTGGGTTTTCCCTTGCTGCTGGAACTGCCCTGTGGAATTTCTGCTTCCCTCAGTGTGAAAGTTGGTGCCATCTCAGACCACATGTCGGGAAGGGGATTCCTCCAACACTGGTCCCATTCTCTGGACATTTTTTTGGGTCTTTGTTCCTGTGTGTGTGTGTGGGGAAGTGGGTTTTGACAGTTCAGTGTGTAACATTTATTTGTTTTTAACCTTGCCTTGTGGGTAGGCATTCTGTTGTTAATAAACTGTTGGGGTTTTTTTCACTTTCCTCTACTGCTATTCATTTGCTTTTGGTAGAGGAGGATCATTGAAATCCTTCAGAGGAAACTACTCAATCCAGAGTGTCGTCTCTTAAATTTGTCACGAAACTGAGACATAACCCTACTTAATTACTCCAACTATTATTTTCCAGGTAACTTGACATTTCTGCTCCTTTAGAGCTGAGCATAAAAATAAAGTGATGTAAAGCAGCATTCAAGGATATGAATTAAACCTCTCAATACTTCAGCAACCTTTTCAGAACCGTTACATTTGGTCCATATAGATGGAAGCCCTTTTAAAGTCTCATTTCTAGTCTCCTGAGAAACAGTAATCCAAACTTTGTCATTTCCAATTTTTGATTTTCCCGTTTCTCTTACCAATATATAAACACTATCTCTCTTCCTCAGCAAAGGAACCACCCAAAAACTTCTACATTAAAATTGCTCAACATAAAAATAAGCCAGAGACTACATCCAGATTTTGTTTTACGGCTTATATACATTTAGAAAGTAAAGCTAGTAATATAGCAAGTAAAGCAGTATTTGTCAAATGAGAAGCCATGGAGTCTCAGGCAAAAATTATTTGCTGGAGTTTTTTTTTCATTCATTAATTCATAAGGGGGCCAAAAGTTGCATATAAAAGTTGCCACTCTGCGAAAAGTGGGTCCCCACTGCAAATGGTCAAAGAAATCAGAGTTGACAAGCTTTATGTGTGTGGTACCTCATTGTAAAATCAAATGATGAGTTTTGAGGCTCATAGTACTTCCTGCTCCTTATTATCTAAAAAAAAAAATTCTGCTGGATAACATACGATTGCTGAGTTTTAATTATTTTGTTTATTTTTTCTTTGGGTTTTGTTTTGGGATTTTTTTGGTGTGTGTGATTTTTTTTTTTGTTCGTCTGTTTTGCTTGTGTATTTTAAGTGTTTGTTTGTTTGTTTTGGTTAGGGTCGGTTGGTTGGTTTTGCTTGTTTTTTAATCATCGAATCATAAACTGGAGTGGGTTGGAAGGGACCTTAACAACCATCTGTTTTCACTTCCCTGCCATAGGTGGGGACACCTTTCACTAGACCAGGTTTCTCAGAGCCCCGTCAAACCTGGCCTTAAACACTTCCAGGGATGGGAATTCACAACTTATGTGGAAAAATGTTCCAGTGCCTCACCACCCTCACAGTGAAGAATTTCTCCCCAATATCTAATCTAAATCTACCCTCCCTCAGTTTAACGCCCTTCCCCCTTGTCCTATAACTCCATGCCTTTGTGAAAAGTTCCTCTCCAGCTCTCTTGTAGGCTGCCTTCAGATACCAGAAGGTACTGTAAGGTTTCCCTTCTGTAGGAGAAGTGACTTTAATTTTAAGCTTTTTAAAATCTTTTTTAACTCAGAAGTTTAAAAACATAATTCATTATCACTTTTCTGTGCTAAAATAAAATCCTTTCTTCTATGTGGCACAGTTATTACTCTCTTTTTGAGACTGTTTCTCTATATTTTTTACCTAAATAACTGAAACACCAAGGCTAAACTGTCAGTACTTTTACTGGGCTTTAAGAGAAATGATTAGTCTTTATTCCTTTATGTTAACCATTGGAAGTACTGTGAATTAAATTGCTTAATTTAGAGAATAGTGCTGCATTTTAACACAATGTTTCAGCTAAATATAGGAAAGAGAAAAGTTGTAAATGAGAAACTAAAATTACAGCTTTGTTGACAATCATGTTTGGATTTTGATGGGGTCATTGCATATGAATTTTTGCTTTACGGAAGAATTTTTGGTCATAGCCACCCCCCCTTTTTCTGATGCCAGTGTGAATAACAGGCACTTTTGCTTTCTTGCAACAGCAAAAATTTCCTGAGAACAGTTAATCTCATAAAACTGAGCTAGGATAGGAGTATTTTGAAGTTTCTTGATCTCTTGAAATATTCTTAATCCTCTTTTAGAACTTGTCACCAAAATATTCAGCTGTATTTTAACATCATTAACTCTCTACCTGAAACTCAGTGGTTATCTGGCTTGAATTTCAAGCATAACGGTAGTCTAAACAGTCTGAAAAAAAGCTGATACTCCATAGGGTGCAAATTATTCTCCTTAATACCACGGAAGCAGAAATTCCTAAGATATGAAAATTGCTACCAGCAAGTTAACAAATGCCACCCCAGGTTTAAGGAAAAGCAGATGGTGTAATTATGTTACAGACTCTAGGGGAGCAAGAAAGAGAAAATCAAGGACAGTGAGAATACTGGGAGTTTTGGGGCCCTCTGAATGGTCTGTATGCCCAAGCTGGGTCAAGCAATGCCAGCCCCCAGGTGCCTTCTGCTGCAGCCTGAGATGACTGTTGTGGGGAAGAACATGTGGTCATGACAGAGGGCTGTGATTTTCCCATCTGTAAATTGTTTGCAGAAATCAACATTCCTCTTAAACGTTAGTAAATCTTGCTTTTATTTTCATAGGAGATCTTTCAAGGACTACTTAGGATTTGGCAGGATTATCATTGCTTGGATCAGAAATTTAGAGGTCTGTGGGATGTGAGGACTAGTTCATGTACTGTTTTACTCTGTGACAGTAACAGCTACTTTAGAAAACAGGTTAACAAGAATCACTTCTTGTAAAACTTGGATCTCTAATTTTATTTATTTTAATGCACCTGTCTAGTAGATTTACTATGCACTCTATCAGGCTACTTAGGAGTAAAAATGAATAAAGATAAGCTCTGCTATTTCCAAAGGCATGATAGAGCCCATTGGGCTTTCCTTTTAATAATGTGTACATATTTCTTGCTCATTATCAGTATGCCTTGTGCCTCATAACTTCAGTCAGTGGTCACAGAGCTTCTGTTCTGTGCCCATTTAAAATATTATCTGTTCTTCTTTGGAGATATCTCTTTGGTGTGGTAGAATAACAAAGTAAAAAGCATGCATGACTCCAGGGTCATGATACAAAGTTTGAATGCCCAGGACATGGAGGTGAGAGTGAACAACAGCATTCCCCAGGGGTGGGAAAATTGCAGATTCAAATGATAGGTCAGCAATGAGACAATTCCTACAGCACAACAGAACAGTGATTTCCATGACAACAGGCTGTGGGCAGGGAGGGGTGATTTAGAGGCAGAGATAATCCCACAGGATTGACAGTTACTGATGATTGCTCTTTTCACACTCCCGAAACCAGACTCTGGCATCGATGGAAAAGAGGATGAGAAGCTTCTGTGGAAACTGAATCAGAAGGGAGAGAAGCCATTAACGAGCTGAATTCCTTCAGGCTGGGAAAATTAGTCACAGCATTGGAAGGTTCAGACTCTTCCCCTGAGCAGCTGCAGTGAGCTTCTGCTTTCCACAATACAGTGCCCTCAAAATTAGCAGCCTTCTATCTGGAAAACCAAGCAATGATTATTGCTGGCTGTGTAGCTAGATGAGGATATAGCTATTGTTAAATGGTATCTGGGCAGATGACTGGATAAAATGGAGTGAGGGGTGTAATTGGGTCAATCTGGTGATCTGTTCCATGGGTACACTGATATTCAGTGACCCTTAAAGTCAGAAAGGGTTCATGTATGAAGGAAGAAGACTTTTCTAGGCTGCTCCTGTTTTTTCCATGTGGATAGCCACATTTGTGTTCCAGCAGTGAAGGTTCAGGTTGTTATATCCAGACTGACTTCTCGAAAAACAGTTTTTCTGATTAAGACCTGAGATTTTGCATCTGTTCTTTGAAAATGAATGTGACTAGTGAATTGGATAAAGAGAATAATCAAATTACTATGCATGCAGTCACCTAGACTGTAGGCTCTCTAGAGGTAGAGGAGCCGTGCATGTTCATGTGCAAGCATATGTGCACGACTGTGCATGCCTGTGCATCTACAGTGGCTGGCACACCAGTATTCTGGCTGAGGTTCTTATCACACAAAAAATTAAAGAGTGATAATGGCAACAAAAGTTCAGACAACTGCAGATAAGGTGGCAGATTGGATTGAGAACTTTTTTTTTTGCACACCCTCTCAACTGGCTTGCATTTCCTTTTCACCCTGGACAGTTCTGCTAGGTGTGCAGGTTCATGCATATCTTTTGAGTATGCAATTTCAATCCCAAATTTTGAAAACAACCCAATAAAGGAAGTAAACATAAAATACTAATATTTTCTGTCTGTCTCTAAATGTCACAAACTGCGGTGTAGACAATTTTTCAGAAGCAGAGAGAACAATTTGAATGGGCTTTGTTGTCAGTCAGCATGACAAGAGAGAAAACATATCCCTTATGCCCATTAAACCCTCATGTACAAAACAGAATTTTATTGAAACATCCTGTGCTGGTTTTGGGTGGGGTAGAGTTAAATTTCTTCACGGTGGATGGTATGGGGCTGTGTTTTGGATTTGTGCTGAACACAAGGTTGATAATGTAGAGATGTTTTTGTTATTGCTGAGCAGGGCTTACACAGAGCCAAGGCCTTTTCTGCTTTTTGCACTGCCACAATAGAGAGGAAGTTGGGGGTGCGTGGGAGGAGACACAGCTGGGACAGGTGACCCCAACCGACCAAAGGGATATTCCAAACCATACAGCATCATGTAGGGGAAGAAAGCAGGAAGGAAGGACATTTGTGCTGAGCTCATTTGTCTTCCCAAGTCGCTGTTACACATGATGGGGCCCTGCTCTCCTGAAGATGGCTGAACACCTGCCTGCCCATGGGAAGCAGTGGATTAATTCCTTATTTTGATTTGCTTGCATGCATGGCTTTTCCTATACCTATTAAACGGCCTTTATCTCCACCGACAGGTTTTATATCTCTTACCATTCTGATTCTGTCCCTGGTCCTGCTGGTAGGGGAGTGAGTGAGCAGCTGTGTGGGGCTTAGTTGCTGTCTGGGGTTAAACCATGACACATCCACACTTCAATGATTGCAAGGAGTCTTTGCACTAATTTTAAATTTTCATGCCATTTTAAAGTTGCATTTTCATGAGGGTAGCCATACTTATGCCAGATGTTAAAAAAATTGAGATATATGTTATATGTCTTATTAGGAGTAAATTGAGTAGATCTTGGGAAGCATTTAGGGTAATGAATTTTAAAAGAATATATTGATAAATGCTCTATAATTGGTAAGTTCCTGAACAGAGAAAGGTATCTACAGACGGCTTCGCTCTCTCAGGAGGTGATGCGCGCTCATTTGTTTGACTCAAAATCAACTCTGCAAATCATAGAATTGTAGAGAATTATAGAAGGTCCTGGGCTGGAAGGGACCTTAAAGGTCATCTAGTTCCAATCCCCCTGCTATGGGCAGGGACACCGTTCACTAGACCAGGTTTCTCAGAGCCCCATCCAATCTGGCCCTGAACTCTTCAAGGGATGGGGCATCCACAGCATCTCTGGGAAACCTGTTGTGGTGCCTCTCCACCCTCACAGTAAAGATTTTCTTCCTAATATCTGCTGTAAGTTGAGTCTCAGTTTAAAGCCATTACCCCTTTTCCCATCACTACATGTTTTTGTAAATAGTCTCTCTGCATATTTCTTGTAGGCTCCCGTCAGGTACCGAAAGGCCACAACTAGGTCACCCTGAAGCCTTCTCTTTTCCAGGCTGAATGTTCCCAATTCTGCCAGCCTTTCCTCACACAAAAAGTGTGCCATTCTTCTAATCATTCTGGTTGCCTCGCTCCAACAGGTTCATGTCCTTTCTGTGCTGGGACCCCAGAGCTGGATGCAGTGTTCCAGGTGGGGTCTCACCAGAGTGGAGCAGAAATGCAGAAACCCCTCCCTTGCCCTGCTGGCCACACTGCTTTGGATGCAGCCCAGGACACGTTTGGCTTTCTAGGCTGTGAGTGCACATTTCTGGGTCATGTCCAGCCTCTCACCTACCAGCACCCCCGAGTCCTTCTGGGCGGGGCTGCTCTCAATCTGTTCATCCCCCAGCCTGTGTTGGTACTAGGGGTTGTCCCGACCCAGGTGCAGCACCTTGCACCTCATCTTTTTAAACCATTCTCATGGAATTTTAAAAGCTTGTTCAACTTGTCTAGGTCTTTCTGAATGTGTGGATTGCACTTGGTAGGGATAGAAACCAAAGTGGTGGATAACTGCTGGCACACACTTGTGATTCCACTGGAAACTGCAAACTGTACATCAGGCAAAAGTGGCTACTTTCTTGAGTGTAGTCACCAGTGGAGTGCTGGGGAAGAGCTACTGAGTTTGGAAAGAAAAGAGAGTAGCTGGAGGCAAAACTTAAACTATTAAAGAAGTAAAGTTCAGAACATCACAAATCGTGTGCAGTGAAATGTTTCCTGGTCCTGACAGAGTTCTGCATTCCAGCCGTGGTGCAGAAATATAGTGCTACAGAAAATTGTGATGGAAGGAGTCCTTAATGGACTGCTAGCGCTTCAGAGCATGAGCTTGAGACTTATGAAAAATTGTCTGGTGAAGTAATGCTATCATGTGTCTGCATTTCCAGCTCATCTAAAGATGCCAAATATAAAACAAGTACTTTATTAATATTGGTTTCCCGTGTAAGTAATTGTATAGGACAGTTGTAGGATGCCAGTAAAAGGCAGGTGGTTGAAATTGTCAAGGAAGCAATTTCTCCCTAAAAACGTTGTGATGGAACAGAGTTCTTAAATAGTGTATGAGACATTAGAGAAAATTAATTTTCCTCTCTGTTTTACTTCAAGAAAAGACGTAAATAGTAAATTCCACTAGTATACCTAGCAGAGCTGCAAAGAACATGACTTTTATTGAGGAAAGAAAAATAAAAAGCCCTATCAAGAAAAATTTATATAGGGAAAGTGACTCTCTCATTACGACATAAATGGCAAAAAACAGGCTTTCTCACTTGTATTAGTTGCTACAAAAGTTCACTTACTAAGTTCAGAAAACACTTCAAGATCCATGCTGTTGTTCGTGCAGCACAGTAACTCTTTCAATCAGATTTTTAGTGCAAATGCTAATGACCGAACAGTCATTTTCTAAAAGTATTTATAATTTTGTCAGAGTACTTCTGAAAGTAAAAATAATTGCACAAACAAATTCCAATGGAAGAGATAAAAAGATGCTCCTAAAAATAAGAAGTCTTTAGGAGTTTTTGTTTGTTTGGTTGGGGTTTTTTTGTGATTTTTTGGTTGGTTGGTTGGCTTTGGGGTTTTTTTTGAGGGGGGGGTTGATTGTTGTTTTTTTTTCCCCAGTGTTTGAGTAGAAGAGATCAAACCCACTGTTTTCATGTACATGCATTTTTAGATTCACTCATTTTTCTCACAGAATTTTAGCACATATATATCTCTGTCTATATATATATCTCTTTATATATATGAGTTCAGGTTGCAAGCTTGCTGGAGACTGGAAGATTTCTGCAATAGAAGGGGCTTACATGAAAGTGGTGCAAAGTGAAGGATCAAGCCATATTAGGGGTGCAATAGAAGAGACCAAAAATGATATGTTGGAAAAACTGGTAGACAAAAGTTTTGTCTTTGTATTTATTTGCAGAGGAGCTTTGGGAGGTTCTTACCCCAGTGTATCTTTCATAGGGATGTGTCTAGGCAATTTGACTCATGACAAACATCAGCACTTTTTCCTCAAAATTTGGCATAGAAACTTATTTTGTGTGAATTCTTAAATATTGTATTTGGTTTTTCAAAATTACATTCTTCAGAATTGTTTTGGTTTGTACGTGTGTGTGTGCATGTGAGGAACATCAGAAGTTTTCCTGGCTTTATTTGGATGAAGAATTATGTTACTGAGGACTCAAGTTAGTTAAACTCAAGTCAGAAGACTCTGTTCACATCAGAGCCCCTCTTCTGTTTAAATTGTTGCAGACTTAATCCTGGCCTTGGCACCTCCTGCGCCATCCAGATATTTCTCTAGAGCTACCTTGCATATATATGTGATGTTAATAGAATGGCTTGAAGTCTGACTAGTCTATTTAAAGCAGTCTATTTTTAACTGAATTCCTACATAATTTTTTTAAAGCTTTTCTGACTCTGCTGCTGCCACTCAAATTTAACTTTGGACAACAGGATCTTTCAACCATACCAGTACTCAGATCCCACTTCTGAAGTTGTCAAATAACTTCAAGCAGTCGAAACTCTGAAAGTTTTAACAGATTTGTACTTTCAAACCATTGGCAGGTAGGTGAAAAATACCCCAAACTATGCAAAATATGAGAATTTATTCTTTATTGATAAAGGCAAACAAATCATAGTAGATAAGGTCCTCTAAGCTGTAAATAAAAAAATGTATAAAAAGCACATGTAATTCCCCTTTTTCCTCCTTCTATTCTGTTCTAGTGGCTTAGATAGAGCTTAGTGGCTGGCAACTGGGCTTCCTACACTGCTGGTGGCATACCTATAAACCTTCTAAACTCTTTTCAGTCAGTTCCTGCTGATGCTCAGCAGAACTCTAAGTTCATACTTTGGGGACTTGCAAGTAGCTTTACGAACATTCATAGTGAGTTTGCTAGATACTCTTCTTCCTGTATGCAGACAACCAAAGATTTTAAGACTGTTTCTAGTTTATGGAATTCTATTTTTATGATCCTTTTTTAGTTCTCACATGCAACATATAAAGACTGAGTTGGTTTATACATCACTACCTTTAATTCATTTGTGTCATTGCACTTCCGATTTATACAAAATTTTTAAGGCATTCGTCTTAATCAATGTTCAAATAAAATTTCTTCTCTAAAACAGACTCTCTTAATACAGAAATAGTCACAGTGACTTGCTCTTTTGTCATTTGGACGGTTGATTACACAAGTCTCCTCTGGTATTCAAATATCTGCAATGGAAACAGGAAAAACCCCACGTAGCGTAGCTAGTACTATGTAATGCAAGAAGGCAGACAGCAGGTGCTGATGTCTCAGAACAGTTCTTGTCTTACACCTATTGCCTACTTTCCTCAGCCTCATGCTTAATGTTTAGAGTAGGCTGGAGATGACTGTGCTGTAATTACATTTTTAGTTTCAACCCATAAGCTCTTTAGAGCTCTAAGACATTATCTTTCAGAATGTGTGCATGCATACAGCATTACTAAGACCTGTTTTCATTACATGTGACATGTAGGATCCTGAAATGCTAAAGGCATTGTACACACATGAAATAAACTTTCATGTTCTGGGATCCAGAGAAGCACCCAAAGGCTGTAACTGTGTCACTTAAGACTCCAGTATGTGCTGCCAAAAAAGGGTATTCTTCCTCTCTCTCCATTTCCCACTCCTTCCACAGGATCAAACTTTTTGACTTTTGCCATTGTGTGGCTAACATTGTGTGGCTTCATGACTAGATGGAGCAGTGACCTGAACTGGCAGAAACTATTGCTGTAGAAAGGAGAAAAGACAAAGTAATTGGTCTGCCTTGACACTGAGCCTCATGAACCCTGAAGCGGGTATTGGAGAGGAGACAAGGATATGTGGGCCAAAGCAGTGAGCAAGATAAAAAACAGTGATCAGATGAAGCTCATGGAAAATGATACTCTAAAATGCTCTCTTCTCACTTTTGCAGACTGGATGTCCTGGGCTACTGTACAGGATAATTTCAGGGTTTGTAATTCCACTCAGATGTTACGTTTGTATTGCCATAAAACTGACACCAAGCCAAACTAAGAGGCAAGAAGCATCACCAAACAAGCAATTAAGCCAAGGAGTCGAGACCAAATCCCAAACTCTCACAGAGATTTCACATGCAGTATTTTTGCCAGGCATTACTATAGCAACCAATAAGAATATTGATTACAGCAAAATTCCCTTTTTTCTTCCAAATGCTGGAGGCAGATGATTAGTGTTTTGGTTTTGGGTTTTTTTCTCCTCTCTTCAGGGCAGTGCTATATCACAAATAATACTGCGGATTTGTGTGAAGGGAAGCTGTCAACACTGTGCTCCGGTTCTGATTGTGACTGCTAGTTCATGTAGGACTTGCAGAAAATATGAAAAGGAGAGTGGTTTTCAGTTCATTTGTGAATCAGTCAAAGTAAAGGACAGTTTATTTTAGTCAAGTAAACCACTTAGAAAGTATAATACATGGCAGTTTTGTGATAATGATGGTAGACCACTGCATGTTCTTAAGTATGCATATTACATAGATGTAACATTTCTATTTTGCCAAGGAGAAATTACTAATCTATGTGGAGAAATAAAGAGAGGTTTGTTGCCAGTTTATGCGTAGGATGTAGTAAAAGACTATGATCTATAAGATAAAGGATGTAGCTTTTGTCTTTCTATTTTTTTTCAGGTGCGAATGTAATACAGGTGTGATCATGTGTCTCAGTTTTGAGACCGATTTAGGAGAGAGAGTCTTTGGACTGAGTCTTTCTCTTAAAAAAGAGTTTCAAAAACCCCCTTTGCACCAATAGGTAATGAACACCAATAGGCGAAAGTGAAAAAAAAAGTAATTAAACAGTTTATTAACAACCAGGATAATGGCCCAACAGGCAAGGGAAAACAGAAGTAAGTACCTGCTAAGCACTAAACCATTGGAACCCACTCCCCCCCTGCCCCAGAAACAAAAACCCAAGAAGTATCCAGAGAGTGGATGCAGTGTAGGAGGAATACACCTTTCCCAACACGTGGTCCAAAGATGGCACCGGCCATCCACGTGGAGGGGCGGCAGAAATCCACCCGCCCCCACGGAGCAATCCTGTAGCACGGAAAAATTCCAGTGGCTACCTAGTGTTGACTGTTTTTCCCTCCCAAAGCAGTTACAGCAGGTGAAAACAGCTGGGTTGGTGCCTTCTGGTGTGCTTTTCTCTCCCCAGCTTGGCTTTGCAGGGCTTGGGGCTGGGCGCGGGGCCGCTCCACTCTCGGCAATTCCTCTTCCACCAGTTTCAGGCCAGCAACCTGTTCACTCTGGTTCCCGGCAGTCAAAGAAAACACTGCTCCAGTTTCTCTGGTCAAGGGGTAAGAAGAAAGTGTTCTGCCTGGGCCAAAACCCAAGTCAGCCAAGCAGACAAAACCACATGGCTCAGCACCACAGGAGAAAAACCACACTGCAGTACAGGGCTCTGGCGGGGGCCGCCTCGGTCTCGACTCCGGGGCAGCAGGCGCCGCGGCAGAACACAGCAGGACACGGGAGGACACAGACGGGCAGTGGGTCTGCCAGAACACCAAACAGCTCCAGTCTCGTCTCTCTGCCAACGCAGTCAGACACGCTCCGACCCTGGAACCAGGGAACCAGAAGAGAGGGTGGGACTTCCTGCCTCCCGAACTGGAAGAAAGTGAGCATCCTCCCGGCCCCACCTCGAGCCGGAAGAGAGCGAGTAACAAACCAGCCCCCTAACCCTACTAGGGTCCTGGCCGGGCCACATGGTGTCCTCGAGCCGGGAAGGGGGTGGTGTAGAAAAAAAAACAATAACGATTTTAGGGCATAAGCAGAGGATTATGGAATAATTATCATAATAGGTCACTCCAGGACATCATGTCTTTGTGAATTTATTGATTTTGGTGTTCAGCTTTTGTTGGTAGTTGAGCATGATTTCAAAAGTGGTGGATAATTTTGGAAGCTCTTCTTGATAAATATCAGACAGGTAGTTTGTTTATCTGTGTAGCTTTTTTTCCTTTTGATATGTGTGCCTTTTCCTAAGTATCTGATTTTACTTCATATTTGAAGGACATTCTTTAACTCTGAGTTATATACCTTTTTAATGCCCTCTGCTGCCAGATCTTTCCTGAATCCTCGGCTTTAATGGCTAGGCAACAGGAACAGAGGTGTCACTGGTCTTCTTCCCCGTGAACGAGGAAGCTGAAATTGAGGGAGCTGATTTGAAATAGGTATATTGCCCTGTAGATTTCACCTGCCTTTTTCTTTCTGAACATGATTATCACTGGTTTCCCTTACTGGCATTGACATACAGCTGAGGGTATGACTTTGTTGCTTCTGATGCTTGCCTGAATGATCTGGATGCGGGGTGTGATGTGTTTGAGAACAAAATTCAAAATTCTGGCAGTAAATAGGAGCCCTCTTGGATGTGGCTACCTGGAAAATATGCATGTATGTCTTCTTTGTGTTTTGAGCTGTCATAAATCTTGCATGAGACTAGATGCTTTAGGAATTAAGAGGTATTTTTGCATCAGGGGAGGATATTTCTCTTTGAGCAGTATTGTAGCAAAAATGACTATGGGTAGGTGAGAAATATCACTTTAAAAATACGTAAAACTATTTTAGAAGCCTTTAGATAAGGACGCCAATATCTGATAACTAGAAAAAAACCAAAATGCCTTCTAGTATCATCATTGAAATTACTTTATCTATTGTCTATGAAAAGAAAATGCTGATGGGATAAAAAAAGAACAGAAAACAAACTACTATTTTTGAGGGGGAAAAACAAGTATAAGGGGTAGATTCAGGACTGTGTACAGAAATAACTTTTTCTCATTTATGTGTTCGTAGAACTTCATACCAAAAAAAAGGGCATAAAAAATGTTTGTTCCTACTTCTTTGTTCTTACTGGGCCTTGAATGGAAGCTAAAATTCTCCTTCTGTATTTTCCTGTGTTGCAATGGGCTTTCTTTGCACACTCGTCATTCTGTTAGAAAATTTTTCACCAAGATATTTAACAACTTGATTTTTACCTTCAGTAAAGCCCAAAACTATTGCTATGTGTTAGATGTTTCTGATTTTTTTCTCAGTAACTCCACTGCTACTGTGCTGAAGTAGCTTGATCTCATACACCGATAGGATTAATATGATGTATAAGATGTGGAATACATACAGATGGAATTAAAACTGAAACAAAAGGTTGGCCCTTTGTGGCTTGTTTGTACCACTATTGATCACTATAGGATCACTATTAGCAAGTAGCAAACACTTTGCAACTGTTTTCATACAGAAGTAACCACAGTAAAAGTCTGTGAGTAACCAGGCAATAGAAGGCACTTTCTGATTGTTGTTGATAATGATGAGTATACCAAAAAGACCTCAGCAGAACAAGTTTTTAGGCAATGCTTTTTTTTCCTCCAAAGTGCCAATGTCATATCTCTCGCTTTCAATCTATCTCTGTGTGTCTCTGTCTCTCTCTAATTATTTTTACAAGTTTAAAAAAGATGAGACAAAAGTTGCAAGGAAAATTTAAACAGAATGTCAAGTTAATAAATTTATGGATAATTTTATTTCGTTTACTTTAATCTAGGTTGAAGCCAGTACAGGTATTGCAATCAGTAGATGGCCTAGTAGCAATCAGTAGATGACCTTGTATAATTTTAATCTCTTCTTGTGGAACTTGATTTGTTTGAAACAGAAGCAGTTCTTAAAACTTTTAAAAACGTATTTTAGGTGTAGCTATTATGTATTTTACATCAGTGATTGTTTCTACCCCAAGAGAACTGCTTTAATAAATAATTTATTTATAAAATGAAAATTGTAATCATGTCTGGCATATAAGAAATGTACAGATTAGTGCATGTTAATTGTTAATTGTGTAAATGGCTGTTTAAAATTTTAACTAAATTATTTTCTGTATTTTTCAATTTGGTTTATACAAAATGACATTTAATGACATTCAAATAAAAAGTAAAGTGCTGTTACACTATGAACACTTGAATGTACACAATGCATATGACCACAGATACCTGTTCATTTCTACAACCGCTAAATTACTTCTGGTATGCCTCTAACAGATGTAAGTAAAGGAAATTCAGATGAAATCCTAAGCCTGGACTGGTAAATAAATGTTTTGCAATTGATTTTTAATAGGGCAAGGATTCAGTCTAAGAATGTACTACAGCTAAATGAAACCTGAATTTGACCTAGAAGGATTATGTAAGCATGTCAAATGGTGTGAAAATCCTCAGGGAAAGGAATCATGACAGTAACATTAAAAGAATGTTCAACTAGGAAAAATTAGAATTCTTTCTACCATCCTTCTATTCTCTCATCATTGTAAGACATCTACTTACAGAATAAGGAAAGGATCTCATAAAAAAAATTGAGATTGATTTATGCTTTTTAAATAGCCTGCTAAACTTGTGATCTCATTTCTTAATCAGACATATCTTTGATAATCTGAAAGATGCAGTTAATTTTGTAAAATCTGTATCAGCTAGAGGCTATTAGGAGTAGGTCTCTAAATCTGCAGCTGTCCTGAGTGGTAATACTTAATTCTATTGCATTATTTGTATTATCACTGCATTGTACATAAGAGCTCGCTGTCAAAGCCTAGCTTTATTTCAGATGAAAACGTCTCTTCAACATGTGTCCTTTTTGTCTTGGGTATTAACATGCCTACATGATTATTCAAAAATATGTAAGTTTTGCTATTTAATCCACTAAAATGAAACATAAGCATCCTGGGGCAATTAAGATGTGTAAAATTTCTCCTTTTCTTTCCTGGATTTAATTAATCTTGTTGACATACTGTTGAATATTATTGGCATGTGCCAAGGAGAGTGGGTAGTGGGAGCTCTATGGGATCTCCTCATTCGTTCTCAAAACCTGGCTGTGCAGGAAAATGGTAGAAAAAAAGCAATGTCAAAGTAGTTGCTTTGCACAGATGGGGCTTCTGCAGGTCCACAACAGTTAAACCTGTAATCCATGGAACCAAACTACAGCTACTCTGTAGAAATTACCCCTCTATCATACAGTGTGGATGTCAAGCTACTAATTTTTCTCTAAAATCCATTCCTGTTGGGCCTTATTGTTTACTGTGTCTTAAGCACAAGTGTTTTCTCTTTTCTGAGAAACAAAAAGGACTTGAAAGTAACTGTGCCTTCTTGCTTATCTAGAGGGGTGGTTTAGGTTTGGAAGTAGGGTATATGTCTCCTTCTGACTTTGGCAGGAAGAATCCTAGAATCATTGAATCATTGGGTAGGAATGGACCTTAACAACAATGTAGTTCCATGCTGCCTGTCATGCTCAGGGACACCTTCCACTAGACCAGGCTGCTCAGAGCCACATCCAACCTGGCCTGGAACACTTCCAGGGATGGAGCATCCACAGCTTCTCTGGGAAACCTGTGCCAGTGTCTTACCATCCTCACAGTAAGGAATTTCTTCCTAATATCTAATCTAAACCTACACTTTGTCCATTTAAATACATTACCCTTTGCCCTGTCTCTACACGCCTTGATGAATAGCCCCTCCTCATCTTTCCTGTAGCCCCCTATGAGTACTGAAAGGCTGCTCTAGGGTCTCCTTGGAGCCTTCTCTTCTCCAGGCTGAACAACCCCAACTCTCTCAGCCTGTTGTCATATAGTAGGTGTTCTGATCATATTCTTGGCCCAGCTATGGACCCACTTGAGCAGTTATGTATATCTTTTTTATGCTGGAGACCCCAGAGCTGAACACAGTGCTCCATGTGGGTTCTCACCGGAACAAAGAGGCAGAATCGCCTCCCTCTCCCTGCTGACCACACTGCTTTTGATGCAGCCCAGGACGTAGTTTGCCTTCTGAGCTGTGAGAGCACATTACCAATTCATATTCATTTTTTCATCTACCAGCTACCCCAAATCCTTCTCCTCATAGCTGCTTTCAATTCATTCTCTGCCCAGCCTGTATTTGTCCTTGGGATTGCCCCGACCCAGGTGTAGGACCTTGCACTTGACGTGTTTCCCTCTTATGAGTTTTTTACAGACCCACCTCTCAAGCCTGTCCAGGTCCCTCTGGATGGCATCCCTTCCCTCCAGCATGTCGATTGCACCACATAGCCTAGTGTCATCAATGATCTTGCTGATGGTGCCCTCGATCCCACTGTCCATGTCAATAGCATTAAATAATATTGGTCCTTATATAGGCCTCTGTGTGACACCACTTATTACAGGTGTCCACTTGCACATAGGGCCATTGACCACACCTCTATGAGTTAGATTGTTGCCTTTTTCTACCTAAAATCGGAAGCTGGACAAGGTTAAGAGGACAGAGAAAGTGGTTAGCTTTATTTGGAGGTCCTCCAAGGGTACAAAATGCACACCACACAATGATCACCATAGTCCCTGTCTGTATCGTACCCCTTCCCTCACCTCCCCCCCGATGGACTCCAACACTTCTATAAGTTTAGCAAATTAACATAATTGACCAAAATTTCCTGATTAGAGGTACGGTTAATGAGGTAATTCCTCCCTTGGTTCAGCCTCTTACTGAAGCACCCCTTAAATTTCTAACTCTGCTGTTGTTTATGCTTTTAGGAGACATGGGACAGAGAAACATCCCTGGTCCCAGAACAGTAGGGGTGATAAGGTGATTCAAGCATCTTGTTTCGTCTACAGGGTAGGGAAACTGCTAGCTAAGAGTATGGAGTAAAAGGCTACAGGGCCACAGGGCCACATGGCCGCTAATATACAAAAAGTACAAAAGCAAAAATCCCTTTGGCATCAAGATCATCCAGCTGATTCCTTATCCACTGAGCATTCTACCTGTCAAATTCATGTTGAGACAAGGATGTTGTGAAGGACAGTGTCAAATGCTTTGCACAGTTCAGGGTTGATGACATCAGTCACACTTCCCTTATCTGCAATGCTCTAACACCACTGTAGAAGGCCACCAAACTGGTCAGGCACGTTTTGCCCTAAGTGAAGCCATGTTGGCTGTTAACAATGACAGAATTCCACATGGGCATGACCACTGCTGCCCAAACTACCTACAGTCTTGACCTTTCTCATAAGTTTTTCTGCATTAGTGAGCAACAGATCCAGGAATGACTCTCCTTGGGTCGGAGTCTCCATCACCCATTCCAGAAAGTTGTCCTCAATGCAGCTGTTTCCTGGACTGCTTGCAGTTTGTTGTGTCACTTTTCCGGATGTTAGAGTCAGTTGAAGTCCCCTACCAGGCTCAGGGCCTGCAAGCAGGAGGGGTCTTGAAGTTGACAAAGGGACTCCTCAGCAACCTCCTCTTCTTGATCAGATGGACTGTAGCAGACATGAACCACAAAATTTGCTTTCTTGACTTGTTCTCCGATTTTCACACATAAGCTCTCCTGTTCAAAGAGCTCCCTGCAATCAAACCCATTATTGACACAGCGGGCAACTTTCCCACTTCTCCTTCGTTAAGTTCTTTCTCATGAGGAAGATTTACAGTGATTTCTTTTCATGTGTAGAAGCTAGTAGTGAAAGAGACCTAGGCCAGGTTGTTACTATTTTTGACACACTTCCCAGCCTTACATTCCCTCTCATTCCACAAGTTACTAATTCTTGTATAGCTGTAGTATTACTGTTCCTGCTCCTTTAAACTTAATCTGATAGGACAAGAATGGACTTCAAACTCCACCAATGAGTTGTTATTGCTTCTGTAACTTCAAATTTTGTTCTGCACTGATTGCCGTGTTTTTATTAAGCTTCAAAAAAAGGACAAAATATATTCCTGATGTTTTCACAATATGTAAATTTTTTGTTTTATCGGTGAGTAGTGTAATGTGCTTGCTCTCTATAGCCTCACTGATAAGACAATCTATACTTCCCTGCTCGTGCTCTCCAACCAGTCAAATTCATAATGTGAGAAGAAATATGAAAAACAGGGATTGAAATGTATGAATAAGGAAAAAATTTTACTAGTTACCCCTTCATTAAACTTCAGAAAACAATGTTCCATGAGGAATATTTTTATGTGCTGCCCTTTTCCTAAGGAAGAAGTCTTTACTGTTTTACACTTGTTTTTATGCTGTACCTTTCCCTATCCCAAATTAACTGCCTTTAAGGTCACTAGGAGGTGTTTATATGCAAGTTCACACCATAATTTCATGTTGTGTTACATGCTGTGTTACAGCAGTAGTTATTTTTGTGGTGAAAACTGATAATAATGTAATCAAGAAGCTGTTGGACAGCCTTAATGGCTAACAGTATCAACTGCAACAAAAGGCTGGCTCTATGGCTAAAAAACCCATTGCCAATTCTGTGTAAAAGCAGATGCTTATTCTTTTTGTAGGGAGTTGCATTCAAAAGATATAACAACATATTTGGATAAGAACTGCAAGGATGTGAATACAGATTATTGATAACTGAGGGTCATTTTCTTTTTTTTCTTTTCCCTCCTCTAACCTGTATAATACTTGTGAACATATATATATGAAAAATATAAATTATCACAGGGGAAATGAATGTAAAATCTCTGAAAGCTGTATTTCTAATAAAGCCACAACTATCCATTAGGAGAGGATCTTAAATATTATCAGAGTATAGCTGAAGGTATTTGAAATTTTCTGTGACCAGTGGTGAAGTTATTTTATCATTAGCCAAGTTATTCTTCATTACAATTTGCTCTAACCAGGAAAAAAATTGCTCTATTTTATTGATAAAATTCTTGCAATGTGAAATGTAGTTAATAAAAACATTACTACAACAACTAGTGTGAAATTGCATTAGTTAACAGGACTCAAACTACCCACATGAACTCATCAGGAAGATATTCCTCTGAGAAAGTCACTTGGACTTGAATAGAGCTACTTGCACGATTTGCCATTTTTCATCGTTTTCTAATAATGTGATGTGAATGGACATAGTTGTACATTCATTCATCTGGGTTTTTTTTCTGCACAGGAAGTAATTTGTCTTAGCAGTCATAAACTAGGCTCTTTCTGGTACCTAAATTGTACTTCCTTGTTTTCTTTTTGCTTTAAAACCCTCCTTTAGCAAAATGACTCCACTAGTTTTACTCATGTTAGAACCTGTCCCTTTATTTTTTATGCCTCTAGGATTCCGATAAAGCTAAAAGTGCTGAAACAGCTTTTCAGTAATATGTCTCCAGTCTTCAAGTGCAAAAAAAAAGAGCCCAGTTTGGCTGATTGCCTTAACAAAAGGCTCGTTTCAAATCTCTGATCAGTTGTGGGTTTTTTTTCTCTCTCCCGTTCTTCCACAAATCAAAAGCTGTTTATTAAGTGGGATATTTTTGTCCCATTTCAGTTTGAGTGCTTTAAGGCTGTGCACTGGCGGGAGCTATGAATCCATTAAGTTTTGTTTCAGTATTTTGCATTGTTCATCATTGTGAATCCATATTGGTATTTCTAGCCTTGGGGTGTAAGAATCAATTTTCTAGTACTCCAGCAGCTTCCTAAGAAGGTATTACTGTTCTTTTCTCTTTTCTCAGTCTGCCTATCTGCATTGAGGATTGTTACTCCCACCTTTCTCTTAGAAGAAATTTTTCCTGATGATATATATGTAAAAGGACTGCCAGTCAATACCTTGCTGGTTATTTACCACAGCAATACGGATTAATCAAATAATCCAATAGGAATCAGCTTTTATAATGATGTGGCTGCAATATGTTACTTAAGAGCTGTAGTTCCTTCTTGTTATGTAACAGTTATTTGATTTTTGTTCGTACATAGCTGTTATTAGATTAGTGTTCATATATAACCATCTTACCTATATGGATGCCTTCTTCATTCTGTATGTTTCTGCAAGCACCTTCCAAGTTATAAAGGCAAGTATTAATATAAGCCCTCATTGCATCTGGTTAGGCACAAAGTATGTGCAAAAAGGCCTGTGGGATGAGGTGACACGTGAACAAGCCACGGGCTGTGTTGATTGTTCTGGATGTAGATGGTAGGCTGGAGGCCAGATAGTCTTGACTTGGCTGCAGAGAAATGTCAATCCAATTTCTTTCTCCAAATGCAGAGGACAAGAGTTTCTAAGACTATTCCATAAAGCTGTGAATGTTTAGCCTGGAGAAGAGAAAGTTTGTTGCAGGAGTTTCCAGTGTATATAAACCTCTGAAGCAAGTATGAGAAGAAGATGCAGCCAAACACTTTCAAGTGGTGCCCAGTGACAGGATCACAGGCAGTGGGCACAAACTGATAGACAGGGGGTTCTGTATGAACACTTTGTTACTGTCAGGGTAACTAAGCACTAGCATGGTTTGCTAGAGAGGTGGTGAAATCTGTGTCCTTGGAGATACTCAAAACCTGACTGGACACAGTCGTAGGTAGTCTGCTCTAGATGTTCCTGCTTGAGCAGGAGTTGGATCTCCAGAGGTCCTTTCCAGCCTGAGTCATTTTGTGAGTCTTTGAGTTCACTTTGCAATTAACAAATCAGTAGGAAAATCCAGTTTTGGGAGCCACTCAACTTACACAATTATCTTTCAGTACAGAGATAATCAACCAAGTTAGCCTATTCTGGTGGTTTTCGACATGTGAAATGTTAAGACCCCAGAATTGTCTTTGTTGATTCACGACAGCAGGCCTCCCAAATACTTCTGGAATGCCAGCAACAAAGCTGGTGAACATATGTACCAAGTAAGTAAGTGTTTACAGCGGTCATGAAGACTCTTTTGGGCTTTGAATGCAAGCCTTAGGGTTGAATAAAAAACATGGCTGTGATGAGTCTGCCTTCAGCGTCCCTTAACACGTCACAGAGATGTGTTGAGAGAAAGACAGAATGGAAAGAGCTGTGCCACAGGTCTTCAGATCACTCTGTTTAACTGAGAGGCTGCTTAGAGTTGTTTACTCCAGACCGATTTAAAACCAAAACACATTATGATGAGATGAATAATCATTGGTATTACCCTTTGAGAACTTTCTGAGTAAATTTATCTTTCCCACATCCTTAATTTTGGTGACTATATAAACCTGTGTGTTTAATACCTAAGGACTTCAAATCATAAACATCATGAAAACTAGACAGATGCTCCAAACAAAAAGAACCAGAGCCAGAATAAAAGATAAAAGTAGGAAGTTAAAGCACTTATTGCTAAAAGATAGTCATTAATTTATTCATGAGAATGAATAAATACCACAAGCATTTGATTATAATTCTAGGTGAAAGATTTGATACAAATCCATCATAGATGTGGCTATTTTATTAATTTTGCCAGATCATAAAGTTCTTTGTATTGTGGTAAATGCTTTGCAAAAACATATAACACTAATGCTATTGTCATACACACTGAAATGTGGAGATTGTCAAAACAAATTCTTCTAGCTGGAGAAAGTATCAATGTAAGAGTAATAAATAAATTCAATTTCTGTCTTGAAACTGTTGGGAACCTTCTCTTTCTGCTGATCAGATAAGTTGACACAAATATTTTTCTGACAGGTTGACTTTGACTGCCTGCACCTAACCTCCTGATCAAATCTTATTTGCATGAAAGAACAAAGCTTTAAGAAATTAATAATGAATACACTTTAGTCATAAAGTGCAACATTTGAAGTTTAGAGTAGTACAACTTCGTTCTTTTTGTTCCATGCAACTGAAAGTTCAAAGTATTTGAAACTCTGCTAAAATACCAAATAGGAAATGACATACATGAACAGCATGTATGTCATTGAGACAGCAATGAATACAGCATTGTATTCATTTGAGAAAAACCCAAATATGTGATATTTCTATTCAGGTGAAGAATAGGGAATAGTTGGTTAAATAAAAACCGGTAATAAAGACTGTCTATCTGAAAAAAACATAATATTTTAAACAAATATGTTATGTTACCTTCTTCCCTAGGTGTGAATGGTACCTTAGAACCTATATCTCTTGTATGTTTATCTGTCATGCTCTTGCTTTAGCAGCTATGTAAACCCACTACTAAGAGGAGCTATGCTGGTTGGTCAGAAGAGTTGCAGGAAATAGCCGATGCATGCAACAGTTCTTGAAATATCTTGGTTATCATATAATTTAAATTGTAATCTGATTTGAACAGAGGCAAGGATTTTAACATTTACATAAAAAAAAGACACACAGGATAGTGTCAGAAAAGAGGTTTACTGTTAGAGTTGATATCCTTTATCCATATTAGTTACCAGAGGAAACGAACTTCTGTAAAATGGAGACGTACAACAGCCAAATATTTCCAGTGGTTCTTGACAAACTTTTGTATTAAACAAGCTGTACATAGAAAATCAATCCTGTGCAGGTTTTTGTTGTTGTGGTTGTTGTTGTTTGTTTTGGGATTTGTGTTTGGGTGTTTTTGTTTGCTTGCTTGTTTGTTTGTTTGTTTGTTATTTATCTGAAGTATTTCAGCCATATTGGAAATGTTTAAGTAAATAATTAGAGCAGTAATGTGCAGCACAGCAGTATATTTATAATTTATAGATCACAACTACTTCATACGATTCTTTCATAGGCAAAAGATTATTTAGCAGTTGAACTAAATCCTCCTAAGTTTTTATGAAATGTTGCTTTTTTCACAGGAAATTCTTAACTAGATCAAATTATTGGAATCTGCAAATATCCTTGAAATGCTTTTGGGACATATAAATGTGTTGGTTTTTCAGGAGGATCTACACAATATTGAATCCTGAGGAGAGAAAAATGTCTATGTCAAGTACAGACATAGATTCTGCATCTGCAGATTTGTTTAAAATGAATTTTAATTACTTTGGAGAAATTTAAATATACTGATAGCAGGTCTTTGTGGTGTCCCATTTCTTATAGTAGAAAAGGGAGGCCAGACGAAAATATAGGAAACTAGAAGACTTTTTAACCTGTTTTGTGGTTCCTTTTCTTTTTTTTTTCCTAGAGGTATGAGTCTTGCTTTTAAATTGTTAATGGTATAAATGAAAGAAAAACACACCAACTGTAATTCTTGCCAAATGATTCCACTGTCCTAAATTTCTACTGTCATTTACCTGTTTGAAGTCTCTTTTGGTGCTGGGTTTTTTTCATGTGTAAATCTTTAACAGAAAAAAAAATTGATATTAAGAAAGGGTTCCTGTTCTGGCACATCCTAAATATAACACCCAAATAACTTTTTCATCTTCCTCCTTTCTTTCATTCTTTTCACTTATCTGATTATGTAGTTCTTTGCTCAACTGTCATCCAATACATGGATTTTGGCAGTGTCATTTCTGATCTCTGCTGACAGTGCTTAAGTTTCTCTCCTTCTGAACTTCTTATTTCAGGACAGTTGCTTGTGCCCAACAGGTGATCTCTGGAGCAGGAATCTCGTGCTGAATTTACCTTGCCATGAAATGGTAAGACCAGCCAAAAGAGGGGGAGGAAAAAACATTTAGTGCTAATGAAATGAAAGCAGTGAGATAAAGATGACTCAGTAAGTCAGAAAATGGACTTGCTCACATTTCCTTAGATTCTTTTTCTCTCTTTGGCAGAATTGTTTGCAAAAATAAAAACAAGAAAAAGCAAAACAGAAAAAAGGGACGGGAAAAAAAGAGGAAAATAGTGAAAAAGGCCTCCCATAGTAGATTATTGGGCAAATTACCTCTAGTAAAGTATTACCACTAAGAAGTTGTTCCAGATCTGGGGATGGCCTTAACAAGCTGAGCAGTGTGAACATATTGAGCATTATTGGTAGAGTTTACTTTTTTTTCCCTCTGAAGGGAGGCACTGTTCTTTCTTCCCTCAATAGCACGTGACTTTTAGCACTTCTCCATTTACTGAGAAGCACTTTGGAGAACTAGTTCTGAAAGTCATGCCGATTTTTGACTCATGCTGTGACATGGTTGACCCTTTGGGTATTGTTTGTAGTGGAGTTTGCTCCTATGCAGACCTTTTGGCATTTGAAACCTGTGGGAATTTGAAGAGGTGCCTAACAACTAGAGAAGGGATATAATTTCTCATGTATCCAGTCATCTCTGCAGCTAACATTAGGCTATTTGAGATTTTCTCCTGTTATATTTCTGTATAGTTCGCAGGACTGAACAGGGATGTCTGTTTGAGACAGGAGTTGGAAATTGCCTAATTCTGTTCAATATATAATTTTTTAAAAGAGCCCTTTTCATGCCAATTTGTACAATACACTGTTGCTTTACACTAGTCTCATCAAAGCAAACATGCCTTCACAGTTGGAGCCTGGTACTGCCTCTTCCCTAAACTGCTGCTTTCTGTACTTTTTAAGAAGTTATGAAAACAACAATTAGAGGTCAAAGACGGCAGGAAACACAATGAAATGCAGAGCTCTCAGACTCAGCAGGAGGCAAGAAAGGTTAAATTATACAAGCTGATCTCCTGTAATAGCTATAAAGTAAATTGACAACTGTTTCTGAATAAACAGCCACTGGTCACTTGGTTCAGCTCTAAGATGGGGTGGTCACCTGACATGGAGACTGCTTTGGTTGCTCCTGTGCCAGGACTCCACTGCTAGGGTCTGACACTGCTCCTTTGAGGGCATTTCTCTCTTCTTTTAAATGGTTTCTAAATCTAGAGAAACAACATCTGCTGGGAAGGAAGAAAGAGCAAGCAATAAATTTTCCAGTTCTCTGGCAGGAAATGTGCCTGTGGTCATACGCTGGTGCATCAGACAGAAAACTGATAATGCTCTGCCTTCTGTCTATGTAAAAAATAAAAATAAGAAAATGAGAAATAAGCATAAATAGACTATTGTGACCTAATACTCAGCCCACAAAGTGTAGTCAAACTGCAAGCCAATGGCAGCAAGGCTTCACAAGTTCAGCAGTTTGTATCTGACCAGGTACGGGTTCAAGTGTGTTGAAACTAGTATTTTTTTCTGAATCTCTTGGCTTAAGCTACAAATCTTTTAAGATGAGTAGTTTTCTTTTTCTGCAAGGTACATATTTGCTTAAGTGCTGCAGTGAGACATACAGCAGCGTGAGAAGATGTGCGTCAACTTCTGTGCTATATTCAGCCTTTTGAATTTGTGCCAGTGTGGTTCACAGAGCTACTAAGGGGAAACATGGACAACTGAATTTGAAACAATTTAAAGAGAAAATCATAAGGAGAAAATAATACGTGCATAGGAATTGTAAGGTTCATTTTCTATGTGCTAGCAGAGCTGCATAGGAAAATTAATACTTATCTCTATCTTTATCTCTCATGTACTATAAAAAATCTGGCTGTCTGTAGTACTTTCTTGGCTTATCACTGCTGTTACTAGAGGGCTTTTTTTTGTATGGTGGTCTTTTCAAATGGATTAGTCACAAGACTGTTCAAATCAGGCTCAGAGCAAGAATGCATTTTTGCTACTACCAAAATACTCTTAAACAATAAAAATAATTCTGTTCCACTTCATGTTCAAAATAACTCTATGTCTACTTGTTAAAACCATGCATAGATGCTGTGCTGTTCTACAACTAAAAAAAGTGCTATAAGATCCAAAACTAAAGCAATTCAAAACAGTCAAATTGTTGAAATGTTTCCAGAGGTGCACAACCAGGACGGTGAGAGGTCTTGAAGGCAAGACTAATGAGGAGTGGCTGAGGCCATTTGGTTTGTTTGGCTTGAAAAAGAGAAAACTGAGGGGTGTCCCAGTTTACAGCTTCCTGAAGGGGGGGAGGAAGCAGTGGAGGGGGAGATACTTATCTCCTCTCTGTTATGAACAGAACATGAGGAAATGGAATATAAGTGCATCAGGGGAAGTTCAAAATAAATTTTAGGAAAAGGTTGACTGAGAGTGTTTTTGGTCCATGGAAGAGGTTCCCCAGGTAAGTGGTCATGGCACCAAGCCTGTCAAAATGTCTTCAAGGAGCATCTGGATGATGTTCTTAGTCATATGATTTAGTTTTAGGTAGTTCTACAAGGAGCAGGCTGTCAGACTTGATGATCCTAATCGGTTCCTTCCAACTTGAAATATTCTATGATTCTAAGGTTCTGTTTGTGGCAATCTCCAGAGCTTATTTTGGAAGAGGGAAACACCAGACCACACCAAATGCTTCGTTATATCCCCGGTTCCCATTCACTCTCTCTTCTGTTCTGATTCATTAAAACATGCACTCTTTCTAAAGCTGAATATTTCTGCTAATAATTAGGTTATTCACCTACACTTGCTTGATAGATGTTATATTTTTCTGTTGCGCCTTTTCAGGCTCTACATAGAGAGGCAACCAAGGTTGTGTATGGTGTACATATGGCATTAGCCAACCCTAGAAGCACAACTTGTTCTGTGATTTTCACACAGCCCATGTCAACTATACTGTTGCTACAGGGCACCTGGGCCGGGACAGAAACAAAACACGCCACTTTGTCTAGATATAACCCAATGTTTATGTTATGTTTAACATCTGAAAAGTAAGACCTGACTGAAATATAAGACCGTGGTTTAAGAATGGTACGTCCCAATTTAGTGCTCCCACTGCCGCTTGCTTTCACTCTCTCTAATAGGAAGCACAAAGGACAAAGATCACAGGAACAATTTACTGGAAACATCAATGAGACAAGAAAACAAACAACACAATTATATTAATGCTATTAATGCTATTAGTGATATTAATAAGAAATTGTACAAAGAGAGGGCGATTTACATGCTAAGTGTTCACCAAGTTCTGGACAATGAAAAAGAATGGTGGCTGGATTTCCAACCCCACCACAATTTTTCTCAACTGCAAGCCACGTACTTTAAGCTCTTCAAATCTGTATAAGGCTTTTTCTTCACTCTTTGACTTATTTTTAATGGCCTCTCTGATTTTTTTTCCAGTTTTTCAGTATGTCTTTTTTAAAAACAAGGGCATCAAAAATCTCTGCAGAGCTCCAAGCTTGGCATCTTAATTTCATATGAAGAAGTAGAAAGTTTTCTGCTACTTCCATTTCCTGTACCTGTTAATACAGCAAAGGAATACATTGGCCTTTTTAGTCACAACATTTTCAAAGGAATCTTTTATTTTGTGAGTTTCCCCTCCCTATTTTGAATTCTTTTTATTATACCTGTAGCCTTATACTTAGTCATACCCAAAACCTTTTAATTTCAAATAGTATACTTTGAAAAAAGAAATCATATTGCTCTGTCTCCATGTCCACAGAACCATGCATAGAAGACTGCAAATATTTGTTGTGCCAGATCATCTCCTTTCTTACATCCTAATTACTGGCATGCCCGAAGCACTCTTCTCTTACTAGAAATTTTGCTTTCTGGGGTCCTATTGATCAGAATGTTTTAGACCAATGCTGCAAAGATGAACTTTTTTTCCACTTACGTGTTAACATAGAAATAAACATTGCAAAAAGTCTGAATGCTTCTTAGCATTTTTAATTCCCTCAACCTTCATTGGACAGTAAATCGAATCTAATATCCCTTATCCAAGTGTTGCAAATATTTAACTTTTTGTTTGAAGATGAGACCACCCAGAACATAATATGAAACATAGTTACTAGTTGAAAGATTTAGAGGGAGTTCCAGACTTAAGTGCAAGTTTACACTTAATGAACAATCTGGTATATGGTTTTTTTCGCCAAGTCTGACCTCCTACAGAATGTAGTAGCAAATGTATTCAATGTCATGCAAGCTCTCTATACCCCTTGTGAAAGCATATGTTATTCTAGCTTCAAAGGCCAATAATGTTTAAATTCAATTGCTGTCTGATTTTTTCCTTCTATGACTTTATGAGTTTTATCTCTGAAGAATACTGCTCCTTATGGACGTATTTCAAATTCTTATTCTCCTGGACATATTTCTTATGTTCTGTTTTCATTAAAGCATTATGTTAGTCATATAAGGAGTGATTTTTCTCATTTAAATGAGTTGATTTTCCTAGGTTCTCGTTCTTCTTCATTTTCGGTCGATTTTTTCATTGACATGGTCTACTGTCAAGTTCACTGGCCTTGCTTGTGTACAGGAGAGCAGGGAAGAAGGGAACGAATTAGCCTACAGCTTTCCTTCACCATGGAAGCTCACTCTACTGTGCAATTTATTATATAGACACAGCACAATTATCTTCCTCCAGAAAAGTATTATATGTAAGTGATGAAACATTGTGTAAAAATGCCAATTTACTAGAACACTCTTGTTCTTCTTTCAAGGAGCAACATACATAAATCTTCAGGATTTTTTTTTTTGATTGAATCATATAGTGTCTTTTATAGACTGTCTGAAGGCAATTTTTATATAGCCAGTTTACACATCCTCTACAGCTTTGTGCTGAAAAATTTGAATGTTTCGTTTTAGGAGACTGTAGTCAGTTGTGGTCAGTTATTAATTTTTCACTGTGTCTTTTGGTATTTTGAGGCCTTAATTAATCATGTTAAACTGTATTTATTTTATGGTTTTCTGTGACACTACCACACTAAAAACAAGTTAGTGTTTTAAATAAATAGAAAACTACTTGACCAAATGCCACATTCATTAAAGTTACTAACAAGTTTACTTTTTACTTTGTTCTGGATCGAAGCAAAAATCTCCACTACAGTATGGAAAAAAAAAGGGAAGCTGAAAACACAATGTTCTCAGCTAAATATTCCAGATGAATATTGATCTGGTACAGAAGTCTGTAAATAAAGGTATTGCCACAGTAGTATCAGTACTATGCTGGGTGCCCAATAACCTACATATAAATTTAATTGAAAAACATCTCAATGTCACAACAGATGCTCAGTTTGAGGTCAACATATTGAAGAGATTCAGAATGTTTTGGAAAACTTCAATAAGACCCTACGACCTGATCTCCCGATAAATGATTAAGAAACAGTCATCTGAATAATCCAAAACTTTGCTACCTGGAGCATAGCTGACCAAGCATTGGTTTTTTAACAGATGAATGTTACCGTGGGTGGTGAGCGTATTTTTCAAGGGTTATCTTCAACAAAAGAGTTTATCTAAGTATTTTATCTAAATCTGCCCTAACCTGCACTTCTTTCCTACTGGAATTTGCCTTGTAAGTTTCCTCACGATGTAGGCTCTTAATGCATACTCGTTTTACTTATAGCTATGGTATAATTAAGCTTTCATGTTTCTTTTGGGTTTATGTATATTTCTTTATATATGAGTAGTTACATATTAAATAAGTATTCCCAAACTTGGAGTGATGTTTATTTGCCTCTCTTTTTGCAGGTTCTTTAGTCCTTCCTCAGCTGATCTGATGATCTCTTTCTGCTTCTCTGGTTTTTTTTCTGTGCAAAAAACCCAGTGATTCAGCACAATGGACCTTCTATTCCTCGTGAAGTGATACTGTGCCTTTTCAACTCAGTAGTGGACTTATAAGTTAAGACTATGGTGTAAGCTCTTCATGATGGTCTGAGGTCAAGGAAATGAAAGGAGACAAGCCCCCCTCCCCTACAAACAACAACCCCTACTTCCAGAATTTCAAGTACGTTTAAGCTCAGAGAACAAAGACACCAACTGAATGGTGATATAACAGTTTTCCTCTGATTTATGGTTTGTATAATTTAATACTTCTAAAGGTAGAAAATCACATTTATTCATTTACAAGGGAAAGATGAATTTGCTTTCATCTCTACCAGATTTTCCATGTGAATTGGCTTTAAAGATGCACATGCATTTGATACCAAACAAATCACATGCCTACATAATCTCTGTTTTTATCTACTACATGGATAGGATCAAATCAATACTAATTATTTACCACAAACTCAGCTAAAATCAGAGGAGAAGTCTATGCCTTGTGTAGTCCTCTGAATAGCGAAGGGATCTTTTCCATGCTGTTAGAACAGTCCTAGCACAGTTCATTTCTTCTCTACTTCCCGTCGAAAGTCACGCTGAAAAAGAGTGGAAATGCTTAGTACAGCCACTGGTCAGCTGCATCCTGTAGCACAAACTTGTCATACTAATTGACTAACCCTCTACAAACATATCATCTGTGCATCTTTCCTTGTTTGATGAGGGAGTGGTGCTTTCCCCAGTGAACGCCGTGCAACGTGAATGTTATACTTTGGAAGATTGTCCTAATCTCTAGTCGTTGTTTCTTGGCTGACTTTTCCTATGCAGTATGAACCATCACTGCTGTAGTCCCTCTTAAACACTCTCAAGCAGCTTCTGAGATAAGGCAGTTCAAACAATCATGCTTGTGTGGCCTACCAACACCATTCCAGCTACACATGAAAAGCGGGGCGGAAGCAACCTGACTAGTGTAAAGCAGATTTTACAAGTGCTTTTGCCAGCTGAGAATCTATCACAGGACACTCAAAATCCTCCTATACCTTCCAATAAGCGGAAGGACATTTTTTTTCAAACTGAGAATTTTTCAGCTGCACCACTAATAAAATCAAAAGAAGTGACACAGTTTTGAGGCAAGGAGCATCTATGAAAAGCATGATAGGTGGGGGAATCAATGGGACATAAGCATACAAGTATATAATTGTATGTTTACTTGCTGATTTGCTATCTTTTTTTTTTTTGAAAAAAAGAAAAAAACAGTTTAATTTATAATATTACTAGATTAAAAGAATTCACAATAGTGCTCAGAGTTTTCAGATTCCAGATGAACTACATGGAATCTCTCCATGCACGTGTGTACATTCATAAGAACAAAACAGATTCATATGATGAAACTACAATCTTTGGATTTGAATATAGCAAAGGAAAATGTTCTCTCTGCTGATTTTATACCTCCTCCTTACTATCAAACTTCCTGATTACAACCCTTTTGACAACTGATTAACGACCTGAAGAACACAGAGAGGAGTAGCAAAAAATCTCATAAATATTATCATTTTCAGATAACTGTTAGGTAATCTGTTGAAAAATAAATTCTGACACAAGGCACAGAACGCACAACAATTTATTGGGTTATTAAACAAGAAAATACTGAATACTCATCTCCTAATGAAAGATTAATCTCACAGTCATATCAAGTACTATTTTCAGCATACTGACAAACTCAGCATTTTAAAAGAGAAAAAAAGTTAAAAGAAATCAGGACTATGTCAAGCTACATGGCTTATTTACTAACTATATATAAAGCAAAGCTGGGTCACAGAATATGCAGTAATATGTTAAATGAAAGTGTCAGTCTGAAGGACTTTATTTCTACTTTATTTTTATCTCATGCTCTTGACTTAATTAGTGTGCTTTTCTTATCTTTTGTTAGAAGGTTGTTGTGGTGGGATTTTCTCTAGCTGTCATTCTTTTGTTATATAAAGTATCTAGCATATTTCACTTGAACAGATAGTATTTGAAAGGCAAAATAGATGAGCAATGACAGCTTCTTCTCTTGTGCACCAGGGCGTAGCTGAAGCCTAGAAGCTTTCTTGAAAGTCTTTATAGAGGGAATGTTGTTAAGCACCCAATTGCAGTGAAGAAATAATGATGACTTGTTCTGTTTCTGTTACAATATCAATGTCTTTTTGATAACAAACTATATTTTCATTCTTTTTGTCATGTCTTCATCATCATTAATAATGCAACATCTCAGAAAGTCAAATAATATTTTTAATCAGGAGAAAAGTAAGTACAAGCAATTTGCATAGCTGCCAAGTAGAAAATGCTTCCAGTTTCTTGGGGGGGAATGGGGACAGAGAAAATCTGATCTCACATAAAGACTGCAGAAACATATCTATAATAGGATTGGGTTGGAACATGGATAAGATTGGTTTTTTACATTGCATCATGCCGCCGGGAATAGCACTGACATTAATGGCATTTGATAGTGGCTGTAGAGTAACAGGTCATACAACTTTCATACAAGTTATTTGAATTAATTTGCAGAGAGTTTTCACAAAAATTTTAGTTTTTTCCAGTGTGGTTGCAGTAATGGCAGGGCACTTGTGCTTGTACAGTGAGAAACAGAAGTAGAAATCTTCAACTGTTTTGTTTATGAAACTGGTATCATATATTAATACTAACAAAGAAGAGTTATACTTGTCACTGAATTCTGTTCACTAAAACAGAGTTAAGAAAAAATTTAAAAGTGAGTGAAGTTATTCCCATTTCACAAATCCAAGAAATGAGACAAAAAAGGAAGCAAGTGATTTGACCAAAATGCCAGAAGAAGTCCATGGAACCTCTGAAAGGCACATTCAAGGCCTATTACTTTAGTGGTGTTTCTCCATATGGCTTTTGGGAGAGAGACAAGTAAAAATTATGCCTTAAAGTATTGGATCCCTAGGACATATTTAGTAACAGTTTTTATTTGGAAAAATATTATTATATCTTTTCTTTTGAAACTTTTTCTCAGCTGTCTTATTTAACTTGTTCCTGAGAGTAAGCACTGGAACCATCTAGTTGAGTTGGTAAGAACAGTCCAGATGGAAGGAGAAAGGGAACACTAAAACTCAGTCTGAGAACAGATATGTCCACCGAGGGAAAGCACCTCCTCCTGGGCTTATGCAAGGACCATGGCAAAACTGGCTGTCTGCCTGCTAAAACCAGATCAGCAGCCAGTTAAACTTCTGACTGTTTTGTGGGTTCTCTTTTTCAGAGCTGTTGTCTCACAATAGATAGTATTCTCTGTTCAAGTTTTCTGGTCGTCGATTAACCCTTTCCTTATCTCAAATGAAAGCGCAAAAAGACATGACAAGCTTTGAGAGAAAATATCTTTAGGTGCTGGCTAGCAACCTGTAAGGGAAATAATTATAGGACGTGAAAGGAACAGTTAATTTGTAAGAGAGAGAGAGAGATGGGTTTATTAATTTCTAAACATGCAGTTATGCCTCTTCTCCATAACCTGGAGTTACTGAACTGGAAGCCAGGGCCTGAAAGAATCACTCTCTGCCCTCCTAGCAGGAGTTAAGGATGGTGAGCCAAGGGCAGGCAGGTGCCAGTGCTCATCTGCCCTTGTTATGGGTTAGAAAAAAAAAAAAAAAAAAAAGTAATTAAAAAAATTGTTTCCTTTCCCCCCCCCGGGGTACCAGGGAGGTTGTGTAGTTGGGGAGGGGCTGGCCGGGAATTGATGGGCGATACTTAAGAACAAAAGGGAGTTATCTGTTCAGCTGCATTCCACG